>CM041778.1:35427489-35828602 GCA_023374045.1 Limonium bicolor
TCGAGTACCTGCCTGAGATGGTGCTGATGCTCTTCCTTGGTTCTCGAATATATCAGTATATCATCAATAAATACCACGACTGTCTTGTCCAACTGATCTCTGAAAACTCGGTGCATCAAGTCCATAAACCTCGCTGGGGTATTAGTCAGTCCAAACGGCATAACAGTGATTTCATAGTGGCCATATCGGGTCCTAAATGCGGTCTTTTCGATGTCGCTCTCCTTCACTGGGATCTGATGGTATCCTGATCTGAGGTCGATCTTCGAAAATACTGTCGCTCCTCTGAGCTGGTCGAATAGATCATCTATGTGTGGCAAAGGGTAGCGGTTCTTCACTGTCACTGCATTCAGCTCACGATAATCAATGCATAACCGAAGACTGCCGTCTTTCTTCTTGACAAACAGTACGGGTGCGCCCCAAGGGGATACGCTCGGGCGTATGAATCCCTTATCCAACAACTCCTTCAATTGCTCCTTTAACTCCATCATCTCTACCGGGGCCATTCTGTACGGGGCTTTAGCAATGGGTCCTGTCCCGGGTACTAAGTCGATAGTGAACTCGACCTCTCGGGGTGGTGGCATACCGGGGAGCTCCTTAGGAAAGAGGTCTGAAACTCCCCAACCACTGGTACATCTGGATTAAACTCCGGGTCTTGCTGAGTATCCTGTACATAACAAAGGTACACCTCCTGCTGCTTCTGAATTTCTTTGGCCATGGTCATGGCTGAAATGACTTTCACAGACGGATGTCGGGGGTGCTGGCGGTACGATACAGTAACGCCGGACGGGCTCTTTAGCAGTAGTCTATGCTCGGCACACAATATACGACCTCGGTGTCTCTCTAACCAATTCATGCCCACGATGACGTCAAAACCCAGGCCTCTGAACTCTATCAGGTCCAACGGGAACTCCTCCTCTCGGATTCTGATGGTGGCTCTGCGGAAATACCGGGTACAACGAACTCTTTCTATAGAAGGGTAATGTCAGATACAAAAGTGTGTGAGGCTCTAGAGTCAAATAATACTGAGGCTGAGACTCCATTCACCGGGAAGGTGGCAGTGATAATGTGGCCGCTGTCACCAGCCTGAGCCTGTGTGAGTATGCTCAGGGTACCCTCTCTCCAGCGTTCAACACCTATGTCCAAAAATAACGGTACTAGAAGAGTAGTAGGTAATCATCCTTTCTTTATTCATCTTTCCAACATTACACTTTCATTTTCATTACACAACTTAATGCAAAAGATACATGGCTCAATATTTCCTAAAGGTTAGGTTTAGTCGTCCAGGCTTCATATGGGTAGCGTTTATCACGGTTGAGGGTGATGTGTTGGCTTGATTCTCTTAATCCCGTGGTATAGCATTCTCGATGGTCCGCCCATGATCAACACATCACCGGATTTTAGCCAGGTCTTCATAGCTCGGTCAATCCTCTTTTCTTCACCATAGAGGAACTCAGCATCATCTCCGATGGACACAGACACTATGGGTATCCCCTGGTCTAGGGTCTCCTGCGTCTCGTCCTTGTCTTGGTGTAATCCAAGTCGGCCTTCCCTCTCGTAGAAGTTGATGATGCAGATGTCGGCTTGTGTAGGTCGGGTACTGGTTGTATTTCGCGTTGTTGTGCAACGCGTAAGGTTGCCGTAATTAGGGATAGAAAGTAGTCGGGAATTGGTGGTGCTTGTGCTTCATCGGTGGAATAGCTCTTCGTATATGGATTCCAAATCTTACCTAGGCACATCATTCTGAGTTTCATCGTCTTTCCTCGGGGTATGTCGGTGTGTAGAACCCGCCTGGTCCCACTCCGATCTTACGACATCTTCGGATAATGGCTACTTCGGCTTCAGGTGTTAGATATCCTGGTATTAGAATCATCCCGGGCTGGATAACTTGGCAGTTTTCACTTGGGTAATAGGGATTCTCAAGGCTGTACCCGTCGGGTTCGAGGTTTGGATTTATTGGGAAGCACATGTCAAAGGTTTCTACTGCATTTAAGGGTAGTCTAGTTCTTTAGTGGTACTAGTAATTTACAAGTTTCATGCATAGTCATACAGCTTGGCATACAAGAATTTAGGCATGCTTTTCAAACATTTAGGGTTCCAAGGTTTACCTGCAGCTGAGGGTGAGTCTGGTCCCTCGGTGCGGTCCATGATGTGCAACACCGCCTTCCCTGGCCTCGAGGTAGATGCATTCTGGGAGTCTCGGGATCCCGCTCCATGTGTAGACTGGGTGTGTGGGGCTCCACGCTGGCCTCTGGGTCCCGATCTCTGGTCACCTCTCGCACCATAGCCGGGCTTGTAATTCTTGCCCTGGGGATTCGCGAAGCACTCAAAGGCCCTGTGTCCGCTCTTCTTGCAGTAAAAACACTCTACTTTGTTGCCCTGACAGTCAACACCGGGGTGGTTCTTCGAGCATCGTCCACAGATATATCGGCGCTCGGTCCACTTGCTCGGACCGGCTCCAGTCCCTAAACAGGTTACTTGGTTAGTCAACAACAAGTAATAATAACTGTAAAGATATTCACGTGCTAGAGTTTGTTTCATTTTACCCCTGGGTGGGTATGAGCGGAGCGGCTTAGCCGCAGTGGCCGGGTGGCTCAGCTGAAGTCTCTCTGTAGGCTGGCTCCCATGGTATCTCGCCCGCTTCCTATTCGGGTAGCGCTTACTCCTGTAAGCTCCCTTCTGTCTACGGTCCTCTGAGTCACCGTCCTTCACCTTCCGTTTCCTAGCGAATTTCTCATCTCGCATCTGGACGGTGATCTCGACTTGGGATGCTGCATGGTAGCAATCCTGTACAAAATAGGGTTTAGTAAAACTCTTCACAAAATAATACTCAGTTCAAATTCATAGTTCAAGTGCAACCTGGATCGTGGCATAATGGTTGGGTCCCATGCCGTATCTGATGCGGTAGTTCAGCCCACCGTAGAAACGCTCCACTAGGATCTCATCTGAATATCCCAAGCCTGGAAGTACACGAAGTAGAGCAGTGAACGCCGAGTAGTAATTATCTACTGTCATCCCCTCGGTCTGTCTCAGACTGTCTAACTCAAGCCGCTTCTTTGTCCGGAGGTGGGCGGGGTAGTACTTAGCCCTCAGCAACGCAGTGTAAGCCTCCCAACCAAAAGTGGGGTCGGCTAGGTGAACATCCTTCACAAGCTTCCACCAATCACTCGCTGACTCTCGTAGGTAGTAGGCTGCGAGTCTGACCTTAGCGTCTGCAGGGACATTCAAAGTGTCGAAGGAGGTCTCTAGGATGCTGATGTAGTTCTCTAAGTAGGTGGGGTCCGTCTCTCCTCAGAACTCAGCTGGTCGAAGGTCTGTTAAGCTCTTCACCCAGTTTGTCTCCCTAGGTGAGTGAGGTGGTGGTGGCGGTGGTGCCTGCTGGGTTCCTGGTTGGAAACCCATGTGACCTAGGGCCGCTGCTACTATCTCAGCGATGGTCTGCCCTGCAGCTACGCTATCTTGCTCCATTTGGTCATGGCCTCGTCCTCGACCTCATCGTCCGGACATCTAAAAATGTCGTCGTTAGTTTAGAACATTCACCAGAACTTACTGCAAGTTATTATCGCCCTTGCTGGCGGTTTTAAATCAGTAAAGTCGTGCCTCACATTACTAATCCTTAACCCCATTTCCCAAATTTAGATTTTTCCCTATTCTCGGTACTCCTCTGTTCCAGTCATCAGAGCGCAACTACGCCCTGATACCACTTTCTGTAACACCCCGGATAACCCAACGAGATCACGAAAAGACGAAACAGCGGATTCACAACTTCTACTCGGGTGTCACAGACGCCAACCACCACGTGGTTGACACAACAACAACATCAATACTAAGCTGCGGTCCGAATGACTGGAATTAACCACAATCAAATCCAAGTACAACAGAAATTACAGACCAAGTACCGAGAATCTACAACATAAGTTTTAGTTCAACAATATAATCCGAAAGTACAACTAGGGTTTAGTAATACAAAGTCATAACCCATACATTAACAACATACTACTAAAAAGTCTTGCCCGTACGGACTACCCCTATGGTAGTCACCCGTGCCTACTCTCCGTCTGCCTCCCGTTTCATACCTGTAAAAATAAAGGACTCAGCAAAACTATGCTGAGTATGAACGTGTGAAGCCCGCATGTTACCGGGCTACACAACTTTGGTCGAATATGATTAAGTCCAATTTCATGCAATAGAAAAGCAATAACGCATAGCATACAACATCAACAAGGCAACTCACACATGTTGGCATAGAGATAACACCAAGCATCTCAAGCATGCAAAACAAGTAGAGTTTTTCGTAGAATTTGAATAATGATGATCCACACAGTGGGATCACTCAATGTTGAGTGTTTCCGTCCCTTTCTCTTTGTTTCAATTATGTGTACTTCTTTCTCTTTCTTGCACCAGGTCTGGGGATGTAGATTGATTCCCGTGACCATATAGTATGGGTGCCCATCTTTCTCTGCTTCTCATAGATTAATTGCGTGTTCTTCTGTTACCGCATGTTGGAGGACGTCTCCTCCATAGCTAGTCCCCCATTCCCAACGTCATGCGCCGAGAAAGCGGAGTCGCCTCTTGACTCCAGGATAAGCTCCACCAAGTTGTCTCTCCCCCATTCCCGACGTCATGCGCCAGGAAAGCGGAGTCGCCTCTAGACTCCGGGATGTGCTCCACATAGAAGGGTGAAGGATCTGATGCAGATACCAACTCCCGAGTATTCCATACCGCGCGGCCCGAGATGTCGTCTTCACGTGTTATCCTCGTGACCCACCAATTGAGATTTTCTCTCCATTATTATTCATGAATAGACACCATAGTGGGTGTCATGGTACGTCCTCCATGGTTAGAGAGGAGTTCCCCTTTATAGTATTTTTCTTTGTTTTCATAGTTCTCAGTGTTTCATCTCAAATTCCATAAACGCGTAGGGACTAAACTACTGTGTGCGCGCAATAATATACAACAATGATATAAAAATCATACAACATGATAAGCAAGCAATCCAATTTCATGCTTGATCTTAAGGTCTTTTTCACACAGAGCACACAGCACACAAGCCGTGTAACAAGGCAACATACGAACCACACATGTCCATACCTTTTCGAAAGCACGAGTTGTCTTACACTCGAAGTCCCGGTCGGAGTTCGCTATGGCCCTAGCGTTAATTAAAAACAAGGTGTCAGTTTATTATTTTATGTGACGACACTTTATATCGTATGTTATTCCCGAGGTATGTTGTTACATGCTTAGTTTGTAATAAGCCTTAGAACTTCACATGCATAAATCCTAGGCTTATCTCACTCCTAGGATATTCATATCTTTGTTTGACACGTTGACTAAGTACTTTTTCCTTAGCTATGTTTTAGAGCACCTTAAGTGTTATTTATGTAACAAGTTTACCTAAAATAGATATAACTTTTCTATTGTGTTTTCCCCCCTTAGGTAGATGGGTGAGCAATGTTTTAACCCTTTTATAGTGATAATATAGCCCTTGAATACCCCTATAACCCAATTATACAGAAATCCAAAAGTCTCAAAATTTGAACACAAGTCCTTGTAATACCTTATCTAACTTCACTTTTATTGTAGTAATCGATGTATAACTTTCTCCACATGCTTTGGTATTCTAGTTATGTTCATTAGCTATTAGTTGAGTTCATTATTAAGCTAGGATCACACTTACACAACCTAGTAACACAGTGATACATAACCTATAATACCAGCAAAAAAAACTGAAACTACTGTTCTAGATATTTCTTCTTGTTTCTTGTTATCCTCTAGTTCAATGGATGCCTCACTCAATCTTCTTGTATAGATTTACTTAGGTTGATTAGCTAGGTGTTGGGCTTAATAGCAGGTTAATACAACACTCCTACACCTCCTGAATTTCGGTTACACAGAGGCAAGCATTTCAGAAAAAAAACTGAAGCAGAGAAACAGTGCATTCCTGTTTGGTGCTGACTTCTAATTTTCCCTAGGTACTTATAACCTTACCAGGGTACATTAGAGGTGGTTTATAGTCATTTACCATTCAATACACCCCATCCAATCTCCCTGTAAAAGTTACACAGAACAGATACATCTCTTTGTTAAACCTAAGGCACGAACTCCTGATGCAGCAATCTGTAGCTTAAACTCCCGAAATGTTCTTACTAACTTAACTGCAGTTACTAGTTATGATTTAGGTTTATTCTTTAACCATCCTTATCCTCTCAGCACCGTGGGAAGTTGGACATACAGAAACACAGCATAAGGTAGGAACTGAAACACCAAAACATAGGGAAGCTGAACTCCAACTCCAGCATTCTCTCTCAGTTTCTCTTTACACAACAGTGAGTTGTTTTCCCTACCTTCCAAGTGCTTACTAACTTCCTTAGTGTATTATCTGAATCTTAAGTTCATAGGTGAATCATTTTAACCCACAAGGACCTGCTGTGACAGTTATACAGGGGCAGTATCTACCCAGAACTGAAACATAAATTCTGAAATCCTCACTTTCATTCTTTGCTTTGTTCCTGATTCTGGACTTTCTTTTCCTAAAACATTTCTCGCCCTTAGTTATATGAATTGGCAGGATCTTTAAGTTCCTAGAACTCACCATGTAACCCCTTTACAGCTCTCTGCACCAGGTTACACAGAAAACACCATTTTCAGAAAGACTGAAGCACGAAACAGGTTTCCTTTGCTTTACCCCCTTTTCCTTTTAAGTTGTTACTCTGTCTCTCAATTTATTCCCAAGCACTTGTCTACCCAGTCAAGTGTTTAATCTCTATTCAAACTCAAAATTTCACCAAAACACTCACTTAAATCCTCTGTACAGAAAACGGGACTGGAACCTGACTTGATAACTTTCTTCTGTTTCCTTTCTGTTTATGTACTAATTTGACTCCAATTGTTTTCCCTAACTTACTTACCAGATTGCTAGGTGTATTAGACCAGTCCCCAACCAAAGCTAGTTCAAGGTATCACTGTTAAGAGCCTCTGAAGTTTCATTACACAGAAACACGAAAACTGAAACTTGAAGTTGCTTCAAAACTGATAAAACTGAGGTCTCATTTGGTTCTGTTTTGCCTTTCCTTCTAGTTCCTTACCTTGATCTATATTTCCCCAACGGTTCAGCCCTTTAGTTAAGAGTCTTAATATAGGTTCAAATCTCTAGACAGACTCAAGACAAGGAGGTTACGTTTCTGAAACAAGAAAAAGGAAAACCTGTTACACAGAACCTAACACTGAAACTGATGTAGTTTTTTTTCTTTTTGATTGTTTTCTTCCTGTTCTTAAATCCATCCTGGCTCTAACTTCTCTTCACGTATTGCTTACTCAATGGTTAAGGGTTTACTCAAGGTTTAGCCTTTAAACAGACTCAAAACAGCATTTGCTAATGTCACAGAACTTACAACTTCACAGTAGTTGTATTACACCAGAAACCAACATATAAAACTGCTGCATCAGTTTCCTGTCTTCTTTCCTATTGTGATCTGTTTCTATTTCTTTTTCTTCAAAATTCTTTAGTTGCCTAGTTAGTTAGTTAGTGTGATTTTATTCTCGAAAGCAACCCACCAAAACACTAACCGCACCCTGAGAAGTTAATAAAACAGAAACACCAAGTTTCAGAACTGGAACCAACTGTTACATCTTCTTTTGGTTTTCTTTCTTTTACAGAGCTGTTTTTCGTATTCTTTTGTTTCAACCTGGTTTAGTTAGTGAGTAAGTAGGGGTGTTGGCTTCTAGGCAGGTACCACTCTTACACTCACTCTATAAACTAAAACGCATGACATATATATACATACATGCAATGTTATAGAAAATTGACATAATGGCCAACAGAGCTTAACAGGTTGTTGTGTTTTTGTTCTTTTATCACAGAATCAGTTTAGTAGGGCTTACCAGTGCTAGTCTAGTTGCTTTCTTTTGTTTTCTCGTTGGTCCAGTGCAGAAGGATAATATCGTGAGTGATTAGAACTGGTGAAATTGATAAAAGAAAGAAATTAATACTCAAAATATCCGTCGGGCTGCAAATAAAACCCGGTCGCAGTAGTATAGAAGACAGAAGCGGCCGGGGTCAAACCGTGGGACTTATAGCGAGATAAAATAGTTCCTAAGCTTGTCACAAAAGGGGGGAAGTTAATTGACTTGTTTTAGAGAAATTAAATAGCAGAAAAGATAACTGAGTGCAGATGAATTAAATGGAACTCCGGGTTCAGGTTTATATAATCTGATTAATTATGCTATCTCTACCGGTTTAATATATTAGTTTGGCAAAATTCCTGTTATTATCTTAAGGACTAAGTCATAGACTCATAAGAACTCGTTTACCAGAAAATGCTCGGTCTAATCAAGGTTCGAGCAATACTTATGTAAACGGATGTTAAATTCGAGGAATTATAATTGCATCTGAAAATACTAACTTATTAAATCATAATAAGCTTTCTCCAGATTTACGGCTTAATTAATAACCTGTCTATTTATCACCTGGTCTGATCAAAATAGACTTAGGAAAGCATTTTAATAAATTCATGTAATTTATTAAAATGGTGAGAGATAACCTTTAAGCGTAACAAACTGTATTTATTTTAACCGGTAGAAATATTGATTACATAATTAAACAAACCATAATTAAAACCCTTGCCCGGAGCAAATCCTCCTTAGCCTGACATATTAACTGGTAATAAGTCAGAAAGAGGTTGGACGTAATAATAACACGGAGGCGTGAATGGTGAATGAAGAAATGAAGAGAACGAAGAGTGGAACATGTACGTAGGTTATTGTATGTGGAATGGGTGAATTGGAGAGTTTGAGTTTGGGGACTGAATGGTGTGTTGTGATGTACGGGAGTGATTTACTGGAAGAGAATGAAATGAGGTGAGCGTGGGTTGATTTTCTGGTTTACTCCGTGCACTCGTACAAGGTTGCAGTAACTGAGTATTTATAAAGGAAGGGAAGAGGTAGTCTGGAGTGGAGGATTTGTTTGTCGATGATTGCTTCACTGATTGCTTCATTATTGCAGGGGACAGAGCCGAAACGCGTGAGCAAATTAAGGTAGGCGGAGCAGATGCGAGTTGCAGAGTCGGTTCCCTTGGTCCTCCGCCATCACGTCCGCCTGGAGTCCATTTGACGTCCGCTGGAGTCCGCCCTAGTATAGGCGGTTAGCTAGACGGTTGCAAGGTTGACTGCCTCTATCTAGGCGGTTCCTTAGGCGGTCACAAGTATGACCGTGACCTATTTTCCTTCAAACTTTGATCGGCTCTAGATTCTTCGTTTGGATCTCGTTTTCTGAGCCGTTTGCGTCTATGCGTTCGTCTCTTCGTCTACTTCACTCCCGGCTTGGTTTTCCTCATGTTAACCCAATAAATTTGTGAGATAAAATAATAAAACATAAACTAGAGGAAAACTAACCGAAGTGGAGAAATGAGCAAGAAAAGTGCTAATATTATATATGAAAATACACCTATAAAACATGCTCATTTGGACACTTATCACACCCCACACTTATCTTTTTGCTTGTCCTCAAGCAAAACATGTACCTAAGCAAGTAGGAAATGCTCAATACTAACAAATATTTATTATGAAGGGTAGGATAAAGAGGTGAACAATATGATCGTTAACTTATTGAGGAGTGTGAAAAATTATCTGCTGGGGGCAATAGGTGTGCTCAGGTTAAAAAACAAAATATTTAGAGTTTCTTTTGTATGATCTAAGGTACTTCAATGTTTCTTTTGTTTAGGTGACTCCGAGAACTTTTACCATGGCCAACTTCTCTCAAGATTGGGCATTGAGGAGAAAACAAAAGGAAGAATAGATTTATGCATTTGTTTCACTTTTGCATGAGAGATGAGAAAATATAGGCATCACGCCTTTGTATTTCAAGAACACTCAACTCTCTTTTGTTGGTTACCAATGGTGTCTCGCAAGTCCCTTATTTTTTTTTCCTTCTTTTTTTAACAGAGAAGCACCCCTTAGCAATCCCTAAGAGAGAAGACGGAAAGAAACCCTGAGCAATAAAATCCAACCATTTGCAGATTATTTGGTCACACCGCATAAGAAAAATGCTCCTCAAAAGTAATCAAATGAAAATTTTAAAATTTGTACCATTTATCCCACAATTCATAATAGTATTTGTTTTTAAAGAGAACAACCTACATTAGCAGGGTACATAATTTTAATTTTTGAACAAATGCAAGATAAGCAGAGAGATTTAAACAATTTAAGCACAAAATGCCCTGAAAAGGCTCCTCCCCCACACTTAAGTTCAAGCAATGCCCTCATTGCGTAGATGGAATAAAATTAATAGGGCATGCAATTAATAAAGGAAAGAGTGTACTCCCCAGATTTCGTAGAGTGTGTAGAGCTCCCCCACACTTGAGTGCAGCTGTGGAATGTCATGAATTGAACTTGTAAAGAATATTCTACACAGCGAGAAGAACTCAAGTGAAACCTGCATTTTATTATAACAAATAAAAGGGAAATATAGTACAAAAAAGAAAACAACATTAAATTAAAGGAAAGACAAAAGATAGATAGTGGGTTGCCTCTCACCAAGCTGCCCGGGTTTAACGTCTCTAGCTAGACGTATTTGACCAAGCTTTAGGTTGGAGAAGAGTTTGGGGGCGAGTTGTCCTGCTGTTCTTGGACAAAATAAGTTGTAAATAGGTCAATTGAAATTTCAGAATGAGAATTATACCTTTTAAGACGTGCCCCGTTGACCTTGAAAGTTTCGCCTTGTTTGTTCTGTAGTTCAAAGGCACCGTATGGAGTCACACTAACAATCTGGAAAGGGCCGGCCCAATGAGACTTGAGTTTCCCAGGGAAGATCCTTAATCTTGAGTTATATAAGAGAACCCAATCACCAATTTCGAAGTCCCTCTTGAGGATCATTCTGTCATGGAACTTCTTGGTGCGCTCCTTATATATCTTTGCATTTTGGTAAGCCTGATCTCGCAGCTCTTCTAATTCGGAAAGTTGGAATTTCCTTTTCTCTCCTGCAGAAGTTATGTCAAAGTTTAAGGCCTTGATTGCCCAATACGCCTTATGTTCCAGCTCTACAGGCAGGTGGCATGCTTTCCCATAGACAAGCTTAAAAGGAGACATCCCGATGGGAGTCTTGAATGCAGTGCGGTAAGCCCAAAGCGCATCATCCAGCTTGAGTGCCCAATCCTTTCGTGATGAGTTAACCGTTTTCTGGAGAATCCATTTTAACTCACGGTTCGAAACTTCTGTTTGGCCGTTTGTCTGGGGGTGATAAGGTAAAGCTACCTTGTGACGTACCCCGTACTTACCCATAAGCGCTTCAAATAAATGGTTGCAGAAGTGAGATCCTCCGTCACTGATAATAATTCTAGGCACGCCAAAACGGGTAAAGATGTGCTTCTTGAGGAATCTGGTTACTGTCTTCGCATCAGCATGATGACAGGGTATGGCTTCTACCCATTTTGACACGTAATCAACTGCCACTAAAACATATTGGTGGCCCTGCGAGGAAGGGAATGGTCCCATAAAATCAATGCCCCAACAATCAAAGAGCTCTACTTCTAGTATCCCCTGTTGTGGCATTTCATGTCTCCTGGATGTGTTACCTATTTTCTGACAATTATCACATTGTTTGCAGAATTGGTACACATCTTTATGAAGGGTCGGCCAATAAAATCCTGAGGCCAGGATCTTAGCTGCGGTCCTTGTGGGTCCATGGTGACCTCCGGCTTCCCGAGAGTGACAAAAATGTATGACGCTTGAAACCTCATCTTCCGGGAGACATCGTCGAATCAACCCATCAGCACAAACTCGGAACAAATACGGATCCTCCCAGAAATAATGCTTTGAGTCAGAAAGAAATTTCTTCTTCTGGGGGTAGGATAAATCATAGGGTACTGTTCCGGAGACTAGATAATTGGCCAGGTCCGCGTACCATGGCTCTTGTACTTTGGTGATTGAAAAGACAGTCTCATCGGGGAAGAATTCGTTGATAGGCATGCTATCCGTAGGAGTTACCAATCTGGAGAGATGGTCAGCGATGACATTCAATTTTCCGCTCTTATCTTTGACTTCGATGTCAAACTCTTGAAGTAGAAGAATCCAGCGCAATAAGCGAGGCTTGGCTTCTTGTTTTGCAAATAGATATTTGAGAGCGGAGTGGTCTGTGTGCACGATGACTTTGCTTCCCCATAAGTACGACCTGAACTTATCAAGGGAGAATACTATAGCTAGAAGCTCTTTTTCTGTGGTCGTATAGTTTTTTCTGGGCGTCGTTAAGTGTCCTGCTGGCATAAGCAATCACTCTTAAAATTTTCTCTTTTTTCTGGCATAGAGCTGCCCCCACGGCGTAGTCACTTGCATCACACATGATCTCAAACGGAAGAGACCAATCAGGTGGTATGACAACAGGTGCTGACACCAATTTTTGTGTTATAGTTTGGAAAGCAGCTGAACACCTTTCGTCGAAATGAAACGGGGCATCTTTCTGTAGCAGGTCGGTCAATGGTTTGCTGATTTTTGAGAAGTCTTGTATAAACCGCCGATAAAATCCTGCATGCCCTAGAAACGCTCGTATGTCTTTAACAGTAGTTGGTGCCGGTAACTTCTCGATAACCTCTACCTTGGCTTTATCCACCTCTATTCCTTTAGCTGATATTTTATGTCCAAGGACAATTCCGTCCTTGACCATAAAATGACATTTCTCCCAGTTTAAAACGAGATTTGTATCCTCACACCGTCCTAGGATCAAATCAAGTTGTGCCAAGCATTTATCGAAACTAGAGCCATAGACTGAGAAGTCGTCCATAAGACCTCTATGCTCTGTTCGATGAAATCAGCAAATATTGCTTGCATGCATCTCTGGAAGGTAGCAGGGCATTGCATAGGCCGAAGGCTTCGTCTGTAAGCAAAGGTACCGTATGGACAAGTGAAGGTGGTCTTGTCCTGGTCCTCTAGTGCGATTGGTATTTGGAAATACCCTGAGAACCCATCTAAAAAGCAGTAGTACTCTTGCCCTGCTAGTCGCTCCAACATCTGATCGATAAAGGGGAGAGGGAAATGATCCTTTCTGGTTGCCAAGTTTAATCGCCGATAGTCGATACACATGCGCCAACCTGTGATCTTTCTTTGAGGGATAGTCTCTCCCTTATCATTAATAACAGCTTCGATGCCCCCCTTCTTCGGGACAACTTGAACAGGACTGACCCATGGGCTGTCAGAAATTGGATAAATGATGTTCGCGTCAAGGAGTTTCAGAACCTCCTTTCGGACTACCTCCTTGAGGTTAGGGTTTAGCCGGCGTTGGGGTTGCCTGATAGGCTTGTAGTTTTCCTCATATAGATATGGTGCGTGCAATAGGAGGGATCAATTCCTTTGATATCAGCAATAGTCCACCCGATTGCTGTCTTGTGCTTCTTTAATACCTCAAGTAACCTTGTTTCCTCCCCGGAATTCAGAGAAGAGGAAATAATGACAGGCAAATGGTCATTTTCAGCTAGGAAGGCATACTTGAGGTTAGAGGGTATTTCTTTAAGCTCGAGTTCAGGTGGCTGCTCCACTGATGGAATTGATTTTTGAGGTTTTCTGTCGAGTTCTTCGATTGGTGGCCGGTAGGCTTGATAGCCAGCCCTTCCTTTCTCCACGTACGCCAGCATGGCGTTAACTTCTGGATCCTCCACCTTTTCTTCTAGAGAAGTAAATAATACTCGCTCTAGTGGTTCAGTTTCAGCTTCCAAGATGGAAGATGGGGAATACATGTCCTCATCTGTAGCAAAATCGCTTTCCTCCTCCTCATCATCTGTGAATCCCACTGCCTTAGCATGAGGAGAAAAGTTTGAGCTTTTCTTCATCATTTTCTGCATGTCGAATTCAATCGTTTCATCCTCGTACCGCAGAGTGATTTTCCCGTCGTGGACGTCAATGATGGCTTTGGCGGTACTCAGAAATGGTCGACCTAGAATCAAGGGAACCTCGACATCGTCATCCATTTCTAGAATGACGAAGTCGGCTGGAAATATAAAGCGAGATACTCCAACTACCAGATCCCGGACTATGCCCATGGGCTTGATCTCTGATCTGTCTGCTAGTTGGAGTTTGAAAGGAACCGGTTGCATTTCTCCTCCTTTTACTTTCAAGAAGGTGGCATATGGCATGATATTAATGCTGGCTCCTAGGTCGCATAGACCACTTCCACAGTCTATCCCACCAATAAAACACGGGATTACGGGATTTCCCGGATCTGTTTGTTTGGGGGGAAGTGCTCGAAGAAGGGCCGCAGAGCATTCCTCCGTGAGGTGCACTGTTTCTTTTCCAGGTTTCTTCTTCTTTTTTGTCAAGAGATCCTTTAGGAATTTGGCGTAGTTAGGCATCTCTTGCAAAGCATCAATCAGAGGTATGTCGAGGGTCAGTTTCTTGAAAATACTCAAGAATTTGGAGAACTGCTCATCTAGGTGTTTCTTTTTCATTCTGTTCGGAAAAGGGAGTTCACTGTTTTTATGAGTGGAAGTTGGGATGTCGATTGTAACTCGAGATGGAGGTGGAGTTGCAGGAGTAGGAACTTGGATTTCTGAGGGAGGTGAAGCTGGTTTGGTAGTTTCTTCAACATTGATATAGGCCTCTTCAAGATTTTCTTTTTCTTTTCCTTTTCTGGTGGAAAGTTCCCTTCCACTCCTTAAGGAGACTGCACACAAGTTTGTTGATTGAAATGTGCCATCTTCTAAGGATTGAATTGCTTGTTCCTTTGGATTGGGGTTAGTCTGTGAAGGGAATTGACCAGGTGGTCTTTGTTGAGTGAGTAACTGTTGAATCTGAGATTGTAGGCTTTTTGGTCTTTGCGCAATGCGGCAAACTCTTCTTGCGTATCTCGGGATTTACCCATCATCGCCTTAAACATCTCCTGCATTTGGGACATATCAGACTCAGGATTCGAAGGAGGTTGAGTCGGTCGACTCGATGAAGCTTCATTGCCATAAGGCTGTTGTTGATATTGCCTTTGGCCTCCTTGGAAATTGGACTGAGGTCTGTAGTTTTGGGATGTTTGTAGGGTATGTGGGTTTTGGATATTTTCTGTGTTTGAGTAGCGAAGGTTGGATTGCATGTTACGTTGCCAAGGTTGTCTGTACCCTTGATTGTTGGTGATGTAGTTTGCCTCCTCCGCTGCTTTTAATTCTTGTAGTTGGGGGCATTGTTCATAGTCATGAGGCCCGCAACATTGCGTACAAGAATTAGTTGGAGTTGATTGGGAAAGAGGAGCATAGCCTGGAGGGGTAGTAGATGATCGGGAAATCATCAACTTAGCTTGCTGGGGGAAGGAATTCATAGCCATCTGCTCAACCACTTTTTGCAGAGTACTGACTTTTGTTGCCTGCTGAGCATTGCTTTCCATGAGTTGCTCATGGCTTTTCATCAATTGGTCGAACTTGTTATCACTCTCCACAACATGATATAATCCTGGAGTACCGCTCCTTGATCCACCGGAGGCCCAGTCTCTGATTTCCTCACAGAGAGATTCCATGCTGTTCAGAAATTGTGCTCCTGGCTTTTTCAGAATGTCAGCACCTAACGAGGACAGTACCATTGTTCTGCACGGACCGATCAAGCCCTTGTAGAACAATTGTGATACTTGTTCTTTCGTCAGACCATGGTGAGGACAAGTGAGTAGTAGTCCTTTGAAGCGATCCCAAGTTTCACAAATATTCTCCGACCCTGGTTGCTTGAAATTATAAATTTCAGCAATCATCTCTAATGTTCGGCTCGGGGGTAGGAATTTGTCGTAGAACTTGGTGGCCATGTCGTCCCATGTACCGATGGTACTTGGTGTTAGGCTATGATACCACTTGCTTGCACTTCCCGTCAGGCTGTGAGGGAATAAAGACAATCTTGCATACTGGAGTACTGCATCGGTTGCAGTAAGACTATTGGCATGTTGCAAGAATTTTGTAACATGTAACAGGGCTTCGTCTGGACTGGTGCCATCAAACATGCCCAACTCCTTCACACATCTGATCTGATGATATGGCTTCAGCTTCTGCCACTCATCGTATTCGGATGGGCTGAGGTGAGGAAGGATGATAGCAGGCTGTTGTCCTTGGTTAGACGGCCTGTTGATATTTCGAACCGTTGCTGGTGTAGATGCCATGTTAGCTTCCGGGTCAGAATCTATCACTGTGGTGGTAATGTTCTGTTGAGTTCGTCTCTGCCTTAGGGTACGCAGAAAGGTTCTCTCGATTTCTGGATTGTAACCAACCGTGTGATTATTAATATTTTCTGGGTAGCTGTGTGACCTGGTAAAAGGCATTCACCACTCAAAACAGAGAAAAGAACTGGTTATGTGTTAGAAAAAATAAAAATGTTAGGAATTAGTTGATAGAAATTATAAGTTAGTAGTTAGAGACAATGGAAATTGAAATGACAGAAAATTAAATGACAGAAATTTGAAGTTAGTAGTTAGAGACAATGGAAATTGAAATGACAGAAAATTAAATGACAGAAATTTGAAGTTAGTAGTTAATGTACGGAAAATTAAGGACAATGGAAATTAAATGACAATAATATTAACAAGAAAGATGTCAGAAGTCCGAAGTCCAAAGTTAGATGTCCAAGTCAGATCAGAAGTCCGATGTCCAAGTCAGATTATTAACAAGATAATATTGACAGATTATTATAATATAACAGGTGAATTAACCGGGGCTTAGGGACTAGATTAAATCAAGTCCCCGGCAACGGCGCCATTTTGCAGAAGGATAATATCGTGAGTGATTAGAACTGGTGAAATTGATAAAAGAAAGAAATTAATACTCAAAATATCCGTCGGGCTGCAAATAAAACCCGGTCGCAGTAGTATAGAAGACAGAAGCGGCCGGGGTCAAACTGTGGGACTTATAGCGAGATAAAATAGTTCCTAAGCTTGTCACAAAGGGGGGAAGTTAATTGACTTGTTTTAGAGAAATTAAATAGCAGAAAAGATAACTGAGTGCAGATGAATTAAATGGAACTCCGGGTTCAGGTTATATAATCTGATTAATTATGCTATCTCTACCGGTTTAATATATTAGTTTGGCAAAATTCCTGTTATTATCTTAAGGACTAAGTCATGACTCATAAGAACTCGTTTACCAGAAAATGCTCGGTCTAATCAAGGTTCGAGCAATACTTATGTAAACGGACGTTAAATTCGAGGAATTATAATTGCATCTAAAATACTAACTTATTAAATCATAATAAGCTTTCTCCAGATTTACGGCTTAATTAACCTGTCTATTTATCACCTGGTCTGATCAAAATAGACTTAGGAAAGCATTTTAATAAATTCATGTAATTTATTAAAATGGTGAGAGATAACCTTTAAGCGTAACAAACTGTATTTATTTTAACCGGTAGAAATATTGATTACATAATTAAACAAACCATAATTAAAACCCTTGCCCGGAGCAAATCCTCCTTAGCCTGACATATTAACTGGTAATAAGTCAGAAAGAGGTTGGACGTAATAATAACACGGAGGCGTGAATGGTGAATGAAGAAATGAAGAGAACGAAGAGTGGAACATGTACGTAGGTTATTGTATGTGGAATGGGTGAATTGGAGAGTTTGAGTTCTGGGGACTGAATGGTGTGTTGTGATGTACGGGAGTGATTTACTAGAAGAGAATGAAATGAGGTGAGCGTGGGTTGATTTTCTGGTTTACTCCGTGCACTCGTACAAGGTTGCAGTAACTGAGTATTTATAGAGGAAGGGAAGAGGTAGTCTGGAGTGGAGGATTTGTTTGTCGATGATTGCTTCACTGATTGCTTCATTAATTGCAGGGGACAGAGCCGAAACGCGTGAGCAAATTAAGGTAGGCGGAGCAGATGCGAGTTGCAGAGTCGGCGCGAAGAAGAAAACTGTTCGCGACTGATTTTTAGTCACGACCGCCTAAGCAACCGCCCCAAACTAGGCGGTTTTATAAGTGTCCGCCTGAACAACCGCCCTGGAGCATGCAGTTCCCTTGGTCCTCCGCCATCACGTCCGCCTGGAGTCCGCTTGACGTCCGCCTGGAGTCCGCCCTAGTATAGGCGGTTAGCTAGGCGGTTGCAAGGTTGACCGCCTCTAGCTAGGCGGTTCCTTAGGCGGTCACAAGTATGACCGTGACCTATTTTCCTTCAAACTTTGATCGGCTCTAGATTCTTCGTTTGGATCTCGTTTTCTGAGCCGTTTACGTCTATGCATTCGTCTCTTCGTCTACTTCACTCCCGGCTTGGTTTTCCTCATGTTAAACCAATAAATTTGTGAGATAAACAATAAAACATAAACTAGAGGAAAACTAACCGAAGTGGAGAAATGAGCAAGAAAAGTGCTAATATTATATATGAAATACACCTATAAAACATGCTCATTTGGACACTTATCATCCAGGCACCCCAGGCTCCTTGTACTTTGGTTATTTAACACGTCTGAGGAAAAACCCCTTTGATGTTAGGCTTGGTTAATCAGTGGAAACTATGACAGAAACAAGAGGAGAATTTGTCTCTGAAACTTACCTTCTAGTTGAGTTTCAGAAGGAGTTTTGCAGCTCTACTCAGGGATCTCTTTGGAGTAAAACCTACAGGGGCTGCATGATAGGATTCGAGCATGGAAAGGAGCAAGAGTGTTGCAGTGTAAACCTTTAGACAATATCAGCACCGCAAAAACAATGGACATGTGACAGACATTTCTAAGACATTACCTGGGTTGGTTCTCGGATGGAGAATACAACAGTGTGACGGTAGTCACTTGTTTTGTTTCTCTTGATTTCCTCTCTGGTTAGTCCTCTATCTCGCAGGCAATCAGGGAAGAAGGTTAGGCACCGTGGATTCTCGGATAAGAGTAAAAACAAGAGAGGAAATGAAATCAAGTAGTACTTACCTGTGCTTCAGAATCATAGGGAGTGAGTAGAGTTTCTGCCCATGCATAACCGATGCACAACAGGGGGGTGAAGAAGATGGCCTATGGGTTTTTATGAACAAGATGGCACAAAGCACGGGGACAATGTAGGAAATCCAATGGAATTTGTGGTAGTTTGAAATAGACAAGTCGATGCATGGAATTTTGTAATGGCTCTGGTGCACAAGGCTCTGAAACAGAAACAGGAATATAGCTTTTGTCTGTCGACTGAAATCACATGCTACTAAGTATAGGACTAGAGAGTGGGAATAAACACTAGATAATGAGGTGTTAGTTTCAGTTGCAAGGATTGGCGTGAGAGACAATTCTCTGTAGAGTAGATGTTGTTGTCGTCCTCTCTTTTCTTTTTGATTCAGGCGTATAACAGAGAGGCTGAGAGGGCATGGTATTGAGTGATGGCTGCTGCATGTGCCAGAAGAGAATTTGGGAGCCACTAGGATGCGCAAGTTACAAGAGGGTATGGGCTCTTGAATTAAACAACGTCTATTGCCTCTGGATTTGATTCCTCTGGTCTCTCTATATATTTTTTGCTCGAATCGGTTATTCATCAAGGAAGAAGAAGATTGATGCACGGTTGTTGTTGTTTTTGTTTTTTATGTAGTACCCGATTAGTTTCGATACTAGTTTTAATTTGTGTGCATAAGCTGCTGAATTTGAGCGCAGCTCACCCGGTTAAGCACTCGGGGGAAGTATGGGAGGTCTCGGGTTCGAAACTTAGCAGGAGCGTCTTTGCTCCCCCCCTTTTTTTTCTTAAAATCAATACACATGTTTATTTTTGTAGTTATGTGACTATACATTATATCGTGTTATTATTATTATTATTTTGTTACGAAGTTATGTGACGACATTGCTACTTATTCACAACATCACAATATCGTAACGTTACGTACATGTATTTTCATGTTCGTACATATATATATGTACTAGATTTAATTGTTCGTACGTTATTTTATATCCATATTATAAAACGCGTTATGATTTTATGCGTTTAATATTTAGGGGTATTTCACTAACTGGTAGAAATAACAAGCCGCAAACCATGCCCAAGTCAATTCTAACCAATCGCATTATTAATAATTCCTATTGGAGACGGATTAACCTATAGGCAAACCATGCTTCTAGTCGTTAATCCGGTTTAACTTCCTATATCTTGTTAACTAATCTCAGCGCCGCATTTTGATTAGAAAACTACAAATATTGCTTTAATAATTAGCTAGAGAATTAAAGCGCATGAAGAACAGGAATTAAACTACTGCAATTATAATCAGAGAAAAAGATTACAAAATAAACGTAAAGATTCAGCTTGCTACCCCAATCCGGGGAGCTAAACTAACTACTCAAACATAATTATAAAAATAACAAAAACAACAAAGGAAGAACACATTGACAGTTTAGATAAAAAGGAAGAAGAAACTCTGTTAGAAGATTTCCTGCTCTGCCTTCTGTCGTCACGTGTATCTGCATTAATCTCTATCAAAAGTATGATGTGTAACAATGGTGGACTTGTGTGGGTGTGGTGAGAGAGAAGAATGAGAGGTAGAGAGCCTCTGTCGAGGCGTGGTGGCGTGAATCCGTCAAAACCTTTCTCTTTCCCTTATATAAGCAGCTTGATTACATTGTCCCAAAATACCCTAGCCGCCTTAATTAATACAATGCATCGTTTTGTTTTGTGACCGTGGTGAAATTGATGCAGCGCTCAATATTCTCTGTATGAATAGTGGCTGAGAGAATGAACATATATATAATCGATCATGATTATATGTTGATCGATGATGAAAATTCCCATCCTGTAGCTTGAATATATGAGATTCTCTTGTGCAGCAATATCAATATGATAACCGTGAATCATGTGCAGCCACTAAAGTATTGCAGCGTGTGAGTGTGATCATAATTTTGTATATATTGTTATTTTCCTGCATTTGACACATAAAATGTATTAGCTCTCATTTAAATACAAATCTTAGTAAAAACATATGATAAGTGTAAAATATGACATGAATTGTTATAAAAATATGAAGAATTGAAACCGTGAAAATAGATATATTTTGCACTTATCAAACTTCCTCACACTTAGCTTTTGCTTGTCCTCAAGCAAATATAGAATATGACCACTCTTAAGGGCCGTAGTATTGAAACTCAGGATCAAACAACTGCCGATGGAAAACAAGCAAAATGACAATCAAAAGAAAAGTTATGCTACTAGCTGTAGGTTTTCGCAAACAGTGAAAAAGAGTGAAGTTAAAAAGCATGAAGAAGTTAGATTATAGAAACTGAAACAGAATAGTTTGGGATATTCCACCGTTTCTTCCTCTAATCTTTGGATGACAAGGGTTGTGAAGTAACGTCTTATTCCGCGATACCTTTCAACACCACATACTCATGATCAGAATAAGCAAAATCAAATCACACATTTAACTTTTCAAAGATCCTTTTCCTTCACATTCTATTCTGCCATTTGCATATTTAATTCATCCCCTAGGACTTTTCTCTTCACCCATGTAGCGGCTTTGGGCCTTCTATCCCAGATCACAAGACCTTAGGTAGATGGGTGATGAAGCACCCCAAGACTTAATAACCGAATGAAGAGGCCTGTTTTGGTTCAAAAATAAATTTCAATTCAGATCAACGGAGTACCTTGCCTTATCCTTTCATACCAAACTTTCTTATCATTTCCAAAATCCTAAACCACACTTATTCAGTTTTCATAATCAGCTAATCCACCAAATTTCAGTGAAAATAGATCCAGTTTGGATAAAACTATACATACAAACAACCAAAAGCAGAAAGATTCTTGAGGTGGCCATCAGGCTTGTTTTCAAAACCTCAACAAAAATTGTCACCTGAAGATTCAATATTTATTGGCACTCAAAAGAAGCAATTCCTTCAAAGCATTAGGACAAACAAAAACAAGTATGGCATTTAGGGAAAGGGTCCTACTTCCTCACACTTAAGAGGAGCAATGTCCTCATTGTTCAAAAATAAAAATCAAGAAAAGAGCTTTCAAAATATGCCAGACTCATGAAGAATTTCATTCAACACCACAAGGACTGATAAAATAAATAAGCATTAAAAGCATTGTAGGCTGAACACAAACATTAACAATAAAAGAAACTGAGACTCCCCTGATATCGTAGATTGAGGAAGGTTCCCTTCCTCACACTTAAGCTTGAGTAAAGGGGTAGCATCGTTCCTTACACTTGCGTTCAAGCAAGTGTCCAGCCTTAGGGGTACATCAAACACCATAATAAAAATTTCACCTGCACACACTCACAACAACCACAAAAACGCTTAAAAGCGTTGCATTAAAAGCATAGGCACCATTGCTACTTCTAAATAAAAGAAAAAACTAGAAAATAAAAACAAAACATAAATTTAACCACTGGGTTGCCTCCCAGTAAGCTGCCCGTCTTTATAGTCTTTGGCTAGACTCCGTTTCGTTATCCTGTATCAAAAATAAAAGTAGACAACAACTTTTCCAGGAAAACGAAATAGACAGTAATTAAAAGCAAACCACCTGGATCAAAACAAAGCGTTACTTCGGCAAATAAAATAGGAAAGTGAATACTCCACAAAACCTGGTGTTTGAGGAGATACTGCCGGTAACGCTGCTCAGTCAGAAGACCAGGTGTGAATGGCTCTTCTTCCTCAAATTGGAGGATGTAAACATCCTCCTTCTGTTGTTGAGGCTTCTAGAGGCAAAGTGGGAGTTGTTGATGACTTGGTGGTAGCGGTGTTCCCTCCTTAGATTCGAGGATACAAATATCCTCTCCCGGTTGGTGAGGCTCCATGGAATGATTATGAAGTTGATGACTAGTTGGAGGTGGCTCTTCCTTCTTAAATTTGAGGATGCAGACATCTTCCTCAAGTGTTAAAGGCTCAATGGAAGATTCTTGTTGGAAGACAATTGTTGAGGAAGCTTCAACTATCTCTGGTATCTCTACTGGTTCGCAGACCGGATTAGAAAAAACATTCTCAATTTCAGGGTAGTCGGGTTGAGTCGAGGTTGGGGAAGGAGGGCAATAGAACTCTTCAGCATGTCGCTCAACCTCTTCATCAGACTCCTCTTCAGCTTCAGAAATTATAGGCTTGAAATGGTCTTCACCCATCAAAGTCTCTACTTGAGATTGGTCCACTAGGTCCGAATAACTTTGGCTATGGGAGAATTCCACTTGCTCCTGTGCTAGCTGCTCTGCAAGCTGGCTCATCTGTCTCTCCAAATGCTGATTAATGGAGGCCTGATCAGCATATCTGGTTGTCTGCTCTGCAAACTTAGCATCATACCTAGATTCAGTTTCAGCCAATTTAGCATTAGTGGCTTCCTTTTGCTCCAGGAGCTCTGCAAGCATGCTCTTTATCTTGCTTGTATCCTCCTTAGGAGGCTCCTGATAAGTGTAGAATTGTTGTTCCTCCATCTGCATTCTAGTCTACTCACCTTCCCACCAATAAGGTTGTCGATAAGACCATTGTTGTGGCTGGTAATAATCTTGTCGCCTGAACTGGTTGTAACTCTGAGTACCCGGCTGATTATACCTGTTCAAATTCTGCTCAATGTTCATTATTGTAATCGTCGTTTCCAACTGTGTCAACACTCTACTCAATTCATCCATGTTATGCTCCCTCTTTGCCTACAAAAAAAAAGTAAAATAAAACAACAAATAGAAAAGAAACTCAATAACAAAATTAACTAACTCAAAAGACTAAAATGCAAGTAAACAATTAAATTAAATTATTAACCAGTAAATATAATAAAAATAAAAGAAAAAATAAGGAAAATTAATCAAATGAAAATAAATAAAGTCGTACAAAAAAAACAAAAGAAAATAAATGAAAATTAAAAAAAAAGGAACTCACGTAATACTAATAAAAAAGATATTAAAATTGAAATCAAAAGAAAAGTTAGAGTAAAGTAAAGATCAATACCGACAAAATTGAAGAAATATGTAGCGACAATGAAAATGAAACAATAAATAATAAAATAAAAATAAAAATGAAGAGAGAAGTAAAGTAAAAGGAAATAAATCAAAGAACGAAAAACTAAATTACGGAACTTACGTATCTAATTGAACAGAGAAAACTACCTAAAGCAAATCAAATTTAATCACGCGGGCAACTAATCTATTCGAAACGCAAGTACGTAACAGAAAACAGAATCAACAAAATCAATTGAAAGTAACTGAATTTGATCGTATTGAAAAGATGTTAAATAAAGATAAATATTAAACAAGATATAAAAGAATAAAAGCTAAAATAAAATCTCAATCAAATAAATAAAAATGTCAATTAATCGTGTCAGAGGTCCCCGGCAACTAATGGTGGCCAGCGGGTCCGGTTCTACCCCGAACCGGCGGTTCTAACCGGAACCGATTGGAACCGGAACCGGCCGGGAACCGGAACCGAACCGAACCGCCTCAGCCGGTTCCGAATACGAATACATGTTTTGAGATTCGGGCCCGAACCGGGTCCGGAACCGGAACCGCCTGGAACCGTCGTCGGATTCGGAACCGGGAACCGGAACAGGAACCGGAACCGGTGGAACCGAAACCGGATTTGCCCCGGAACCGGTTGAAGTTACCATGTAATATTTTAGAGTGTATTAGTAATTTAGTATTACTTTCTTTCCATGTAATCTTTTTTTTAAGACTTGCAAATTGACATCATGTAACCTCTTAGTAGCTGTACTCTTTTTCCTAATTAGGGTTTTCCCAATGGGTTTTTACCTAATAAGATTTTAATGAGGCAGTTAATCGTATAATAAAATTCTCTTTGTTCCGTAGTTTTGTAAATTCAATAAAAATTCCTAATTCTTTGTTTCTTACACATTTAAGATTATAAACTTGAAGAATAACCTATCTAGGAGTAAAGTGTATGAAAAGAGCAACGTGTGCGCTCAAACGGATCTCAAATCGGAGCTAAAACGAAGCAACTAGAGCCGATCGAATCTTTCCGGAACCGCTCTGGAACAGGTCGGAACCGATCAGAACCGGAACCAGAACCGGAACCGGACGGAACCGGCCGGAACCGGTTTTTTGACTGAATCCGAAGCGAATCTAGATTTCAGAACCGGAATCGGAACCGGAACCGCCCAAACCGGTTCCGAATACGAATACACATTTTCCGGAATCGGAACCGGTGGAACCGGAACCGGAACCGGTGGAACCGGACCCGTGGCCACCATTACCGACAACGGCGCCAAAAATTTGTTGAGCAGAAATATGTTACTATCTCTACCTAGGCAGTGTACCTATCGTTTTGCGGAATAGTGAACTGAGTGGGGTTGTCGATCTCAAGGACCTCGTTCAATTAACTGACAATTTATTTACTAACTGAGAAACTAAACTAAGAAAACAGGAAACATCACTTTTTCAGGTTTTACTTAATTTAATAAAAAGAAAGACTCAACAAACTAACATAAAATAATAAAACAGTAAATTAAACTAAACAAATAAATAAAGAATAAAACTCTAAAAAGAAGCACCCTGGATTGTTCTGCAAACCTTCACTTTCTAATTATTAATAAACTCTCCCTAATTCTGCAATAAACTCAGGAATCTTAATTAACCCGTTGACCGGTCCTTGTACAACGAATCCTAACTGGTAGAAATAACAAGCCGCAAACCATGCCCAAGTCAATTCTAACCAATCGCATTATTAATAATTCCTATTGGAGTCGGATTAACCTATAGGCAAACCATGCTTCTAGTCGTTAATCCGGTTTAACTTTCTATGTCTTGTTAACTAATCTCAGCGCCGCATTTTAATTAGAAAACTACAAATATTGCTTTAATAATTAGCTAGAGAATTAAAGCGCATGAAGAACGGGAATTAAACAACTGCAATTATAATCAGAGAAAAAGATTACAAAATAAACGTAAAGATTCGGCTTGCTACCCCAATCCGGGGAGCTAAACTAACTACTCAAACATAATTATAAAAATAATAAAAAAAGGAAGAACACATTGACTGTTTAGATAAAAAGGAAGAAGAAACTCTGTTAGAAGATTTCCCGCTCCGCCTTCTGTCACTCCGCCTTCTGTCGTCACGTGTCTCTGCATTAATCCTCTATCAAAAGTATGATGTGTAACAATGGTGGACTTCTGTGGGTGTGGTGAGAGAGAAGAATGAGAGGCGGAGAGCCTCTGTCGAGGCGTGGTGGCGTGAATCCGTCAAAACCTTTCTCTTTCTCTTATATAAGCAGCTTGATTACATTGTCCCAAAATACCCTAGCCGCCTTAATTAACTGAACTCGTTCGCTCAGTCGAGTTTTCACTTCGCACAGTCGGAATTTTAAAAAACTTTACGATCTTGCCCCTGCTTTAATATCTTTCATAAATTGCTATATTTAACCACAATTTTTAACATATTACAAGGTGACCCCAAATTTCATTATGCACAGTCAGAATTCCAATACGCTCAGTCAGAAAATGACCAATTTAGGGGCTAATGTAGGCAAAATTTATTAAAAGCGGTTTGAAAAAAGCAAAGAAGGATTCCGAAGTACTTATATAAGTAAAAAAATATATCATAAAAATTATCATCAAAGTATACCATGACAAAGTAGACGAAAACGAACGCGTCGGCGCAAACGGATCGAAAAACGGAGCTATAACGAAGAAGATATGGCAATTTTAAGACCGAAACTCGGCGCCAGCGCCGATAAAGAAGGGCCGGCGCCGGCGCCGGTAAAGAAGACCGCGCGGGGCGCGCGTCACTGTTTACCGGCGCCGGCGCCGGCCCTTCTTTATCGGCGCCTGCGCCGGGTTCCGATCTTAAAATTGCCATATCTTCTTCGTTATAGCTCCGTTTTTCGATCCGTTTGCGCCGACACGTTCGTCTTTTCGTCTACTTTGTCATGGTATACTTTGCTGATAATTTTTATGATATATGTATTATTTCTTCTTAAGCACAACATTAACTATCATCGACGTCTTGTTCAAAATTGCCTATCAACCACTAATTACATGTCCGTTGAAGAAGAATCTATTTGATAGTAAAATAATCAAGCATGTTCTATTCTAATTAACAGATGAACGGACACCAATCTAAATAGTTAGATGTATCGACATTAACTATCATCGATGTCTTGTTCGAACTTACCTATCAATTCCACTAAATTCATGTCCATTAAAGAATAATTTATTTGACAATCATCAAAATTGCTCAAAAAATGTCATCGTAGAAACATATTTTCAACACTTCAAAAGCGAGATCGGTTTGTCGTCGGAGATTGCTCAAAAAATGTGTTTTTTATAACAAATGAGAATGTATACATCTTTGAAACATCTTTGAAACATATTTTCAATACTTCAAAAGCGAGATCGGTTTGTCGTCAGAAATTGCTCAAAAAATGTTTTTTTTATAACAAATGAAAATGTATACATCTTTGAAACATATTTTCAATACTTCAAAAGCGAGGTCGGTTTGTCGTCGGAGATTGCTCAAAGAATGTCATCTTTGAAACATATTTTCAATACTTCAAAAGCGAGATCGGTTTGTCGTCAGAGATTGCTCAAAGAATGTCATCGTTGAAACATATTTTCAATACTTCAAAAGCAAGATCGGTTTGTCGTCGGAGATTGCTCAAAGAATGTCATCTTTGAAACATATTTTCAATACTTCAAAAGCGAGATCGGTTTGTCGTCGGAGATTGCTCAAAAAATGTGTTTTTATAACAAATGAAAATTTATACATCTTTGAAACATCTTTGAAACATATTTTCAATACTTCAAAAGCGATATCGGTTTGTCGTCTGATTTTGCTAAAAAAATGTTATGTTTTTATAACAAATGAAAATGTATACATCTTTGAAACATATTTTCAATACTTCAAAAGCGAGATCGGTTTGTCGTCGGATATTGCTCAAAAAATGTGTTTTTTTTATAACAAATGAAAATGTATACATCTTTGAAACATCTTTGAAACATATTTTCAATACTGCAAAAGCGAGATCGGTTTGTCGTCAGAAATTGCTCAAAAAATGTTTTGTTTTTATAACAAATGAAAATGTATACATCTTTGAAACATATTTTCAATACTTCAAAAGCGAGATCGGTTTGTCGTCGGAGATTGCTCAAAGAATGTCATCTTTCAAACATATTTTCGATACTTCAAAAGCGAGATCGGTTTGTCGTCAGAAATTGCTCAAAAAATGTCATCGTTGAAACATATTTTCAATACTTCAAAAGCGAGATCGGTTTGTCGTCGGAGATTGCTCAAAGAATGTCATCTTTGAAACATATTTTCAATACTTCAAAAGCGAGATCGGTTTGTCGTCGGAGATTGCTCAAAGAATGTCATCTTTGAAACATATTTTCAATACTTCAAAAGCGAGATTGGTTTGACGTCGGAGATTGCTCAAAAAATGTGTTTTTTTTATAACAAATGAAAATGTATACATCTTTGAAACATATTTTCAATACTTCAAAAGCGAGATCGGTTTGTCGTCAGAAATTGCTCAAAAAATGTTATTTTTTTATAACAAATGAAAATGTATACATCTTTGAAACATATTTTCAATACTTCAAAAGCGAGATCGGTTTGTCGTCGGAGATTGCTCAAAGAATGTCATCTTTGAAACATATTTTCAATACTTCAAAAGCGGGATCGGTTTGTCGTCGGAGATTGCTCAAAAATGTGTTTTTTTATAACAAATGAAAATGTATACATCTTTGAAACATATTTTCAATACTTCAAAAGCGAGATCGGTTTGTCGTCAGAGATTGCTCATAAAATATCATCTTTGAAACATTTTTCAATACTTCAAAAGCGAGATCGGTTTGTCGTCGGAGATTGCTAAAAAAATATGTTTTTTTATAACAAATGAAAATGTATACATCTTTGAAACATCTTTGAAACATATTTTCAATACTTCAAAAGCGTGATCGGTTTGTCGTTAGAAATTACTCAAAAAATGTTTTTTTATAATAAATGAAAATGTATACATCTTTGAAACATATTTTCAATACTTCAAAAGCGAGATCGGTTTGTCGTCAGAGATTGCTAAAAAAATGTCATCTTTGAAACATTTTTTCAATACTTCAAAAGCGAGATCGGTTTGTCGTCAGAGATTGCTCAAAAAATGTCATCTTTGAAACATTTTTTCAATACTTCAAAAGCGAGATCGGTTTGTCGTCGGAGATTGTTCAAAACAATAGTTCTATTGACGATATTCTACTAGACTGCAAGAGCGATGAGGAAAGACTAAAGAAGATCAAGACTTCAAAGTGCGCAGTAAATGATGACGACAAACATGAACTACTTCATATTGACGATCTTCTACTAGACTGCAAGAGCGATGAGGAAAGACTAAAGAAGATCAAGACTTCAAAGTGTGCAGTAAATGATGACGACAAACAAGAACTACTTCATATTGACGATGTTCTACTAGACTACAAGAGCGATGAGGAAAGACTAAAGAAGATCAAGACTTCAAAGTGTGTAGTAAATGTCGATTTTTTAGTTTTAAACAACAGGGATTTTCCATATACACTAACATTGTCTATCATTTCCACCGATTCCACTAATTAATTCATTTTGACAACTGATGCCCGAAATGCATTCCACAATCTTCAAATGACTAACATGAAAACCCTAATTGGAGGGTAAATGGTACAACTTATTCGACACACGCATCATTTTAAATCCCAGAACAATTAACAATTCAAATGACTAACACGAAAACCCTAATTGGGGGGGCACATGGTAGAGGAAAAGAAGAAATCTGATACATTTTGACAGGAGAAGTGAGAGGATGAACAGTGGCGTTAGGAATTAGTCTAGGTTTTAGTGCTAATTGTGGGTGCGTTAGCCCTTTAGTGTATCATGATTCTCGTGGATTCTATTTAGTGAATTCTTTTAAGAACAACGAGATCGGTTTGTCATCGGAGATTGCTCAAAAAATGTCTTTTTTAAAGACATTAAATTGTCATCTTTGAAACATATTTTCAGGACTCCAAAAGCGATTCTACTTCGGAATTACATACTTCGACAACTGATGCCCGAAATGCATTCCACAATCCTCAAATGACTAACTTGAAAACCCTAATTGGAGGGTAAATGGTACAACTTATTCGACACACACATAATTTTAAATCCCAGAACAATTAACAATTCAAATGACTAACACGAAAACCCTAATTGTGGGTGTGTTAGCCCTTTAGTGTATCATGATTCTCGTGGATTCTATTTAGTGAATTCTTTTAAGAACAACGAGATCGGTTTGTCGTCGGAGATTGCTCAAAAAGATATATATTTTTTGACAAATGAAATTGTATACATCTTTGAAACATATTTTCAATACTTCAAAAGCGAGATCGGTTTGTCGTCGGAGATTGTTCCTAAAAGGTTTTTTTATAACAAGTGAAAATATATACATCTTTGTAACATATTTTCAGGACTTCAAAAGCGATTCTATTTCGGAGTTTCATTTTCAAACAACATTGTTCGCACGTCATTTCTCATAATGTTACAACTTATTCGATACACATATCATTCTAAATCCCAGAACAATTAACAATTTTGTTGACTACCAGTACATGAAATCCAAATGTGTTTGCACTAATCAAGTCTGTGTTTGCACTAATCAAGTCGGGGGACGTCGTCTCCTCGTACTAGCCCTGTAGCATGCATTGTGTTCCCTACGGTCCGCCTCAGCCGTACTTCGTTTTACTATCGAATAAGAAATCAATGATAGTTAATGTCGATAATGATAGTTAATATTGATATTGATAGGAAATTTTGATAATTTCAAATAGATTCTTCGTCAATGGACGTGAAATTGGTGGAAATGATAGAAAATTTCAATGAATTTCAAATAGATTCTTCTTCAACGGACATGTAATTAGTGGTTGATAGACAATTTTGAACAAGACGTCGATGATAGTTAATGTTGTGCTTAAGAAGAAATAATAAATATATCAGAAAATTATCAGCAAAACTGTTTACCGGCGCCGGCCCGGCCCTTCTTTATCGGCGCCTGCGCCGGGTTCCGATCTTAAAATTGCCATATCTTCTTCGTTATAGCTCCGTTTTTCGATCCGTTTGCGCCGACGCGTTCGTCTTTTCGTCTACTTTGTCATGGTATACTTTGATGATAATTTTTATGATATATTTTTTACTTATATAAGTACTTCAGAATCCTTCTTTGCTTTTTTTCAAACCGCTTTTAATAAATTTTGCCTACATTAGTCCCTAAATTGGTCATTTTCTGACTGAGCGTATTGGAATTCTGACTGTGCATAATGAAATTTGGGGTCACCTCGTAATATGTTAAAAATTGTGGTTAAATATAGTAATTTCTGAAAGATATTAAAGCAGGGGCAAAATGGTCATTTTCCGACTGAGCGAAGTGAAAACCCGACTGAGCGTAGTGACCCTCTTAATTAATACAGTGCATCGTTTTTATTTTGTGACCGTGGTGAAATTGATGCAGCGCTCAATATTCTCTGTATGAATAGTGGCTGAATAGTGGCTGAGAGAATGAACATATATATAATCGATCATGATTATATGTTGATCGATGATGAAAATTCCCATCCTGTAGCTTGAATATATGAGATTCTCTTGTGCAGCAATATCAATATGATAACCGTGAATCATGTGCAGCCACTAAAGTATTGCAGCGTGTGAGTGTGATCATAATCTTGTATATATTGTTATTTTCCTGCATTTGACACATAAAATGTATTAGCTCTCATTTAAATACAAATCTTAGTAAAAACATCTGATAAGTGTAAAATATGACATGAATTGTTATAAAAATATGAAGAATTGAAGCCGTGAAAATAGATATATTTTACACTTATCAACACCATTCAGTTCTAATATATAATATTTAAGAAGGACAAAAATCCAGAAGTCTAGAAGTCCATAATAAGATCTTCATAAAGAAGAGCAATGGTTCTTTTAATAAGAACCATTCCCTTTTTGAAAGGGTGAAATAATATGATGATTAAGTACTTGCTTTTACTAGCCAAAGGATGATAATCCCCTTAAAGGGAGAACAGGGATAATATATATTCCCAACTTTGCTTATTCTAGCCAAAGGATGGTACTTGTGATTCAAGTATGGTGTGACGTCCCACACCTAACAATGCACCCATTACAGGTGACCAGAGCTCCTGATGGGTCCAGAGATGGGGTTTTTTTTTGTTGGCTCGATGGCCGGGTTTCATTTCAACCCAAAGTGTTACTTTTCAAGGCACAAGTGCCTGCGGCTCGTTGACCGGTGCTTTCTTTCAAGGCATATAGCCTGCGGCTCGTTGGCCGGTGCTTTCTTTCAAGGCATATAGCCTGCGGCTTGCTGGCCGGTGCTTTCATTCAAGGCATATAGCCTGCGGCTCGTTGGCCGGTGCTTTCTTTCAAGGCATATAGCCTGCGGCTCGTTGGCCGGTGCTTTCTTTCAAGGCATATAGCCTGCGGCTCGTTGGCCGGTGCTTTTGTTTTCTCTAAATACTTCAGGGGGTGATCAGTCCCCTGGCAAAAAGTACCTGCACTTTCTTGAAAATCTTTCGTTAGTTCTTTTAAGGCAAAGAGTAGAAGATAATGGTATGGTATAAGTGCTTTAACTAAACATTATTTCGAAGTTTATGACTTCTCTTTACCATTTTTCATGTGCAACATGATCAGTAATAGTTTAAGGCATCAAATCAGTTTGCAATAGAGGATAAATCAGCTCAATAGAACTATGTAATAATGGATAAGTCTGGTAACCATATACCCTTTCAAATGACATATAATGGTGAGGGTATCAAACACATTTAGAATCATGCATTTAGTGTATTAGAGGCAAATGAAATGTATGATCATTGTAGTAAAATCCATGCAGTAACGGTAAGGATCAAGCTGAATTATAACAGCTGATTTTCATCAGATCATGTACCCTCCCTTTTTTTACACTGAGAACTGTGGCTAAGTGAAGAGAGAAAGCCGAGCTGGCAAGAACATGTGTAGATAACAGCAGCAGTAGCGGCAAGGAAAGGGATTAAAAATAATAAACTCTAAGCAAAAAGCTAATAATAATAACAGTATAAGCAGATGTAGCATTACTTGGGGTTAGAAAAACTGTTGAAACCATCCATAGTAATAGTTGTAAATAGGTGCAGAACCTAAGCAGATACAAAAGTTTTATTCAGCCTGTAGCAGCATATTTTTATGTCAAAAATCTGCCACAATCGAGACAGGTTATTGCAGATTTCATATGATCTCTTATGGCACGTATAGTACCAAACAACAATAGCATAGGGGATAAGAAACATATTGATCTCGATCATATAAGAAAACTAAAATGTGTATACAGTGCAATTAGAGTGGGATTTGTCAAAGCTGTCATCAAAGTTGTCTAGATCTTGTGACTGCAACTTAAGAGACATCAGAAAAGTAACTGTGCAAGATTCACCGGTCAAATTATGCCATTCATTGGTAGTGAGGGCAGAGGCCAGAATGTAAATAATATAGAATACTGAAATAACTTTTTCTTTTAAACAGCACAAGGCAGTAGCATCACCAGAACAGATGGATATCGACCATCCAATAGATTGAAAATGACACTTAAAGAGAGTAAAGTATTTCTATGCATAACTTCTTAAAGTCCAGCATAATATTGTATCAGAAATGAATCATTTATCAGTAATGAAGTAGCTGAGAAAATTTCATAACCTAGACCTTAATCTGGACTGATATTCATGATGGTAATCACTCATCATACCATTTAACGCCCCAATCAGAGGCATAAATAAAGTCTACTACCACTGTAATAAGTAGATAGGTTTTTATATTGTAATGAATAGAGAGAATACTTCTTTGTCTTGATACTGATTATGCTACAGTAGTAAACATAAATTTCATTACTTCCTGGCTTCATATTTTCCATATTTGTTATAAGTAGATATAGGAAAAACTGAGCAAACCTTGAACTGCTGTAACAGTTTTTTGCTAATGCAGTGGAATGGGAGCAATTAGAGCTGCATCTTCATATCCCTTGCTTGATTCTGTTTGTTTTTATCGTACAGTTCATTATGAGTTATACTTGTAACTTCCAGATTTCTCCTCTGTTGTAGTTGTAGTCTACTAGAGCATTTGTTTTGCTTTTGGGAGCGGGAATTCTACAAACCCAGAACATCCTATGCAGAACACAATGGTGACGTTGTTGACTGGTGGACCGAGTCCCTCCCGCGTAAATGATGGATTACGACTTGTCATTTAGGGGAGGAGAAGCGAAGAAGGGAGAATAATTATAAGCTTACTCCACCATGGGGATGCCTTTCTCTTGCCAAGATTATGAAGTTCCTTATGCCACCACACAATATGTAATCATGTTCAGAAAGCTAAAAGAAATGTAAATCAATGTCGTAGGCTGATCTCAGCTATTCAATTATTAAGATCATTTATTTTAACCTGGCTATGTGTAAGGATAAAACGGAAGCAGAACATCCATAAAACAATCAGTGGCAGACGAAAGCGACTATAGTTGGGCATTACATTCTATATGAGAAAAGCCTATGTAACTTGGAGTACTACGACCTCTTGTTTAAAATGAAGTGCGATATGGTAAACGAGAATAGATGAGGATAGACTATTGTTCCAGATTCTCCAAATTGCATTATTCTAAGCTAGTTCCAAAAACCAAACAAAGACAAAGTTTGCACATCAAGGGGAAACAGGAGCCATTTGAGCAAAGCTATTGAAAACATCTTTATAGCTTAATAGCCTAGTTCTGCAAACTATCTCAGGTCTAATTTAGCAAACCAATAGCTAGCCATGGCATTACTATAATCAGTGGTATAAATTGGCTAAACCATTAGTATAAGAGTTAAACCCATATTATAACATCACCCATATAGCATAACATTCGACTTAATAACGCAAACACAAATAACTGAAAGTTCAATCACCTCTCAGAGAACAGTGTGGCAGTAGTAGATGCCTTGTTATGGTTCACATTCGAGACTTAAAACTAAACACGTCAATATAGGAAAACCTTCTAACTTATTTAATGCTGTATAAGTAACCTGTCATAATTAAATAATGAAAAGCTCTCTCAAAGAAGCAGATTGTATACCTAGTTCCCAACGAAAGCTAGATAGAATTTGAAAGAGTTAATTGGAAGCAGAGGTATATATGTCAGAGGGCCAAAAAGCAGCAACATATGTTATTAACTCCTTTAGACGGTATTTATTCGTAAGCTATGAAAACATAACCGCTAAGACAAATTAGAAGGGGAACTTTAATGTACTAAGCGTAAATCCAAACCTTAAAGTACCTACAAGATACTATAACAGATTGTAAATTTGAGATGCTTTTGACACCCAAACTAAATATTCTAAACAATTCATGGATTATAGGAAATTCAAATTAAACACAAATAGTTTTTACTAATGGGAAATGTATCTGATAAAACGTAGAGGGCGGGAAACAGAAGCAACTTAGTTTTTGAAAATTTTCGTAACAGATTTTATTGATGATGACAAACTTTAGGAATTTAACCAGCTCATATCTATAATTGTTTTAAACCAACCAAACTACCAGAGGAACTTTCAGAAAATGCTAATCTGCCAATTTATATGAGAAAGCTTCCGGAAGAACTTTAAGTAAATGCTCTATGAGTAAAGTTTTCAAGATTTAAACTAATGAATCAATGTATATTAATCCAACCAAATAATAAATTATCCTAATCAGAGCTGTTTTTAAACTAGAAATAAAGCAACCTTCAAGGCTTTTTGTCAAGGTTAAAAATGGGCATAATTTCAAAACCCCGAAACTGCTAACAGTGTCATAAGAAAAATTATGATATAAGCAGTCACTGAAATAGCTTGTTGTATATACAGTAACAAAGATCTGAAGCCATAATGTAAAAGGGAGCAGAAACTGCAACAATCAATTTGATTATGCAATAATTGTAACACTTCTGAAGAATTCAGATTTCAAGACTTCCGTAACTAGAGGATTCAAAATAATCTGATGATGGTAATCAGCATAAATTCAATTTGATTATAGTAGTAGTGTATATCAGAAGTGTTCATATAGCAGCAGCATAAGGTTAATCAAGGTTTAAGAAGAAGATTTGACTTCAGAAAATTTCTTATAAATCTGGAGAATTTAGTCTTTGGAATCGATGGACTTATCTTTAGTGATTTGCTTTAGACGCTTGCAGCACGTTCCAGTAGCTTTTTCTGAATTGAGGTTGACGTCTAAGTTGCGGCCTGGTTAAGGTCATGCTCGAGTTGATCAGACGCGGCACTGGTCTCCGCACGTTGTTTGGGCTATTTCTCACCCTTGCGCTTCTATTCTTGAGGAAATTGGTTGTTTGGGTCTATACGATGTTGCTTGTCCTTCAAGCCTGGAAGGAAGATGCCATTGGCTTTGAGTTGAGGATATCATCCAGTCTCATACTTTGAGTCGCCTTCCGGTCATGGATGAAGATGCCTTCCGGTCATGGACCGAGACTGAGATGCGGCCAAGGAAGTCCGACGTGGCCAAAGAAGTCTGGTGCGGCCAAGGAAGTTTGTTGCGGCCAAGGAAATCCGGAGCGACCAAATTGGCAGAATTTGTTTTTATGAAAGGCGATTGAATTGTATTAGAAGTATCGTGGATCCCGTACCGTCATGCTTTTGACCGAAAGTTGCACCCGGTAGTCTGAGAATTATCGAGGTAATGTCCGATCGCTGAACCTGAATAGCCATCGCCTGATCAATGCATCGAAGGCGATCGACTAGTTGTTGCCCAGTCGTGGCGAATTAGTCGAGAGAGAGAAGATTGCGCCCTGTAGCGGTGATTCTGCTCCCGGTCCGGCAATGCAGTCTGGTCATGAATTCTTAATGCACGACGCAGGGCTGGAAGATGATGCCCGGTCATGGAATTTCTTTTGTCCAGCTATGGAAATCTGGATTGCTTTCCGGTCCTTGAAAGTTATTGCACCAGCTTCTTGTCTCCAATTTCAATTTTATCTGCAAAAGTTGTCGACCATGATTCTCATCTTTGACAAGGCAGTCCGCCTCTAATCAAAAGAGGGGCGGTTGTGTCTGGACTCAAAACGTCAATGCGCCTGGTTATAAACCAAAATGCCGATGCGTTCGGACTCGGCCTGAAGATGATGCATCCGGCTTTCAAACTAAAACACCGCCTGGATTTGTTCACAACAGCGTGCGGCACCATGTCTTGTATTGATCCGAGACGCCGATCAGATTTTAGGTTGATACTCGGGGTAGAATGCCTCCAGATTCTTTCTCACTATGATCTAGATTTTAGAGCTTCTGATGTGCCGGTTCTTCGAGTTTCTTTGACACAATCCTCAACCTCTAGACAACACCGACTCTAGAAGATAACACCGATTCTAGAGCCTTCAATCTGCTTCAGGATTTCTTCCTTTCCCGTTTGACCGGATTGATGACCGGATTGAAAATCTTTGGACCTTTACCAAGAAATGATGTAAAGATCGTAAATGTAGTTGAAATATTATTGCTAATTGTAAATTTAACAGATTGTAAATAACGAGAAAGAGGACGAGAGTGTATGTCTCCCGTTCTGAATTCATTTTTTGGGTTGGATCTCTCAGTTGGTGGAAGCTTAGAATTCTTCGTCACTCGATCGAAGATATCCTTTCGAAGATCTGAGAGCGATGCGCCTTCGGATGGATTTGGTGCTTTGAGATTCGAATGCTGATGTCGACGTGTAGTCTTCTGAGCAAGAATGTGCATCTCGAAGCTTGTTCTCGAACGAATTTGTCTGACGAGTACCGCGTTGATGGGATCGAGATCTAAACCGGCGCTCTTTAGAGGGATATCCGGCAAGCTTCTTCGCAACACGCATTTGCAAAGATCATAACCATTTTAACCTAGATTGAAGTGTGATCCATAATTCTAACAAATCTTCATGTGCTCTTCGATCCCTCTCATCGATGCTTGGCGATCGGTCTTCGTCTTTGCATGAAACTCCGTAACTGTGTGCTCTTTTAATTTTGATTCACCGGTCCCCTTCGGGCTGGGGAATGAGATGTGACTCCTCTTTCTTGAATCGAAAATTTCTTTCGATTCTCTCGACGAGATTCAGAATGAAAAATTGATAAAACGACGGACTTTTGCTTCTGATTAATCGGAGATCTTCATCAAATATCTATTCGATTAATCGGAGATCTTCATTAAATATCTATTTGATAAATCGAAGGTAAGGAATTTGGTTTTGATGTTTTAACCGAAGATGCGATTTGTAATTTCTATGGAAACTTGGATGTATCCCGCTACTTTCTCCCGGCGGATCGAAGGACGGCTTCGATCCGCCGGGAGAAATCTTTAGACGGGGACGACTACTGCGAAAATCTTTGCGTTCATGAACAAGGTTGCGGTGAATTGTTTTCGAATCTCTAAAATGTTCGGATGAAATCCTTGGATGAATTTGCGAAGTCTCTTTGATTCCGAATTTTGAACGAAAGAACTATTCTCATTGTGGATGTATCGTGGTTACCATTTCGGTTGTACGGTTCCCACAGACGGCACCAATGAAAACGTACAATTTGTCCCTCAAACCTCACAAATGAATAGGACACCGAGAGTTATAGTGGTTCGGCCAATAATCCGGCTGTTATACCCAAAATTTCAACCCCCCCGGAAGAGAGTCTCTACTAATAGGCTAGTAGCGAGGGTTCCCAGTTCGATCGGCACATTTCAGAGTACTAGGGACAGCTTAGTCTTCTCCAGGGGCATTTTTGTAATTTTTCAAGGCTCCTAAGCCCCCTATAGGCTTTCTCTCTCCTCCAAATAAAGGTTAAATCAATTCAAAATGCTTTGAAATTTTAACCCACGATAGAGGATGACATCTGCAGCATAATGGCGTTGGAATTTTGATTTTTCGAATTTCCAATAATTTTCTAGCAATTTCTGATTGAATCTGATGAGAAATTAAATTTAAAAATATTCCAATATCCAAAAAATTTGATTCCACTTTAGAAAAATCAGAAATATCATCCTTTACCCATGTGTGAAATTTCATAATCAAATTCCTTTTGGAAGCCCTTGAGCTAAAACGTCGGTAAATCTCGGTTTTTACCGGATTTTTCTATCTTTAAGGAAGCCTATATAAGGAACCTTATCCCAAGATCAAATCAGAACCTCAAGAACCCTAGACTCTCAAAGAAGGAAGTCGTCTCTATCTCTCCACATTTTGAACTCCAGAGCCACAATCAAACACCGAAATCTCACCAAAATCAACACCAAAACATATTTCTCAACTCCCACAACATCATCCATCATCAAACCCTCACCAAAACAGCACCAAAACGTGAAGAACATCAAGAACAACAAGGAGACAGAAGCTGGGTTCGAAGTTCTTCCGGATCCGCCATCAACGAGGCCTCCGAAGAATCCCGACGTTAAGAAACACCACAAATCCAAAGGTAAAGCAGGTTATAACTCTACTTTTCTAACTCCCCATAACCTCATTAACTCTGTTAAATTTTGGGCTCAAACCAACCCTTTTCAGCTTCTGTATAGCTAATTACTTTTGCTTCTGCCTTGTTACTTGTTTATCAAGTTTCGTGCATAATTCGACTTCAAACTGCAATCTTTCAATTACTAACGTATTGTATACCTTTCAGGCTACACGTACATAATTTTTTAGCCAAAAACACCGTCGGGAACCACCAGAAAAACCCTGTCCGTGGGTGGTCCGGGACCTCGGACCTATGGTCCGGGACCACGGACGGGTTGTCCGTGGCCACGGACACCCACGGACGGCGGCGGGATTTCAAAATTTTCAAAATTTAGGTTTTGCTAAACTGTGTCCGGCCCCACGGACATCCTGTCCGTGGCCCCGGACCTTTCAAAATTGCGTTTTCTGTTTAATTCTACTTTTTTGTAAAACTAGGTTAACTGGGGTCCGTGGTCTCGGACATTAGGTCCGTGGCTGCGGACGGAAACAAAATTTGACCTAATACCGCCTCCGAAACCCTAGTTTAGGTAATTTCAACTTTCACTTTTATTTTCAGTCAAAAAATGCTAAAACACACAAAAAAACAGAAGCTCGCGCACTTAGGTTAAAATGACTCGTAATAAGCCGTAATTAAACTAAGTAGAGGAAAAACGACCTAGGAGGGGTAATGAAAGTAATTGAACCCTAATTAAGTCGAATATCAAGCCCCCGAACCCGAACTCTCCTTTCCTAATTTGATCTAGGTAAAAATTAGGTGGCGACTCATAATAGGTTCCAGTGAGCTAGCTTAGGTTTTTAATAATTATTGTTTTATGACATAGGTATTAATCTTAGGTTATAAGTGGACCTAAAACCCGGTTAGATCCTAATCAATTTAATCAACATAGGATAGGGTTTAAAATCGAGGCTTACAGACTGGCGACTCTGCTGGGGACATACTTCTTAATTTTAACTTGTTTTAATTTTAAGAAAGATGGCTTAACTCGAAAATGTTTATTTATGGCTTTATTACTCTGTTTGTTTACTTTCGTGCGCACTTTAATTTTCTACACCTTGGCATCATATGAGAGCGAGGGTCCACACAAACCAATTTCACCCCGGGACCCGTTTGAGGGTCCCCTGTCAGGGACTCACACCTTTTAGGTGATGTGAATAAGCGGGGGAAAAGAGGAGGGTGTCGTCTAACCTCACCCCCTTAATACCTGGGCCTTAGCCCCAAGCGTTTTCCTGGCAGTGCCCTTACCTAGCCCATTGTTTGGTCAGTCAAAGACCCGACCGTAGACGCACACTTTCAGGTGATGTTGTAACACCCCAACCGTTAATCCTATGCTTACCGTCTAATCGTCCTGTTAATCCTACGAGTTCGCACGGAATATTACTACTTACTACGGCGGGTGGTACAACGCCGCTAACCGCCCATACGGCTAGCTAGGCTTACCTTACTTACAGTCACGGTCTGATGGACATAGTGTACCGAGCTACTAACATAATGCATACCGAATACAAATAACCTTCTTACATCCTTGGATCACCGAGTATTTAAGTGTATTCAATTACATCCCCAATTCAACTTCCCAAAAGAATGAGTTTCCACTAGCTACTCATCTATACCAATTCCATTCTATCAATATCCAAAAAGGTGTACCCCATGGTACACCGGCTAATCAAAAGTTACAGCCATGTACTACTTAGTACACCCATCATAAATTCATTGTTTACAATAAAAAAGAAGATAAAGAAATAGAGCTAAGTCCTCAGCATCTTCATCCTCCACGAGTACCTGCGTGTAGTAAAAACATCACCCCAAGGGGCTCAGCAAAAGCTGCGCATGAACTCCGCATATACCGCGTGCTAGCTAGGGCACGCCGACTATTTGACGTCCACTAAACATGCAGTTCATTATTTTCATACACACATGCTTGCATACAACATACATACATACACAATACATTCCACATTCCAAGGCAACAATACATTAATACACATCATACTTACCTTCACAAGGGTTAGCCAAATTATGCATCCGGGTTAATCGGAATGCTTTTACTCTTTTACTCATCATACATTACTTACTCTTACTATACTTACTTACTACCATTCAATTTACTTACTCATTCTTACTTACTTACTTATACTCAAGTTAAGTCGGTATGACCTCCGGCCCTGGGGACTACACCGTCCCACCTCCGGGATTTACTTGACTCACCAATCCGGGATGCTACCCACTTAAGGGATTTGGGCCGCGGACCAGTTTAAGAGTCAGGAATCGGATCCAACCTCTTGTGTCTCCTCATCCTCACGCGTGGCCGAAACTATATCGGACTTCTACTCATTCCAATTTAATTACCAATTTAAGTTAGATGGGTTAGCTTGTTAGGAACAAGTTAGAAGTCCAATCATAAACATATTCGGTCACAATGTAATACAACATACACACATACACATTCATATTCATCCATACATTTCATGAATTATACAAACTAAGATTTAAAGAACATATTCACAGCATACAACACTACATATTCACAAATAAGCATAATAACTCCGATTCGTGCATTTACCTTATTTGGTGATCAATTAGCACACAACACACAAATCAGAGTAACCAAGATAGCATACGGGGCATGAGGAATTCATACCGTTCACCGTTGTACGTGTTTCCAAACGTCTCCCGGTGTCACAAATCAAGTCCTATTATATACATACAATTGAATGATTAATCTAACTATCATTAACTTAACTCATACTTACTACGTTCTTATACTTCTTACACTTACACATTACTTACTTATTTTCATTACATTAAGTCTTATCTTCTTACTTAATACTAGCATGCTTACTCACATGTACACATATATATATATATATGTGGGTATACATACATATATATATATATAATTATTATTTAAATTAAAATAATTTTTTTTTTGACAGGACCGGACTTGCGACCGACCTTGCAAGTCCGGTCCATTCCAGTAGCTCACATTTCGTAAGTTTTTCTGGCCGACCGAACTTGCATGTCCGGTCGCAATTTCGGTCCATTCCAGAAGGTTTCAACCGTGAGATTTTCTGGGTCGACCGAACTTGCAAGTCCGGTCGCAAGTTCGGTCCATTCCAGAAGGTTTCATCGGGAAATTTTTTTCTGGCTCGACCGAACTTGCAGTCCGGTCGCAAGTCCGGTCGATTCCAGTAGGTTTCAGACGGGAAAATTTTCTACTTCGACCGAACTTGCAAGTCCGGTCGCAAGTCCGGTCGATTCCAGAAGCTTTCCCGTCTTTGTAAATCTGGGCTCGACCGAACTTGCAAGTCCGGTCGCAAGTTCGGTCCGGCCCAGTATTTGCATTTTTATTTCTGTTTTCAGTTCTCTCTTTTACCCATTACTTCCCCATTGTTCCTACACCTATTCCCACATGTTATATCACTAATTAAACCTCCTAATACACCTAAGTTCATTCATTAACTCTCTACACCATTCTATACTAATTCACTCACATAATTTTCCAAGTTTCAACTCAACACTTACACTAGTTTCTTCTCTAATTGCATTTTGCTACAGATTTCTCTTCTAACTCTCCCCATCTACAACTCCCTCTTCTAATGTCATTTCTAACACTCCTAATGCATTACACACCTCACATAACTTACCCACCAAACTAACTCAACTAAAATCTGTTACAACATAAGTTTTTCACCTAGTTTCTAACACACTAAGTGTTCTATTCCTAGGTAAATTTTGTCATAGCCTTCCCTACATTTTTATACTCTCACCACATTGTTTCACACATATATGATCATCTCACCTGTTTATACACATTAACCATATACAAGCTCCCATACACAAACACCAATACTAAACACAACAACACTATTAAAATTTCCTGCACCCAACATCTTATTCCAAATCTGTTTGTAACAGTTTTTAAATTGTTTTCTAAGGCTTCAAAATACTTATTTTCTCTTACACATTATACTACTAATACACTACCATTTTACAATACCCATTTTTACTTCTAAAAATCTGTTACATATTCATTTACAAGGCTACACAAAGGTGAGTATCCTTACCTTGTTTCTCTTCTAGATTTTCTTTGTTCTTCTTGCTTCTTCCTCCTTCCTTTTCTCTACCGGTTTTAGTTTCTCAACCAATCTAACATCACAACCCATTCTTAAATACACCATCCGATACTAAAAATTAACCCTATCATTATTTAGGCTTTTAATGAGGGTTTTAGGGTTTAGAAATTATATTACCTTCCAAGAGTGCAAATGAAGCTTGGAGTGGTTCAAGAACAAGATTTCCAACTCCTTTGACAAGCCAAAATCGGCTAGAACACAAGAGACCAAACAAGGGTTTAGTCTACAATTCATTTTGCCCTTAAGGCTAGGAAAACAATGGAGTTTTGAGAATATTTTTACCTCAAAAGAACAAGGAGAAGGAGGGCCTTCTAATGGTGGTGTTGAAGCTCCAAATGGGACATACCCATAAAAACGAAAGTGTTGGTTTTCGATTTTTGAAAGGATAGGAATGTAGCTCTTGGTGAGAGGATTCCAATGGTGTAGTTTTTATAATTTTTGGAAGGGATTAAGGGAGGTTACAAGAGGAAAGAAGATGGAGTTTGTGGGGGTCTTCTTATTTCTCCATGGAATCGGCTGGAGGTTGAAGAAGAAAGAAAAGAGAGAGTGTGGGGGTGCTGGTTCACGTGAGAGAGGGAGTGAAATGGAGGAGAGAGAGTGGTAACGTGAATAAAGTGAGGTGAGTGTTTTTCTTTATTGCTTTTGTCTTTTATTAATAAGAGAGGAATAAAGAGTGTGTGAGAGAGGGGATAGGGGGCCGGCTGGCACCATCACACACACACAAATTTTACTTTTTATTTTTAAAAGTGGACACATAAGTTTGGTCTATTTATATTTCTACCCCACAACTTCCCGTTTTTGACAGTTTTACTAATCTCTCGTTTTATTGCTTTTATTGGTTCTAAAGCTTCACTAATATTTATTAATGATTATTTAGTTGACCAAAACTGTTACGAGTCTATTTGACCCGCTTAAAGACACGTTTTACCGGTTACCTCGAAAAACGTGCTTTAAGGTTCGGTAATGTTTTTAAACCGTTTTAAAGATCTGTTTTCTTCGGGATTTGTTCCCTTATGATTATTTATACTTAATTAAGCTTCTAAATTATTCATTAGCCTAATTACTCACTATTTTTAATCACGGGGTATTTCAGATGTGAAAAAAGTGGGGAAGCCCAAAGAGAATAGCGTGCAAGCCCTATTCCTTTGTGGCGACCTGGGCCCACGCCCCAAGCACCTTTCCGGATCAATCCATACCCGAATTTGATAAGTGTCAAGTGAGGACATGTGGAATTTGTATGGGCCTTGTCTGCTTGTGTGATCGGCCCACTACCCAGCCTAGGAATTGATAGGAACTTTTCCTACATCAACTCAGCCCAACCTGAATTTACGGCTTTATTGTTTGCGGCCCAGAGGCCCTGTTTGGTTTGATATGTGAAACATTTGGGCTTCGGCCCAAAAGTTTAGACTTAGGTGATTTCCCTCTTTCGGCCCAATTTGAATTAACAATTTAGTTCCAGGCCCATGAAAAAAACAAATCCACCTAAAGCGATCCATAAAAATCCATCAGGCCTTCCTTTTCGAGGCCCATTCTAGTCCAGGAAGACTTTTTCACTCAGGTTTTGACCCATGGTCCTAGACATGGGTATCATCTTCAGGCCCAATCATAATCACTCGGCCCAAATTCCAATTCACATCCAGAACATGGTTTAGAAATCACTTCGGCCCATGCGCTTTACTTCTAGCCCAAACACATTCTGGCCCTAGCGCCCAATTCTCAGAACATTCCGCTCTTCAAACATTTCAGCCTAGGCACCAGTTCACAACTCATGAATCATTCCGGCCCATGTGCCTCCTTTCCAACTCATTTCGAGCCTCAGTGCCTACCCACAATTTTCGAAACATCCCAGCTCATATGCTTTTCTTGCAGCCCAAACAAGTTTTCTACCTAAAACTTCTTCACGGTAGAATTTTAGCTCAATCCACTTTTTGTTTTCCAACAGATAAGCCCGAATCCCAAGTATGGCAGCGGGAGGAAACCCAGTCAGCGTGGAGGCCCAGCTTGCAGCCTTAGAGCAAAGGTACATGGCTGCCTTGGATGCCATGGAAACAGAAACATAGGTCCACCGCTAATGACATGGAGGCTAAGTATGTCACCATCATCGAAGAGCTGAAAGGCAAAATCAATTCCCTTGAGGTTGGTCATCAGGAAAACATTTCAGGAAAGATTGTTGACTCTAGGAACGAGCGTGACTACATCGAAGTTAACTCTGTTGAGGCCCAGGATGCACAAAGATTTGTAGGGCAAGTCGTCCCGGACCGCCAACTAACTGCAGAATTAAGGAAGGCCCTGAAAAGGATCGAGCGCATGGAAAAAGCTAGCAAGCCAGCTGGTTTTGATTACTCTTCTATGGAATCGTACCCCGAGGTTAATCTCCCTCTAATGTTGAAGCTACCCACACTTGCTCTATACAAGGGTTCCTCAGACCCACAGGTCCATCTGGCGATGTTCGACAGGGAAATGTCCATCCTCAGGTTGAATGACATGCAGAAGGCCAAGGTTTTCGCTCGTTATCTCGATGAAATACCTCAACGTTGGTACTTGACTCAGAGGATGAACACCAAAACCTATGAAGAGGTTTGTGAGGCTTTCCTGCAACATTTCGAGTATGCTAAGAATCTTGAAGTCACCAGGTCAGACCTTGCCAGTACCCGGCAGGGAAACAGTGAATCAATGTCCGACTTCATCAAACGGTGGAGGATGAAAGCCGCTACTATGCCTACAAAAATGGATGAGCAAGAACAAATTCGAATGATTGTGGACATATGCGAGGACAATACAACAACGAGCTGAGTTGTACATACTTCCCTAATTTCGACATGCTGATGGGACAGGTAAGGGTCATGGAAGAAAAGATTCACAAAGGCGAGCTGAAGTTGGGACAACCCAAAGCCCAGGGTGTGAGTATCGAGACCTTTAAGTCAGGACCGGCCAGAGCAGCTCAAGTTTCGTACCGAGTGAGCACCATACAAAAACCCAGTGCTGCAAAACAGAGCGTCAAGGCCTCACCCCGATCCAAGAGGTTCTCTGCACCGAGACAGTTTACCGACATTGGTCGGCCTCTCAGTCAAGCACTCGTGAAGCTACAAGAGCTAGACTTACTATAGCCTCTCACACCTAGTCCTGGGATGACCCAAGCCGGGGAACATCTCCATCAGTTCTGCCAGTTTCATCAACTACCAGGACACAGTACTGACGACTGCAGAGCATTGAAGCACAAGATCGAAGACCTTATCGAGCAAGGACTCCAGTTTGTTGAGTAGGCAAAAGTCTAGCAGTGTTTTGTTTACTCATTTCAATTTTGTGGGAAGTTTATCACACTTCCCTTCTAATGAAGTTTAGAATTTAAAATTTCAGTTTTTTTCGGCTTTTTCAGTTCGTAATCACAAAAATGATAATAAAAGAAATGTGTTCGTTCACCTTGCATCTTGCTCATTAGCAAACATTTCTTAAAACTAATGTTCATGAAACGGTCATTTCTTGGCAACAGAACAAAACGACTTGTCTTTTGTTCTTAAAAGATGAACATGTCCAACCAAACTGACCCCAAAACATCCAAGCAACCCACGAAGCGGTTCAAGTCTTCATTTGTCAAATTGTTGTTATAAACCCTGGATTAATACTGGGGGCAATCTGAGTTTAAGTTCGTCATCTTTCACCTTTCGTTTAAATATGCGAACAGTCTCAGAGTGAGAATTCACGAGAGTGACTTGAGCGGAAAAACCAAGAGTGAACGAGCGTGTCATTTTTACACGACTCCGGTGAGACCACATTCAAAGGTGAGGTAAACGGCATAACTCCGACCGAAGGAGATAATTTGTAAATTTACACTTAGACCTGCGAAAAGTAACAACGAACGGATACACAACTATCAGGAATGACGAAGCACCTAGGTACAACACCATATAGCTAAAAGCTTGTAAACCCTGACATTAAACCCTAGGCACCCCCGCTGAGCCTTTCATATATCCCTTTTCGATGTTGCAAAGCTCCACAGAACAAGCCAGCCCGTGATGAATAACCAACCCGATGACTAAAGGAAGCGAGGAACCTGACTCTCAGATAACGTTTTCATTAGTCCAGAGAAGTGAAGCCGCTATCAGCATGACGAAGTGATCCGCAAATGGTCCCAAAGTGACACATGATCCAAAGAGCTCACATCAAAATAGCTCTCAAAACTCAAAATCGGGAAACACAAGAACCCCGAAGGCAAAGTTGAGAAAGGATCAAACAAAGAGGCAAAACCGAAGTGCCTCGAAGAAATCCAAAAGACGAAAAGAGAAATGGTGTAAAGGACAACTTCAAAAGTCCAAGTCCAGAAGCTTGAAAACAACGTCAACATGAAGCAGTTAGACGACTTCAGACAAGGAGGATGAATCTGAGAGAAGACGCAAGTTGTAGCTTTGGTCACCCACTTAAGCTCCACATACCTCAAATATACCTCAATGGTCCCGTTGTCCTTCATCACACCCCGTGGCCACGTTATAAGCTTTAAAGACTTCCGACTTGATAGTTGTGTGTCCAATCATGTGAAAGTAACAGGTCAAATGCGTAAATCCATCAAATATCGAATTCAATGGTCTAGAAGTTGTGACTGTAGGTGAGGAACGAGTGCAAGCACCAAACACGCCGAGTGTAGGTTAGGAAGCACCACATAAAAACATAAGCCCTGACCCTGTGAGGACGGGACTCGTTCGCACGTTTAATAAAAGAAAATACTGGGGGCAATCGATCGGAACGATCGATTGCCATGAACTCTAGCTCAGATTGTCTTAAGGGAAAAATACTGGGGGCAAATGTTGGTTCCAACAATTGCTATGACAACACCAATTGGAACCCAGAGCTCAAACATCACCACCACCATCACACACCACCGGCCCGCATAAGCCCTTACCTCCACATCAAACACCACCGGCCCGCATAAGCCCTTACCTCCACATCAAACACCACAGGCCCACATAAGCCCTTACCTTTATATCATACCCCACCGATGGCTTTCATCTCCTAGGAGATAAATTACAAGTCCGAAGTCTATGGTCAGGAGATGATAATTTCGCTTTCCTTTTCATTAAACAGATTATTCTTCAAACACTGCCACGTTTGGCACCTCTTTCAACAATTTCTTGTTTTGGACAAATTTCCTACATACACTTTGATCGTATTTTGACATGCACATCCTCATTGCCACGTTTGGCATTTTCATAATCAACTTTCATCATGACCATTGCATCTATTCATATGAGACTCCTCGTCACAATTCAGGGATACAGATTCTCAGCCGAAGGTACAGATTCTTCAGGGATACAGATTCTCAGCCGAAGGTATAGATTCTTCAGGGATACAGATTCTCAGCCGAAGGTACAGATTCTTCAAGGATACAGATTCTCAGCCGAAGGTACAGATTCTTCAGGGATATAGATTCTTAGCCGAAGGTACAGATCCTTCAGGGATACAGATTCTCAGCCGAAGGTACAGATTCTTCAGGGATACAGATTCTCAGCCGAAGGTACAGATTCTTCAGGGATACAGATTCTCAGCCGAAGATACAGACTTTTCTGAGATGCAGATTCTCAGCCAAAGATTCAGATTCACCAGAGCAGCAGAACTCACCCGAATAGAAGAACTCGACCCAACACCAATTTTCAATCACTGATAGGTAGTCAACGCCTCAGAATAGCTTGGCATCATCTCATTCATTATAGGTAGTCAACGCCTTAGAATAGCTTGACATCATATTATCCTTATAGGTAGTCGGCGCCTTAGAATAGTCTGACATTACTTCATTATTACCTTTAGGTGGTCGACGCCTTAGAACCGCTCGACACCCTTCCACTTTACTCATAGGTAGTCGGCGCCTTAGAATAGCTCGACGCAACTTGTCGGATTGCACGTGCGGTCTTTTAAGATCCAAAATTTTGGGGTATCACTCAAGCATCAACTAGCCTTTTCATTTCCATTACAAAGTCTAGTTGACGGGGGGCAATCTGTTATACCCAAAATTTCAACCCCCCCGGAAGAGAGTCTCTACTAATAGGCTAGTAGCGAGGGTTCCCAGTTCGATCGGCACATTTCAGAGTACTAGGGACAGCTTAGTCTTCTCTAGGGGCATTTTCATAATTTTTCAAGGCTCCTAAGCCCCCTATAGGCTTTCTCTCTCCTCCAAATAAGGGTTAAATCAATTCAAAATGCTTTGAAATTTTAACCCACGATAGAGGATGACATCTGCAGCATAATGGCGTTGGAAATTTGATTTTTTGAATTTCCAATAATTTTCTAGCAATTTCTGATTGAATCTGATGAGAAATTGAAATTAAAAATATTCCAATATCCAAAAAATTCGATTCCACTTTAGAAAAATCAGAAATATCATCCTTTACCCATGTGTGAAATTTCATAATCAAATTCCTTTTGGAAGCCCTTGAGCTAAAACGTCTGTAAATCTCGGTTTTTACCGGATTTTTCTATCTTTAAGGAACCTTATCCCATGATCAAATCAGAACCTCAAGAACCCTAGACTCTCAAAGAAGGCAGCCGTCTCTCTCTCTCCACGTTTTGAACTCCAGAGCCACAATCAAACACCGAAATCTCACCAAAATCAACACCAAAACATATTTCTCAACTCCCACAACATCATCCATCGTCAAACCCTCACCAAAACAGCACCAAAACGTGAAGAACATCAAGAACAACAAGGAGTCAGAAGCTGGGTTCGAAGTTCTTCCGGATCTGCCATCAACGAGGCCTCCGAAGAATCCCGACGTGAAGAAACACCACAAATCCGAAGGTAAAGCAAGTTATAACTCTACTTTTCTAACTCCCCATAACCTCATTAACTCTCTGTTAAATTTTGGGCTCAAACCAACCCTTTTCGGCTTCTGTATAGCTAATTACTTTTGCTTCTGCCTTGTTACTTGTTTATCAAGTTTCGTGCATAATTCGACTTCAAACTGCAATCTTTCAATTACTAACGTATTGTATACCTTTTAGGCTACACGTACATAATTGTTTAGCCAAAAACACCGTCGGGAACCACCAGAAAACCCCTGTCCGTGGGTGGTCCGGGACCTCGGACCTATGGTCCGGGACCACGGACGGGTTGTCCGTGGCCACGGACACCCACGGACGGCGGCGGGATTTCAAAATTTTCAAAATTTAGGTTTTGCTAAACTGTGTCCGGGCCCACGGACATCCTGTCCGTGGCCCCGGACCTTTCAAAATTGCGTTTTCTGTTTAATTCGACTTTTTTTGTAAAACTAGGTTAACTGGGGTCCGTGGTCTCGGACATTAGGTCCGTGGCTGCGGACGGAAACAAAATTTGACCTAATTCTGCCTCCGAAACCCTAGTTTAGGTAATTTCAACTTTCACTTTTATTTTCAGTCAAAAAATGCTAAAAAACACAAAAAAACAGAAGCTCGCGCACTTTGGTTAAAACGACTCGTAATAAGCCGTAATTAAACTAAGTAGAGGAAAAATGACCTAGGAGGGGTAATGAAAGTAATTGAACCCTAATTAAGTCGAATATCAAGCCCCCGAACCCGAACTCTCCTTTCCTAATTTGATCTAGGTAAAAATTAGGTGGCGACTCATAATAGGTTCCAGTGAGCTAGCTTAGGTTTTTAATAATTATTGAAATACCCCTAAATATTAAACGCATAAAAAAAATCATAACGCGTTTTATAATACGTACATAAAATAACGTACGAGCAAATAAATCTAGTATATGTATGTATGTGTATGAATACGAAAATACACGTACGTAACGTTACGATATTGTAACGTTGTGAATAAGTAACAATGTCGTCACATAACTTCGTTACAAAAAAAAAGTATATAATAACACGATATAATATATAGTCGTGTATATATATCGTAACGTTGTGAATAAGTGCCAATAACGCCGCATAACTGCGTTACAAAAAATATTGAATCACCTGATATAATATATAGTCGTACTTATATAATAATCCTGTATAACCTATACAAAAACAAGAGAAAAAGGAGCAAAGACGCTCCCGCTGAGGCTCGAACCCGAGACCTCCCATACCCTTTCTGAATGCTTAACCGTTTGAGCTGCGCTCGAATTCAGTAACTAATACCACCGAATTAGAACTAGTACTGAGTCTACTAAGTGAATACAAAAAAAAGGGAGAAGCAACACAGCACACACTGTTTCCTATCTGACCAGACGCACTCAAATTCTCGAGCAGCAACAAGTCTCCTTTGAGCAGTTCAATACCGACATACCAGAATTGGTGTTTCAAATTCCAATCCCACCACTTTCTTGTGCTGTTGCTTGCCTCTCATCCTCTTCACGTGGTCACCCGTTCAAATTGGTTGAAACCTTGAGACCAACTCAAAAAAAAAACTGACTCCCAAATAGCCAAGAGCCATCGTTTTTGATTTCAGGAAAAGACAACCTCTCAGTTTGGTTCTGTTCCAAGCTCATGCGTCAGAATCTCCCTTTTTCAAACTCCAATAAGCCATTCTAGTAACTTGCAACCACATAGCAGACAAGGCCTGCACCTCAGTCTGTGCTAACCCTCATTGATCTGCTCTGTCTAGCCTAGTCAGGAGGGATGAAATTCTGCATCGGAATTTGTTTCCCATGCACCACTTCAGTTGTTAAACTCCCAGCAGTTGAGCACCTGTATTTCTTGTCAACCAGTTCAGGGATTCCTCGGCTGCCTCCTGTTACTCACGTCAGAACTTGGCATGGAACCTGCTGGTATGATCTTGGGGTAGAGCTTGAACAAAAATAACTCTCTCCAAACATTGCTGTAGGACGTGAACCAGGAATGCCCAGGAAACTAGCTCCAAGCCCACCTGAATAACAATCACAAGTAAGGTCGAGAGCTCAAGGGCCTAGGAGTTTACACTGTGTCAAAGAATTACCAGGAGGAAACAACTCCAAAGCAAAGAAATAACTCGAGGACCGTAGCGAGCTCCGACCGGGTCTTCGAGTGTAAGACAACTCGTGCTTTCGAATAAGGTATGGACATGTGTGGTTCGTATGTTGCCATGTTACACGGCTTGTGTGCTGTGTGCTTTGTTTGACAATGACTCTAAGACTAAAGCATGAAAATTGGATTGCTTCTTGTGGCTTACTTATGCTTGTTATATATATCCTTGTGGCATATTACTTGCACGCACACAGTAGTTTAGTCCCTTTCTCGGTTACGGAACTTGAGATGAACTACTACGAATTATGAAAACAAAGAAAACTCTATAAGGGGAACTCCTCTCTAAACCATTGAGGACTACCATGACACCCACTATGGTGTCTATTCATTAATCATAATGAAGAGCAAGTCTCCTTGGGTGAGACATGACGAACCACGTAGACAAAACAAAAGAACTATACAACGAGACAAATCCTCTCTAACTTTAGAGGACCACTAATGACACCCACTATGGTGTCGAGATTGTAATGATAATGAAATGAAAAGTACCAACTGGTGAAACACGAGAACAACCCGGGAAGATAACAGCTCGGGCCGCGCGGTATGGATGATCGGGAGTTGGCATCTGCATCAGATCCTTCGACCGACTATGATGGAATATATTTTGGGGATCCCTGGGTGACCCCACTTTCTCAGCACATCCCGGAGTCTAGAGATGATTCCGCGTTCTCGACCCTGGGTGTCGGGAATGGGGGAGTGCCAAATTGGTGAAGCACATCCCGGAGTCCAGAGGTGACTTCCGCTTTCTCGACCCTGGGTGTCGGGAATGGGGGAGTCACAAATTGGTGAAGCTTATCCGGGAGTCTAAGAGGTGATTCCGCTTTCTCGACCCTGGGTGTCGGGAATGGGGGACTAGCTATGGAGGAGTCCTCCAACGTGCGGTGATAAAAGAATTCACAAGTAACCCTTGAAGAAACAAGGAATGATTAGCACCTGCATAATAAAGTCTCGGGATCTAATCTATATCCCCTGACTCGGTGCCAGAGAATAGAGGAAAACATGTGTAACGAGACCAAGCAAATAAGGAAATTCTCAAATGTGATCATTTAAGAAACAAGGAATGAATAGCACCTACATTATAAAGTCTCGGGATCTAACCTACATCCCCGGACTCGGTGCAAGAGAAGAAAGGAAAACATATGTAATGAGAACAAGAAAACAATACGCAATCTCTTGAATGATCCCATAGCGAGGATCGACGGTTTAATGCACCTACGCACACGTCCTATAATTACCTGACTGTTGCTGCTACACTAGCAGCTTATTGTGCTGGATTGCGTGTTTGACATTGTTATGCTACTGGCAAGTTGTGCTTGGTTGCTTATTGATTTTGCGGTGCTACTTGCAAGATGTGCTTGGTTGCTTGCTAATATTGCTATGCTACCAATGAGTGTGTATGATATCATGATGTACTGATGTGTGCTTTACTGCTTTATCATAGCATGTAAAATTGACTTAATAATATTCGACCAATTAGTCGTGTGGCCCGGTAACATACGGGCTTCACACGTTCATACTCGGCATAGTTTTGCTGAGTCCTTTATTTTTACAGGTATGGAACAGGAAACAGACGGAGAGTAGGCAAGGGCGACTACCATAGGGGTAGTCCACATGGCAAGACTTTTAGTAGTATGTTTTTAATGTATGGGTTGTACTTTCGGTTTATGTTGTTGGATTAAGAACTTATGTTGTAGACTCTCGGTACTCGGTTGTATCTTTTATGTTGTATTTGGACTGCGTTAAGGTTGGACTTCCAGTCATACAGACCGTAACTTGGAGTTGGTATTGTGGTCTGTCAACCACATGGGTGGTTGGCATCTGTGACACCCGGATGAAGTTGGAAACCGCTGCGTAGACATCTCGTATTACCGTTAGGCTCGTCGTTGAATTGTTGATCGTTATTCGGGGGTGTTACAGAAAGTGGTATCAGAGCGTAGTTGCGCTCTGATGACTAGAACAGAGAAGTACCGAGAATAGGAAAACCTAAATTTGGGGAACGGGGTTAAGGGTTAGTAATGTGAGGCATGACTTTACTGATCTTAATCGCTTGCAAGGGCGATAACAACTTGCAGTGAGTTCTTGTGATTGTTTTAGACTATTAGATAACATTCTCAGATGTCCGGGCGACGAGGTCGAGGACGAGGCCGTGACCACATGGAGCAGGATAGCATGGCTGCAGGGCAGACCATAGCGGAGATAGTAGCAGCCGCCCTAGGTCACATGGGTTTCCAGCCAGGAGCCCAGCAGGCACCACCGCCACCACAGCCTCACCCACCCAGGGAGACAAACTGGGTGAAGAGCTTAGCAGACCTTCGACCAGCTGAGTTCCGAGGAGAGACGAACCCCACCTACCTAGAGAGCTACATCAGCCTCCTAGAGACCGCCTTCGAGACTTTGAATGTTCCAGCAGAGGCTAAGGTCAGACTCGCAGCCTACTACCTACGAGAGTCAGCGAGCGATTGGTGGAAGCTTGTGAAGGATGCTCACCTAGCCGACCCCACATTTGGATGGGATGCTTACACTGCGTTGCTGAGGGATAAGTACTACCCCGCCCACCTCCGGACCAAGAAGCGAGTTGAGCTAGACACCCTGAGACAGACCGAGGGGATGACCGTAGACAAATACTACTCGACGTTCACTGCTCTACTTCGTGTACTTCCAGGCTTGGGATATTCAGTCGAGATCTTAGTGGAGCGTTTTTATGGTGGACTGAATCACCGCATCAGATATGGCATGGGGCCCAGTCGTTACGCCACAATCCAGGTTGAACTTGAACTATGAAATTGTATTAATGTTATATTGTGAAGAGTTTACTAAACCCTAGTATGCACAGGACTGCTATCATGCAGCATCCCAGGTCGAGATCACCGTTCAGATGCGTGATGAGGAATTCGCTAAGAAAAAGAAGGCGAAAGTCGATGACTCGGAGGACCGTAAACAGAAGAGTGCGGACAAGAATGAGCGCTACCCGAACAGGAAACATGGGAGATACCATGAAACAAGCCTATGGGGTCTGAAGCCGGCCCGAGCGAAAGGCCCGGGCGCCGATTTAAATGTAGACGATGCTCGAAGAACCACCCCGGAGTTGATTGCCAGGGCGAACCGGTAGAGTGCTTTTACTGCAAGAAGACCGGGCACAGGGCCTTTGAGTGCTTCGCGAACCCCGAGAGCAAGAGTTACAGGCCCGGCTATAGTGCGGGAGGCTAGTCCTAGAAGCCACATGAGAATTAGAGGATAAAAGGAAAACTATGTACCCCTATCTTTTCAGGGATGTTTCGGCTTAGTGTAGGGTACGGGGGCGTACCCCTCTTTTAAGGGGGGTTAGCGCGTTTGTTTTGGATGTGTGTTGCTTTATTATGATGTATTCCTACAACCACTCGTGGTTGGTTGGTAGGGTTGTGTGTTGGAATTGTGTGTGAAAATGTTATGTACGCTATGTATGAATGAATGTTGTGTGCCTTGACTTGCACTTTGACATGATATACACGTTGCTAGCTCCTTGGTGTACTACGAGAACTTGTGTGAAGCCACTGATGTGGCATGGTGCTTAGAAGCACTGAACATTATAGTGATGGACTTAATTCCTTGGGTAGCGTGAATGAATGCGGGACTGGATCCCTAAGATTGCTAGAAGTGGAAAATATAAGTTAAGGAAGTAAGACTTCGGGACGAAGTCTCTTTTAAGGGGGGTAAGCTGAAATACCCCTAAATATTAAACGCATAAAAAAAAATCATAACGCGTTTTATAATACGTACATAAAATAACGTACGAGCAAATAAATCTAGTATATGTATGTATGTGTATGAATACGAAAATACACGTACGTAACGTTACGATATTGTAACGTTGTGAATAAGTAACAATGTCGTCACATAACTTCGTTACAAAAAAAAAAAGTATATAATAACACGATATAATATATAGTTCGTGTATATATATCGTAACAGTTGTGAATAAGTGCCAATAACGCCGCATAACTGCGTTACAAAAAATATTGAATCACATGATATAATATATAGTGGTACTTATATAAATAATCCTGTATAACCTATACAAAAACAGAGAGAAAGAAAAAGGAGCAAAGACGCTCCCGCTGAGGCTCGAACCCGAGACCTCCCATACCCTTTCTGAATGCTTAACCGTTTGAGCTGCGCTCGAATTCAGTAACTAATACCACCGAATTAGAACTAGTACTGAGTCTACTAAGTGAATACAAAAAAAAGGGAGAAGCAACACAGCACACACTGTTTCCTATCTGACCAGACGCACTCCAAATTCTCGAGCAGCAACAAGTCTCCTTTGAGCAGTTCAATACCGACATACCAGAATTGGTGTTTCAAATTCCAATCCCACCACTTTCTTGTGCTGTTGCTTGCCTCTCATCCTCTTCACGTGGTCACCCGTTCAAATTGGTTGAAACCTTGAGACCAACTCAAAAAAAAAAGAACTGACTCCCAAATAGCCAAGAGCCATCGTTTTTGATTTCAGGAAAAGACAACCTCTCAGTTTGGTTCTGTTCCAAGCTCATGCGTCAGAATCTCCCTTTTTCAAACTCCAATAAGCCATTCTAGTAACTTGCAACCACATAGCAGACAAGGCCTGCACCTCAGTCTGTGCTAACCCTCATTGATCTGCTCTGTCTAGCCTAGTCAGGAGGGATGAAATTCTGCATCAGAATTTGTTTCCCATGCACCACTTCAGTTGTGAAACTCCCAGCAGTTGAGCACCTGTATTTCTTGTCAACCAGTTCAGGGATTCCTCGGCTGCCTCTTGTTACTCACGTCAGAACTTGGCATGGAACCTGCTGGTATGATCTTGGGGTAGAGCTTGAACAAAAATAACTCTCTCCAAACATTGCTGTAGGACGTGAACCAGGAACGCCCAGGAAACTAGCTCCAAGCCCACCTGAATAACAATCACAAGTAAGGTCGAGAGCTCAAGGGCCTAGGAGTTTACACTGTGTCAAAGAATTACCAGGAGGAAACAACTCCAAAGCAAAGAAATAACTCGAGGACCGTAGCGAGCTCCGACCGGGACTTCGAGTGTAAGACAACTCGTGCTTTCGAATAAGGTATGGACATGTGTGGTTCGTATGTTGCCGTGTTACACGGCTTGTGTGCTGTGTGCTTTGTTTGACAATGACTCTAAGACTGAAGCATGTAAATTGGATTGCTTCTTGTGGCTTACTTATGCTTGTTATATATATCCTTGTGGCATATTACTTGCGCGCACACAGTAGTTTAGTCCCTTTCTCGGTTATGGAACTTGAGATGAACTACTACGAATTATGAAAACAAAGAAAACTCTATAAGGGGAACTCCTCTCTAAACCATTGAGGACTACCATGACACCCACTATGGTGTCTATTCATTAATCATAATGAAGAGCAAGTCTCCTTGGGTGAGACATGACGAACCACGTAGACAAAACAAAAGAACTATACAACGAGACAAATCCTCTCTAACTTTAGAGGACCGCTAATGACACCCACTATGGTGTCGAGATTGTAATGATAATGAAATGAAAAGTACCAACTGGTGAAACACGAGAACAACCCGGGAAGATAACAGCTCGGGCCGCGCCGTATGGATGATCGGGAGTTGGCATCTGCATCAATCCTTCGACCGACTATGATGGAATATATTTTGGGGATCCCTGGGTGACCCCACTTTCTCAGCACATCCCGGAGTCTAGAGATGATTCCGCGTTCTCGACCCTGGGTGTCGGGAATGGGGGAGTGCCAAATTGGTGAAGCACATCCCGGAGTCCAGAGGTAACTTCCGCTTTCTCGACCCTGGGTGTCGGGAATGGGGGAGTGACAAATTGGTGAAGCTTATCCTAGAGTCTAGAGGTGATTCCGCTTTCTCGACCCTGGGTGTCGGGAATGGGGGACTAGCTATGGAGGAGACGTCCTCCAACGTGCGGTGATAAAAGAATTCACAAGTAACCCTTGAAGAAACAAGGAATGATTAGCACCTGCATAATAAAGTCTCGGGATCTAATCTATATCCCTTGACTCGGTGCCAGAGAATAGAGGAAAACATGTGTAACGAGACCAAGCAAATAAGGAAATTCACAAATGTGATCATTTAAGAAACAAGGAATGAATAGCACCTACATTATAAAGTCTCGGGATCTAACCTACATCCCCCGGACTCGGTGCAAGAGAAGAAAGGAAATATGTAATGAGAACAAGAAAACAATACGCAATCTCTTGAATGATCCCATAGCGAGGATCGACGGTTTAATGCACCTACGCACACGTCCTATAATTACCTGAATGTTGCTGCTACACTAGCAGCTTATTGTGCTGGATTGTGTGTTTGACATTGTTATGCTACTGGCAAGTTGTGCTTGGTTGCTTATTGATTTTGCGGTGCTACTTGCAAGATGTGCTTGGTTGCTTGCTAATATTGCTATGCTACCAATGAGTGTGTATGATATCATGATGTACTGATGTGTGCTTTACTGCTTTATCATAGCATGTAAAATTGACTTAATAATATTCGACCAATTAGTCGTGTGGCCCGGTAACATACGGGCTTCACACGTTCATACTCGGCATAGTTTTGCTGAGTCCTTTATTTTTACAGGTATGGAACGGGAAATAGACGGAGAGTAGGCAAGGGCGACTACCATAGGGGTAGTCCACATGGCAAGACTTTTAGTAGTATGTTTTTAATGTATGGGTTGTACTTTCGGTTTATGTTGTTGGATTAAGAACTTATGTTGTAGACTCTCGGTACTCGGTTGTATCTTTTATATTGTATTTGGACTGCGTTAAGGTTGGACTTCCAGTCATACAGACCGTAACTTGGAGTTGGTATTGTGGTCTGTCAACCACATGGGTGGTTGGCATCTGTGACACCCGGATGAAGTTGGAAACCGCTGCGTAGACATCTCGTATTACCGTTAGGCTCGTCGTTGAATTGTTGATCGTTATTCGGGGGTGTTACAATTATTGTTTTATGACATAGTTATTAATCTTAGGTTATAAGTGGACCTAAAACCCGGTTAGATCCTAATCAATTTAATCAACATAGGATAGGGTTTAAAATCGAGGCTCACACCGGCCTACATCCACTTCTTGACAATATCTTTATTCCCCTCTCTAGTATTATAATCCTAGAGAGCTTTCTAGTTTTTTCTCTCTCTTCTAATATTTTGTCTTTACAAATGAATCCCCCATCTCTATTTATAGACTTTCGTGGATGAAGTCCATCTCTTAATCCTTGTACATGTGGTATTACTTTATTGGGGCAACCCTCCTAATTTTGGTACATCTCTCCTTGTAAAGCCTTCTGGTCCCAAAGTGTGGGATGCGGGATCCGGTCATGGGGCACGGGGCCGGAATATGGGACCCGGTCATAGAGTGTGGGGCCGGAATATGGAACCCGGATTGATGTTTGGTGCCCAAACTGGAACCCGAATAAGGTCCTGAAGGAGGCCCGGGGTCTACGGTCTGGACCGCTTTGACCCTCTTGTCTTCGTTATATTCTTGTCCTTGTCACAAATCACCTACATTAACCTCACCAAACGTCGTTCATAATCACCATTGACTTATTCACTATCGTTATCCTGTTGGTACTAAGTGCCCATCTTCATATCCGATTTCAATTACTCTAATTTATGCAAAATTTAGTGCATAAATATTCTGTTTTTGATAATGCTACCCAATCTGTTCTTTGAATTAAGCCTAAGATCCTTTTTAGACTATTTGGAAAAGAGGGGCGAACTTTCTTGTCTGATTTGAAAAGTTGTGGATGAGCTTAAACGTGTTGAAACGCTATACCGGGTGATATTGCCAGAACTGCTTAGTTACCTGGTAAGGAAGGATTGTGGAGTGACGGATCTGGTTGTTCTTCCTACGATGATGAGGTTAGCATTAGCAAATAGAGAAACATGGAGATAGTACACCTCATGGGTGTAGGATAGCTAAAGACTCACGGTAGAACTGAAATGTTGTTTGACATTTAGGACTGTGTTAAACTCAACTGAAGGCTTGGGATTCTATATAAAAATAGGAAAAAAAGAGAGAGAGAGATCAAGCATAAAACAATGCGCAGGTTGCAAGGCTTATATAGGTGACAGCTTAATTTCTGGTAAATCGAATCATCTCTGTCAGTTCCATTTATAGGATTTCTATAAGCAAACACTTAGCTGCCTAATGTAACACCCCAACTGCTAAGCTCGTCATTACCTCTTAAACCGTCACAATTTACCATAAGACTCGCAGTGGAACTCTAATTACAACAGAGGGTGATACAACGCCGTTAGCCACCCTCATGGCTAACCAGACCTATCTTACATACAATAACGGTCTGACGGACTGGAACAACCGAGTACTCAACACGAACACAATATTCAACTCATTACTTTACTATACCGAGTCTACAATATACGGATGCCGATAACATATTCGGTCTTACACCTCATTCAATACATAAGTAATTAAATCTAACTACCCATGCTATCCACCGACCCCGTCCTACTCTCGAACGATATCATCTTCGGTGTACCTAAAAAATAAAAACGATGCCCCTAGGGGCTCACCTTTACGCTGCAAATGAAATTCGCATACCCCGAGCGCTAACCGCGGTACGCTGACTACTTTTGTCGAGAGCATGAGATTCATTTTAATTCAATCAACATGCAACATGGCAATACATTACATATGTACACTACACAAGGATTCACATTCAACCATGGAATTCAATCCTTAACTAACATAACAAGGTTGTTAGTTGTGTTAATTTACTCTTAGGCCTTGAGGGTTATACCTCACTATGCCTTGGTTACTTGTTCAATAACTCACCCATACACTCGGTTACTTAATCTTTTTCTCACCCATTCTCTCGGGTTACTGATTCTTATACTCACCCATACTCCTGGTTTATTACTCTTTATCTCACCCACTCTCTTGGGTTACTTATACTTATCTCACCCCCACTCTTGGGTTACTAATGCTCAAGCTCACGTAGTTCTCAAGACACTACATGTCTCCCACACTCTTCTCGCTTATTTCTCTTAATACATACTTAAGCCAAAACTCATGGCTTTCGAGCTTAGTTTTACTAGCTCCCGGAACTCACTCTTAGTTCCCACTACTTCCGCATAGGTCCGACTACTCTCGGACTTCTCACATTCCCATACACTCCTCTCTCGGAGTTATAATATATTTAGGCATATTAGTCTAGGAGCATCTCTCTCGATGATCCTAATGATTTGGGAACATTACTTAAATTCGGGTAATCTTAGTTTCAAGGGTTACCCATACATTTCGTATACTTATCTTTTCGGTTATTTTCTTATACCGGGTAAAATCCTCTCATAGGAGGTTGACCATGTCTCTAGGGAGTTAAATGGTCCCATAGGTCTCTTTTACCTTTCTTATGAGTTCACATCTTTCAACTAACTTCAATCCTCACTACGGAGGTTCATTTATCTCTCCACTCTTATTTATTTGGTGGACTGTTTCAATATGGTTTCCTAACCGTTATCGGGTATTTACTCAACCCGTACTTCTCCTCACATACTAAGGAGTTCATAGTTTGCGTTATCGTTACACTTTAATCGATAGCTTGGGTGTTTGCACGTTTTCATTATTTATGAAACTACTCGATCTACGAGTTTCTACTCAATCGCTACTCACTATGAGTCGGTCTACACTCTACGTTGGACCACACCGGCATACAAGTATGTTAGCTCATTCAACATACAACAAGGCATACATAATCGAACAATGGATTATTTTCATGCTATAGTCTTGATTAGGCCGGCACACAAACACACAAATCAACGTAACTCGGTTAGTACGCGGGGTATGAGAAAATCATACCTTTCACTGGGGTTTTTACTTTTACCGTGTCATCTCACCATGCTCGGTTCACACACGATCCTCTGATAATGTTCCAAACATTATTATTAATACTAAGCTCACACGGTACATAATTAAATGCTACTCCCGTACTTACCCCGTTATCCCGTTATCTCGGTTTTACATTTGTTAGTTTGAGTTCACACTTCTCACTCACTTCTAACACTTTCTTACACTTCTTAGGGCCTTTACATGCTACCAAACAAGATCTAAACATCATCTAACATCATTAAAATTCAAACCCCCATCATTAGAACCCTTTAAAATACTCACGGGGCAATTCTGGGGGTGGTCCGGGACTTGGTCCCTACCTATAGTCCCGGACCAGTGCATTGTTAAACTCTCGGGTGAAAATTTACTATGGTCCGGGACCTTGTACGTAGAGCAAGTCCCAGACCAGCTGTTTGTAGCAATTCTCGGTAGGATTTATACTATGGTCCGGGACCTTGTCCCTATCTCAAGTCCCGGACCAGGCATGGATGTTCATTCTCGGCATGAATTTGTGGGTGGTCCGGGACTTTGTCCTAGGACCAAGTCCCAGACCCTGCTAAAACCTGCTACAAGTGCAGTTTTTCACCCCCAATTCAACCCCTAAGCCACACCTAATCATTCCCTAATCTTTCCACAAGTTTCCAACATGTTTAAACACCTTAAAACATGCTCTAAACCTCTTCGAATCATGGGTTTAATCCTTACACAAATTCTTGCTTAACTTCACCATTTTCCATTCTCATTTTGCACCTTTGTACACTAATGCATTTTCTAACTTTCTCTTGGTAGTTTACATCTCCTACCAACCTTACCAAACCACTTACTCATCAACCAATACATTCCTAGACCAATGCACCTCTAAACCCAAGTTCACTCCTTGTTTCACAAGTTAAACACTCTTGTTCATTACTAGCAAAATTCATGACTTTTCTCCTTATTTAAGCTATATATTTGCACACTCTCTCCACAATCTTCTTCTCATATTCTAGGTGATCATTTACCCAAATCAAGCTCTATCACACTTAGCTATACCTAGGTCATTCTCCACTCAAACCACCACTTAAACCACTTATATTTCTACCGGAATTTCGCCATAGTCCGGCTACTTTTCTAACAGTGCCCAAACTCATTTCTTCACATAGTTCATCCTAAAACTAGCCAAACCACAAGGGTTCTATCAACACACATATAAATCCATTAATACTCATCAATTCTCCAAATACCACACAATGCATAATTCATAAAATGCATAGCTTCTAAATCAAACACTAAATTCACAAATGTTTTCTCACTTGCATTATTTCTATGCAAGCACATTATTACCACAACTCAAGTGGGGTTCATTTATTTTATTTACCCATCCCAAATTCTAATACATATAGAATATACATTAGGGTTGGTTTCTTACCTTGAATTCTCTTAGGTTTCCTTTTAATTCTCTTCTCCTCTTCTCCTCTTCTCTTCACTCCAAAATTGGTCAAGGCAAAACTCTTGCCCAATACTTTAGACCAAAGTACCAATGGACATAAGTAGTACTAATTAGCTCTCCTAGCTTGTGAAGATAATTCATGAATTCAAAAGAGGCTTAAGGCATAAAATTGGACATTACCTAAGGAGGCTCTTGAAGGGTTTTCAAGCATGAATCAAAGGTGGAAGTTCTAACCACCATTTTAGGCTTGGAGAATAGCTCAAAACAAGGAGAAGCAAGGCATTAAAACATGCCAAAATCGGCCAACAAAAGAGGATGAAGAAAAATGCAATTTTCTTTGGATAGGTTTACCTTGGATGAAAGAGAAAGCTTCAAGCTTCAAAATGGTGTGCTTTTCTCTTCAAATGGCCAATACCCACAAAAATGGAACTCATCCTTTTCGAATTTTGAAAAGAGAGAAGTGTGGAGCTTGATGAGAGGAACACAATATGTAATTATTTTTTAGTTTGGAGCTTGAATAAGGCTTGAGCAAGGAGAAGAAGTGGAGGAAGCCATGAAGGGGCTCCATTTTCGTTCAGCAACAGAGAGAGGGAGGAAGAAATTGGTGGAGAAGGGGAAAGAGGAAGAAGAAAGGAAATGGGAGGACAGAGAGGGAGGTAAGTTACTTTATCCCTTTTTCACTTTTCTCTTTTTCCTTTCTTCCTTTTTCTTTTCTTCATTTCTTTATTTACTAGCTAGTATTAGAGAGGGGAGGGCTGCTTGGCTAATAAAAACCGACCCCATCTATACTTATAACCTGGAGCGTTTTTTGTCATTTACAGAAAACGCTCGTTATTTTACCCGGTTTGGCACTATTCACTAACCGGGCCTGTTTTTCAGATTTTTCTCGTTTCTTTATTTTTAATGGTTATTAAGCTTCCATTAATATTAATTATATTTATATAATCAACTATAATTTTTGCGGGTCTATTTGACCGCTTAAAGTCACGTTTTCGGGTCTTCTCGAAAAACGTGCTTTAAAGCTCCGTTAGCGTTTTAATACATTATTTGGACCCGTTTTCTTCGGGAATCATCCCGTATACTAATTAGGCCTAACTAAGCCTTAGGAATCCATCTCGGACCCTAACGGAGGTCATATACCTCCTATACTCATTTAGCGCGTGTTTGAGCGTTTTTCGCTTTTCAAGCGTTTTCTCTTTTCTTTTGGTTTTATTCTCTTTATCAATACTCTCTAGGCACCATTAGGCCTTTAATATTCACATTAGGGTAATTTAATCACCATTTTTAAGTCTGGGGTATTAAACCTAACCAGAAATCTTCAACCAGATGCGATTAAGAAAAGCACAAATCATGAACCACACAAGTTCAAACTAATATGTTTTAATTGGTTAATATATATGCCAAGAAAGAGTATTGTTTAACAAATACAAGAACCCGGTCAGTTAGTGGCCGACTCCTCATTTCATTACTCTCTTTAATTTACATTGATGCACACCTTCCCACTCTCTCCTCATTAGAGAGTTACATATTCAACCGTGTGTCCTGATTCATCCAACTTCCCTCTTTTAATATTCATATGACCATTAATGTTTTGACTTAGTCCTTAAAGTAATTCGCCAAATGGCCGGGTAACTATTATGAATTATGTCTTTCCTTGGGTGTTCTTTGTAAATATAGATGTTTGAAACACCAGACAGTGATAAAAATCATCTTCAAACGTCTAACTTATTCAACTAAAGGGGCTTATTGTTTCAACAAAGGTGGCAGTTAGGTGATAGAATAAAGGAAGTTGTAGAATATTATTCAACAACAAATGAAGCACTAAGTTTTTAGCAATTACCCCTAAGGAAAAAGCAAGAAAATTATAATAAACATACTACACGGCATGTTATTATATATATAAAGGAGATGCTTCACTTAAGAACAATGCAGTACATTTGATGTCCTCTTATTTCATGTAGAACTGGAAATAAAGTTGTCATCATCACTCCTTGGTTAGAAGTCATCGCTGATCATTTTATTCTTCTTATGATTTTCGTGCTTGTTGGATATGTTTATTACATAATGGTTTAAAGTTAGTTATAATAATTAATGTGAAAATTGTCATTGGTATTCATAGTGATGGTAGGTGGTAGGGGTTACTTTAAATCAGGTTGGTCGTTTGGTCGAAGTAGAAGTAGGGGAACCACTTCTACTACACCAGATGATTCTCAGCAGGCTGCTGATCATGTAGATGGATCCAGGGGTCCCTAATAGGTTCTGCACACCCCCTCCTTCCCATTCCCTGTCAGGACGAGCACCGATGGGGACCCCCACTTCGACACTCACCCTCATGCTCAATCCACCTCTGCTATAGTGCTGGATTCACAGCCGGTTGTTGAAATACATCGCTCTACACCTCCACCTCCACTGCAGCCTACTCCTTCACAACAGCCTACTTCTTCATCCTCAGAGCACACTACACCTCCACCCCTTGATGATTCACCAGATGACACACCGCGTAGCTCCGAAGCTTCGCACAATAGCGGTGTTGATCCTTGCACCATCATCACTGTTAGTGATAGGTAAGTACTACTTTGTAATTACAAACTAATTTTACAATAAGTTTTGTTTATCATATATACGCTATTTGTAAATGTGTGACATACTATATAATTATAGGGAGTTACTGCCTTCAAATAAAGTTTATCGTGCACTACTTCCCTGCTTTGAGACTAGATGGTTTCCCCAAGGTCATACATAGGATGGGTTGGGTCAAAATGACCATAGATTTTACTTTAACGAGTTCAAGGTACTTACCCATAAAAGTTTCAGCAATTTATTTATGTTTCTTCATTTGTTAAGTCATGCTGAAACCACTTTACTAATTTTTGCAGAAGCGCTTTTGTTGGGATCCTCAGCTTGAGAGTGTGGTCTATGACATGTTTTTCCAGAAGAGCAGTAAACAATACTCAGAAACACTTTACAAGATGAGGGTTGGGAAAATGAAGTGAAAAGTCAGAGATGATGTCTGGCAATACAAAAACATCAGCAAGACTAACTCTCGCAACCGTAAGACCGAGCACACACCTGGTGGTGGCCTGTCTACCCATGCATGCGGATTACGCTCGATTAAGGAGCATATGAGGGTTCTGGTGAGTTTTATGAAATCTGTAGTGTCTTACAATTAGTTTAATGCTATTAGCTCTTACAAATATGATATGTATTTCATTCTAATGCGGTTTTGAAGTGCATATGTGTCTATAAGTGTGAATATGGGTATGAATGCAAACTGTGAGAAGTGATTGTTATCAAGTTCTGATATGTGCAATCTTTGGATATATGTGCGGGAAAATGTAAAAAAACAGGGGAGGTTATGTCATTTTTTCCTATAATAGTTTAAATATATCTAACTTACTTAAATGATTTTTTGTTAAACTAAGAAATATGGTGAGGAGCCAGATGCTTACACATTGTTCCTATACACTCATTCGAGGAAGGATGAGTATGGCAATTGTGTGCCAGTCTGCGCTAAGGTCAAGGACATTGCAGTAAGTGTTTTTGTATAAATTTTCTAAACATTTATGTTATATTCAAATCTATTGAATAACGTAGAGTAAATTATATCTTTGTGTTGTAATTATGAAGCATAAATATGAAGATATGTTAGATGCTACCCCTCAGGAATCGGGAACTCCAAGTGATCCATCTGCGCAGCCCACACCTGTTGACCCTAACCAGAATTTTTACAAGGCCGTTGAAGGGAAATCGAGAAAACAGAGGGTCTACGGTGTGGGTGAGGTAGCACCACAATATTTCACTGACTCATTCCACAACACTGGCACTAGCTCACGTGCTACCGGCTACGATCAAAATACGTATGAATTGATGAAGTCGAAGATGGAGCGAGATCTGCTTGAAAAGTTGGGTGATAATTACAGGGAGCAAATTCGTGCTGAGGAGCGGTAAGTGATCCGTCAGGAGCTACACAACGAGGAGATACAGACAATGATACGAGCACAGATCTCTCAGATGTTTCCCTCTCCATAGGGTCCGTACGGTGCTCCTGGCGCAAGCTCTAGTATGGAGGGTGGATGGGGTCAGTGGGGTGGTGCACGTGGTGGCTCAAGTGATCCGGGTGGTCCAAGTGATCACATAGGGTATCGTCCTGGGGATGGGCATGGTCGGGACCACGGGTATTAGATAGATGGCATGAGTCTGTTAGACTTTGTTTGTGTTAGATTATGTTCATATCAAACTTTGATTGTATTATTTTGTATCTTTTGTTAATTGAACTAATATTAAGTTTGCCTGTATCATATCCTCTTTAGTAAAAATAGCATTTTGTGTTTAATTATAACGAGTAACTCTTTACGGGAGGGCATATTACAGGTGGATTGAATATAATGTATTACAGGTCAAAATATATAGGTGAAAATATATTAGAAATCAAAATAATAAAATATTTAAACTGATTAGCGATGGAATAACGATGAAACATTCCGTCGCTAACCCGTTAGTCGAAAAGTGCTAAATCCGTCGCCAATTCAGCAACGACAATTTTCCGTCTCCAATCCATCGATACCTAATAAATTAGCAACGGACGAATCGATCGCTGATGCGTTGCTAATTGGCGATGGAAGACTCCATTCGTCGTGAATCCAAATTAGCAACGACCCATTTAGCGAGGGACAGGTGCTGTCGTTAATGCCGTGTTTTCTAGTAGTGAGTGTTTTGATGTGTGGATTTCAACCTACCATGGAATATCTCTATGTTCTTTGCTCAATAACAAGGGAAGAAGATGAAGATGAAGAGGGTGTGAGATCTTGGCTGTGAGAGAGGAGGGAGCAAGAGAAAGCTAGATATTCTGTGACGTAAGTGTAAAGAAAGGTAAAATGAAAGGTGTCACTTAACTTGATCTTATCAATTAAGTGAGTCATGACTTAAGAGAGGTGACTCACCATGTAGGCTTCCGACTTGATGAGGATTTTTTGGGCTTAATGTTGACCATTGACCATGCTAGGAGATTAAGGCCTTGTTTGGCACTATTTGGGTACTATTCATAAATCAGTGTCACATTTCTGATTTTTTTAAATTCTTTGAATTAGGCTTCCTAATGTGATATCATATAGTATAAAAGTTAGATGTAATGTATACAAGCCTAATTAACCACCCAAAGTCAAATTCTGTAAACTTTACAAAAATGTGTCTTAAGGAGTTTTAAGACTCCCTTTTGTGTTTTAACTCATTTCTGAGTTTGGTTTTCTTTGGTAATGGTTTTAACTTGTTCATATCTTATATATATGGCTTAGGGATCCACTTTGGACCCTAATTAAGGTTACACAATCCTTAAGGCTTCTTAGGGCACATTTTTGCCCTAAGTGATTTTAAAGCCTAATTTTGATTGTTTTTTTATCTTGGATTGTTACCCAATATTGTTAAGGATAATTTTAGCCTTATTATATCATGATTAGATGTTTTAATCATAATTTAAAAGTTAGGTGTACTTCAACATGACTTGGCTTCTTTATCAGCCACAAGCAGCCGTCTTTATAGGCTGAAGAAAAAGATAGTTTGAGAGAGGGAACTAGGATAAGACAAGAGTGATTTTGTAGAAAATTTTGGCAATTAGAATATTCTTAATAATAATTTTTTGGGGTTAAATAAACCTTTACTAATCTAAACTCAGTATCTCTTTAACTCACACCTATGTCAATTTAGAAAGATGAGATCCACTACATTCTTAGATTAAGGCTCAAAGCACTAACTTGTATACCACTAGTAAATATCAAATTTGTTGTTATAAAGCTTCTGGTAACGACTTAATATCATTATTGTATTTATTATTAATAACAAGTATTTCGTTACCAAAAATAGTACTAAAAACTTAAACAATTTTGAGACTATAGTAACGATATAACTGTTATAAAATCATATTTTTAGTAATAATATAACTTTTAATAACGAATAAAATTCGTTACTATAATATCTTTGGTTACGTCATCTCGTGTAACGACATGTAACGACTTAATGAGATTTGGACCCAGACTAAACAAAGTTTATGTTACTGTGAATTAGATTTTCCATCGTTGGGCTCACGTTGTGGCATAATAAATTTCGCCTATGATATTCGCTGTTTAGTTCACATAATTTTTTTAAAAAAATTCATGAAATGTTATTAAACTTTTATTTAATTTATCAAAAGTTGTTATTTATAACATTAGTATGAAATATCACTATGTTGATGTCGTAAGATATAAAGAAAAACACAAATACTATTGTTGGTTAATATATTAGCTTAAAAGTTCAAAATACATCACAGGTTGTTAAAAAAAGTATAAAAAAACAAGATACTACTTAAAGATATAAATAATTTCTAAAATAATTATAATCAAGAAAATAAGAAATATTAAAATATTATAGAAAATAATAAAATAATGTTAAACGCGATTTTGAACCTGGCTCTTGCGCCCGGTTCTAATATGGAGATAGCTAGTTTTGGTATTTTGTCCTGCTATATGTCAACACAGGGAAATAAAGGGAAAAAAAAGAGGGAATAGTCACGCGTACGGGAGAGGGGGAGGGGAGTATGTGTGTAGGAGAATTTTTTTTAAAAATGTCATAACTTACAAAATATAAGTGCAAAAATAAAACAAATTATACCATATATTGTTCATCATTTTTAGCACTCATCAAAACAAGATGCACCATGGATATATTTTGGTAAACTTGATAAAATTTTTATTTTTTGTATGTACATATTTTTTACGATTAATTGTGAATCTTAAGTTTAAGAAAAATGAATAAAAGGTTGTTAAAAAATGAATTAAAGGTTGTTAAAAGGTGAATCAAAGAGTTTCTTAAAAGTGAATATAAGGAGTAAAAAGTGAATCACAAGGTTGTTAAAAAGTGAATCATAGTAATAAGAGTGAATTTCGTAACCATTGATTGTTCAACTAAAGTGATTAAGAGGTTTAAGAAATGTGAATCAGAGGTTTTTATAAAGTGAATCGTGTGTTTAAGAAAAGTTAATCAGTGGTTTACGAAAAGTGATTCTCGTAAATAGAGATTGTTTTAACTAAAGTGAATAAGACGTTTAAGAAAAGTGCATCAGAGGTTTAAGAAAAGTGAATCAAAGGTTTCTAAAGGTCAATCAAAGGTTTTAGAAAAGTGAATATTTTGTTTAATAGTAGTAAAAGTTAATCCTACCACAAACCTATGCGAGGGTGGTTTTTAGGATGTTTGGGGGGTAGGGTAATCTTTTTGGCATTAGTTCTACACTTTATATTGTCGTCACTACTCAAAAGTTTTTTAGGGTTTATGGTTTAGGGCTTAGGGTTGTTATACCCTAAACCCTGCACTACAAACCATAAAAACGCCTTCGACATTTTTAGAGTTCCTAGGGTGGTTTTGAGGGTGTTTGGGGGTAGGGTAATTTATTTGGCATTATTTCTACACTTTATATTGTCGTCACTGACTCTATAGTTTTTTAGGGTTTGTGGCCCTAAACCCTGCACTGCTGTAACACCCTAACTGTAAACTTAACAATAAACAGAAACTGTAGCGGAAATTCATAACTTAAACATTAACTAAAATGGGACGGTGTTACACGCCGTTAGTTACCCACGTGGCTAACCAGGCTGAATACGTACATTTGTATCAGCCTGATGGACACAGACTCCCGAGCATTAGTTTCTAACTTCCACATACATAGAAACTAACAATACCGAGTGTATACATACAAACCATCACTGTAATTCTAACGCTACCAAAATAAACGGCCTCGGAAGCACAGGCGCATCCGGGTCTATTATCCAAAAGCTAACAAAAGTATTTCATTACATCTAGGAACTAAAGCCACTCCGCTTCTTGGATCCTCATCCTGCAAAATGAAATATGGTGCCCCAGAGGGGCTCAGCAACCCATGACTGGTATGATTAACGTGCAGCCTGTCGGCTACCAGGATACACGTAACTAATTGTCATGATAACATGGCATTAATTTAACATACAACTTACATAAGCATAGCAATTAAAAATTGCATAGCAATGTCGACAACATACAACATAGCGGGAACGTTTCACTTCAGGAAACGAACCAAATAGTAGTTCGTCAAATTTGGTAGCCTAGAGAAAGATTTCAATCTCATGTTAAGCTTGTTACATAACTCATTACCGTTCTGTTTGTCGAACGAATAACTTAACCCAATGATGTGTCGAATATAGTGATCCAAGCACACCTTATACATAATCCCCCTAGCTCGATCAAAAGTCAGGTAGGTAAACCTTGGTTAGGCTTGCGGGTGATTGTAATCCAAGAAGGAGAACTTCCATAACATAATGAGGGTCGAATCTACTTCAAATATCGACTCCCGAACATACACGCGCGACCGGAACGACCGGATTCCTCACCCCCCCCGGTTATATTCTTGTTAGTCCCATTATTGGAACTTAACACAATGAATCATAAGTAAGTGTTTAGGTCCAGTTAGTCACACAAGGGAGATGGGATACACTTTAACAGCACAACCACAACTAACTCATACATACCCGTAGTTAGAACGTTCCTTAGGTTGAAACGTTAAAACCGAGTACCGCTCTCTTACGTATCCTAGCTTGGTTAACTAACGGGTTAGCACGTATTCGAGGTTAACGGCACCGGTACTCACACGCCACAATAATAACAATGACTGTAAACTCATTTCATGATTAAGTCTTATAAAGTCATAAACATTCAGAAAACAAACAAACACACAAGCCGGTGTAAACCGGTAGCAAACAGACTGCAAGAAAACCATACCTTGGTCGTTGCTGCGTTTGAGTTCCACCGAATGTAGCTCTTATACATAATTAATAATGTGGGTTAATTACCTTATTTAACTTCCGATTAACTAAGTGTTTTTCTTGATTATATTGCATGTTTTCACACTTTAATTTCCACTTAATTATCCTCATTGTACCCACTAGGGTTTACTACTTAAGCCACATTTTCTTTTCTATTTTTTTTACAAGGCCGACCGACCTTGCAAGGTAGGTCCCAGGTACGGTCGGAACCAGAACACTTTGCCTTTGAAAATTTTACCCCGACCGACCTTGCTAAATTCGGTCCCAAGGTCAGTCCATTCCAGAAACATTTCCGTTCACAAGATTTAAGTCCGACCGACCTTGCTAAGGTCGGTCCTAAGGTCGGTCCATACCAGAGAGTTTCCCGGATGGGTATTTTAGGCCTGACCAACCTTGCTAAGGTCGGTCCTAAGGTAGGGCGGAACCAGAAACTTGTTTTAACTTGCTTATTTCACTCCAAACCTCACCATACATGTCCTAGTATGTTCTAACTTCATTTTGCCACTTAAACCCACTCTTGAACCAACCTCCAAACTCACTTATTCACCCACCATCAAAGTCCTTAACCATTACTCAAATTCTTACAAAATCCTTATGTAGAACATTTTTCCTTACACATTCAACTTGTACTTTTGCCTAAGGCTTCAACTAACCAAAGTATTGTTTCACCACCATTACAACTACTCTAAAAGCATTATTTCTCACCAACACCTCCTTTACACAAACTCCTTAAGATTTTTCCCCAAGTTCATACTTAATCCTTCACAAGGCATTTTACCTCTCTTGTTTACCAAAATTTGCACAAGACTTATCCACACTCTCACCATGACTTTGGTGTATCTCAAATCACCCATTTGATCTCTAAACCTCCAAGACAATGCCTAAGTCATTCTAACACTTAATTAAGAACACTTTAATTCCTTTTCTTTCACCAAGTTAACCCTTAACAACCTCTAGTATAATCTAGGTCACCAAACTTCATTTAAACACCTAAAACTTCTTATTACTCACCAATTTCTGACATAGCTTCACTAGCACTTCCTTACACCAAAACACATAACTTTGCATCTTTAAACAATCAAGGACACTCATCCACACAAGGAATGTTCTTTACACACAACTAAACCTTAAACTACACTACATCACAATATAGTGCATAAACTTAAATTGCTTGGCACTTAGGCCCTCAAATAACATGGCTCTTAGGCCCTTAAATTGCATTAATTTTAAACACTGAATTTCCCACATATTAAATGCCTTTGACCTGCAAATACACACAACATCACATATGCCCGTAATAACCTCTTTGTGGTTTACTAACTCATTTCCCATTGGCTATTTAGGTTGTTTATTAAGCATTTTAAAGATCAATTTCCTAAGACACAAAAAAACTACATTAAATTAGGTTATTTACCTCTTCTCTTCAAGATTTCATTCCTGTTTTCTTGGATTGAAAATCAGCAAGGAGCTTTGATCACTTGTCAATCTTCTAACCAACACACATGTAAGGGTAATGAGCATTAAGTTTTATACTCAAACTCATGAATGAACCCTAGATTAACATAAGTGTTTTAAAACACTAAAATGGATGTTTACCTTGGAATTGAAAGAGAGTTTTATTAGGTAGCAAGAGAGGACTCCTCCTAGTCCTTTGAAGTTTGGAATGAAGCTAATAAAAGATCAAGAGAATGCACCATTAAGAGGAGATTCTCGGTCATGAACAAAAACAAGAGGAAACATAAAATTTCTTTGGTTTTTCTTACCTTGAAGCAAAGGGGATTGACAAGGTGAAAAGAGATGAGTTTTTCCTCCTTCAATGGGGATTCTTCCTGGCACCGAAATGGAGTTCTTGAAGATTTGAAAAGACAAGATTCTAAAGCTTGCTCTAACTAGAAGAATGGTAGTCTTGGAATTAAATTTGGAGCATGGAGCTAGGAATTACAAGTAAAAGAAGATGAATAATGGTAGAGGTGCTGTAGCATTACCGTTTTGAAGAATGGAGGATGAAGGTTGGAGACGGTGGGAACAAAGGAGAATTAAGAAAGGAGGTGAGAGGTATTGTTTTGTTAAGATATTTTAAGCTTAAAGCAAATAGTTAACTTACTTGTTTATTCTTCCTTCCTCAACAACTAGCCAAGTGTGATGACTCACACATAAAAACCGGCCCCCATTAGTATATATGATATTTTAGGGCTTTTGTTGACCATTTAATTAAGCTTAGTTGACTTATGTCTAAACTAGCACTATTTGAGCACTATTCACTAATTAGTGCACATATTTGTGAAATTTTTGATTTCCCCTTGATTTAGACTTCCTAAAGAGATACTAAGTAGCACACATGTTGATTAAAGAGTAATGATAGGCATTTAGCCACTCAAAACCCATTTCCAAGACAATTTTTCAAAAATGTGCTTTAATACTCCTTAAAGCACATTTTGTGTTTTAATTTATTTTCAAGCTTGGTTTTCTTTAGTAATTGGTTTAACATGTTCAGTAGCATGTAAATAAAGTCTTGGTAAGCTCTTTGAGTCTTAACCAAGGTTATCCCAAGCTTAGAGCATGTTTATTCTCTAATTATCATTATGGTACTTTATTATATTTTCTATGGTTTAAATTGTTTACTAACATTTCTAAGGCACTTTTTAGCCTTAATATACCATAGCTAAATTTTTAAACAATATATCAAGGTTTGGGGTATTTCAATCTACCCCCCTTAAAAGAACTTTGTCCCCAAAGTTCATACTTCCCACGCATCATTCAACTTAGAACACGGGGATTACTTGCAAGATAAAACTTCCATAACAAACATACTTTACATATCAACCCTTAGACTCGAGGTCCGGGTAACATAGTCAACATTTAGACTCAAAGGTCTGTAACACAATAACATAGACAATGTATTTCAATACATGTCGTACATACATAACGAAACGACTCTACCCCCCTTAAAAAGGGGTACGCCCCGTACCCTATACATACGAAAACTAGAGAGTAAACAATGATGGGTAGTTCGCCCTCATTCTATCTTCCAGCTCCCAAGTGGCCTCCTTGACTTCCTGGTTATACCAGAGAACCTTCACCAGTCGCACAGACTTAAGGGGAGTGTCTCGAGTCTTAATATCAAGAATCCGTACCGGAGTCTCCACTGATCGCATGGTTGGCTCTAATGTTAGCCTTTTGGGCGGAAGTACATGAGATGGATGAGACATATACTTCTTCAACTGCGATACATGAAATACATCATGTACCTTGCCCAGCTCAGCAGGTAGATCAAGCCTGTAAGCTACTGGGCCTATCCGCTCCGTCACAACATAAGGCCCCACATATTTTGGGCTTAACTTGCCTTTCTGGCCAAAACGAAACACACCCTTCATGGGGGAAACTCTAAGAATACCTGGTTGCCCACGGCGAGCACCAGGTCACGTCGTCGCACATCGGCATACGATTTCTGCCTATCTTGAGCTGCCTTCATGTTAGCTCGTATCTGGTGTACTTCTGCTTGTTTGCTCCAGATATTCGGGCCCTATAACGACCACCTCACTCGATTCATCCCAGCATAATGGCGTGCGGCATGGTCTACCATACAATGCCTGGAAGGGAGACATCTTGATCGAAGCATAGTAACTGTTGTTGTAGCTAAACTCGATCAAGTGTACCTTATCAATCCATCTGGTCTGAAAGTGAAGTGCACATGCGTGTAACATATCTTCGAGCGTCTGGATGGTGCGCTCACTCTGACCATCTGTCTGAGGGTGGAACACTGTACTCAGCTTCAGCTCGGTACCAACACTTCCCATGTAGATCTCCAGTACCTCGAGAGGAATCTGGTATCCCTATCACACACAATAGTCTTCGGTACCCCATGATGCCGTATAATCTCTCGGTCAAAGAGCTCTGCTAGCTTTGCCACTTTCCAAGTGTCCTTCATCGGTATGAATCGGGCCACCTTGGTCAGTCGGTCAACAACGACCCATATCATGTTCAGACCTCCCCTTGTAGGCGGAAGCCCTACTACGAAGTCCACAGAGATGTCATGGAACTTCTACTCTGGCACTGGCATTGGCTGCACCATACCGCTAGGCCATCGATGCTCAAACTTGACTTTCTGACATGTGAGACACCTTACCACATTATCGTTCACATCCTTTTTCATTCCTGTCCACCAAAAATACCTCTTCATACCCTTATACATCTTTGAACCTCTAGGGTGAATCGAAGTAGTAGAACAATGGGATTCACTCAGTATGCACTCTTTCAGCTCGGCGCTACTTCTCGGAATACACAGTCTACCATTGAGCCTAATCAGGTCATCATCGTGAAGTTGGAAGTCATACTTTTGACTCTCGAATGTGCCATCAATCAGCTTCTACCTGATTCCTTGCATGTACTGATCCGACATCTGAGCACTCCACACCTCTTCAACCAAGCTAGAGTGAGAGACTAGCGAATGGAGAGAGTGTGCTCGGTGACTCAATGTGTCATCTACCATATTTTCTTTACCTTACTTGTACTGAAGGTTGATGTCGTAGTCGTTTAGAAACTTGACCCACCTTCTTTGCCTCATGTTCAACTCTTTCTGAGTGAACAGGTACTTCTAACTTTTATGATCTGCATAGATTGTCACACTTTCCCCATACAAATGATGTCGCCATATCTTCAAGGCGAAGACTATGGCACCGGATTCTAAGTCGTGGGTAGGGTAGTTCTCTTCATGCTTCTTCAGCTGTCGGGAGGCGTATGTCATGACCTTCCCACGTTGCATCAACACACAACCCATACCCTTGCCTGATGCGTCGCAGTAGACCTCAAAACCGTCTGTACCGTCTGGTATTGTCAGCACTGGTGCAGAGGTCAAAGCATCCTTGAGACTCTGGAAAGAACTCTCGCAGTCGTCTGTCCACTCGAATAGTGCATTTTTTTCATCAAGGAAGTCATCGGCTTCGAGACACTGGAGAAATTCTTCACAAATCTTTCTATAATATCCTGCCAGACCGAGGAAGCTCCGAATGTCGGTAACTGTCTATGGCCTAGGCCAGGTGCAAACTGCATCTATCTTGGCCGAATCTACCGCGATCCCAGCCTCAGAAATAACATGACCAAGAAATGAAACTTGGTTCAGCCAGAATTCACACTTGGAGAATTTTGCATACAATTGGTTCTCCCTTAATGTTTGCAACACACTTTTCAGGTGGCTTTCATGCTCACCCTTCGACTTTGAATATATAAGAATATCGTCGATGAAGACTACCACTTACTTGTCCAACTGATCTCGGAAAAAGCGGTTTATTAAGTCCATAAACTTGGTTGATGCATTGGATAAACCAAACGGCATGACCGTGAACTCGTAGTGACCGTATCTGGTTCGGAACGCGATCTTCTCAATGTCACCTTCTCGGATCACGATTTGGTGGTAACCGGATCGTAAGTCGATCTTGGAGAATACTAATGCTCCTTTCAATTGATCAAACAGGTCGTCGATGTGTGGTAAAGGATAACGGTTCTTCACCGTAACAGCATTCAGTTCTCTGTAGTCGATGCAGAGGTAGAGACTACCGTCCTTCTTCTTCACGAAGAGGACCGGCGCTCCCCATGGTGAAACGCTCGGGCGTATAAATCCCTTGTCGAGTAGGTCTCGCAGCTGCTCTTTGAGCTCTGTCATTTCAGCTGGAGCCATACGGTAGGGCGCCTTCGCTATTGGCCTGGTTTCCGGCACCAATTCAATCTTAAAATCCACTGCCCATGCAAATGAAAGTGAGATAAACGTGTGTGAGCTCTAGAGTCGAACAAGATCGATGCGCCCACACCATAAACTGGGAAGGTACCGGTAAGGATAGTGCTGCTCTTGCTGGCTTCTGCCTCATTACACACACTCAGTGTACCTCCCGTTTCGAGTGCATAGCCTAATTTAGTTCACAACTTTATAAGTACAACGGTAACAACACGGTTGATATAGCCAAAACAACACCGTTTTATTCATTAACACACTCTTTACACCGTCTATCAGTTTACACTATTTCTACATAGCTAATTATATAGCTTCCTTAACATACGGCTGGTTTCACACATCACATGGTTACACATGGCTTTTGAATTGCCTGAAACTTAAATTTAAATGTCCGGGTTTCATGTGGGTGGCATTGATTACTGTCGGAGGTGTCGTATTCAGTTTGATCTTCTTGATACCGTGATATAGCATCCTTGACTGCCCACCCATGATTAATACATCACCTGACTTTAACGTCAACTTCCTTGCGAGATCAGCACGCTTCTGCTCGCCATACACAAACACTGCGGTATCACCAATGGACCAAGACACCACGGGTACTCCCTTACTCAGAGACTCGGGTGTTTCGTCCTTATCTTGGTGTAAACCCAACCGTCCACCTTTCTGGTAGAAGTTCACAATACACAAATCTACTTCAACACTCGGAATTGGATCCGATTCAACTCGCTGAGCAATTCCCACGGCGTGGTTAACGACCGCAAGGAACTCCTCGGGTATCCTCGGTACTGTTGCTCCATCTTCCTCTCGCACGTCTTGATATGTCTTGGTGTAAGGATTCCAGTCCTTACCCATGCACATCATCTTCAACTTTTTCTTCGATCCACTCGGGTATTCCGGTGTGTAGAAACGTCCATGTGTTGCTCCCAGTTCGTCGCATTGTCGGATGATGTGGATTTGTGCTTCGGGTGTCATGTATCCATTTCATAATATCATACCTAGTTAGATGACCTGACATTGCTCCATCAGGAATTCGTTGATGCTGATGGTGGTTTCTTCGGGGTTTGGTGTGGGAGGGATTGGATAACAAATATTGAAGGTTCCTAAGGTTTAGAATTATCTAACTTAGGTGAATTACACATTATACTTTAACTTATTGCTTAAGTAGTCGTACATTTAGACTTGCTAACACTCATGCATGAAATGCGGTAAGCAATCAATCATTTCACTCAACGGTTTAAGTAGTACCTGGTCTAGAAGAGGGTCCAGCTCCCTCAGACCGATCTACCACATTCAGGGTGGCCTTGCAAGCTCCCGACCCTTTCCCCTTCTGGGAGTTAGAGTTCCCCTGATCAGAGGATGGTTGACTAGTCGCCTTCGGGCCTTCAGTGGTCGCAACAGCCTTTCCCTTTCATTGCCCCTTAGGCCTGAAGTTTCTGTCGTTGGGGTTCTGGTAGCACTCGAAGTCTTCGTGCCTCATCTTCTTGCAGTGGTAGCACTGCACGTCATTCCCCTTACAGTCCTTACCGGGGCGGTCTCCGTTGCACCACCTACTGTAGTAGTGGCGCTCAGGTCCAGATCCCGTACTGGCTGCTAACACATGACACAATTAATACACACCTCACAACTCGACAACACACATTTAAGTTTGGCACTCGAAATTAAGTAGTTACCCTTGGGCGGGTGAGAGCGTAGGGGCTTAGCCGCATAGGCATAGGTGAGCTGTAGTGGCTCCTCAGCAGTGGTGGTCTGGGCTTGGCCCTTGCCGCCCTGTTCCTGGCCTTTCTAGGACTGGGGGTAAGGTTTCTTCTTCTTTCCTCCCCCGTACCCTTGAGTGTCTAGGCCCTCGCTCGAAGCCTTGCGCTTATGCGCATTCTCCTCGTCCCTCAGTCGGACGGTGATATCGACCTTAGAAGCGGCATGATAGCACTCCGAAATTTAGGATGTCAGTCATGCCCCGTGAATCAACTCACATTCACACTTATTCATTGTATACACTTATTCACATCAAACGGTATTTCAATTACCGACAAGGTGGTATATTCAGCTGGCCCCATCCTATAGCGTAGGCGGTGGCTGAGTCCTTTGTGGAAACGGTTTACCAGAACCCGGTTTGAGTAACCCAGGACTGGTAGTAGGTGGATAAGGTCGGTGAAGGCAGTGTAGTAGTCATCTACCGATATCTTGTCCCCTTGCCTCAGACTGTCCAGCTCAAGGCGCTTAGCCTCTTGCACATGCAACGGGTAGTACTTGGCTCGTGGCAGAGCTGTGTACTCCCTCCAGCCGAATGCAGGATCAGCAAGCTTATCTTCCCGCACAAGCTTTCACCAGCTTCTTGCCGAACCCTTTAGATAGTAAGCGGCAAGACGAACCTTGGCACCAGTAGGAACATCCAAGGTTTCGTAGGCGGTCTCCAACTCGGAGATGGACGCCTCCAGCTTACTAGGGTCGGTCTCTCCTTGAAACGACGAGGGTCTCAGATCTGCCAATGCCTTGACCCAGTTGGTCTCGCGCGGCTGTGGTTGAACCTCGGGCTGCTGCCCTTGCTGCATCGCAGCGACAAGTTGAGGTACCATCTGGGCTACGGCGGCCGCCATTACGTCGGTCATCACTTGTGCCATAGGGTTATCCCTCGGTTCTCCCGTACCACGCCCGCGGCCTCCTCCCCGCGGTTGGCCTGCCATCTGAATTCACACGAACATACATTAGCATTGTGCTTACAAACTTATCGGTTCCGACGGTTGTAACGCCTTTCCAACAACAAGGTAAATCCACACTTAGTTAGTGGTTAACCTTTCTATAACTGGTCACTCACATAACTATGGTTAGATTTCCTAACTCGGTATGTTCCTAAGCTCGGTATTCCGGTGATCAGAGCGATACTTTGCTCTGATACCACTTTTTGTAACACCCCAACTGTAAACTTAACAATAAACAGAAATTGCAGTGGAAATTCATAACTTAAACATTAACTAAAATGGGACGGTGTTACACGCCGTTAGCCACCCACGTGGCTAACCAGGCTAAATACGTACATTTGTATCGGTCTGATGGACACAGACTCCCGAGCATTAGTTTCTAACTTCCACATACATATAAACTAACAATACCGAGTGTATACATACAAACCATCACTGTAATTCTGACGCTACCAAAATAAACGACCTCGGAAGCACATGCGCATCCTGGGTCTATTATCCAAAAGCTAACAAAAGTATTTCATTACATCTAGGAACTAAAGCCACTCCGCTTCTTCTATCCTCATCCTGTAAAATGAAATATGGTGCCCCGGAGGGGCTCAGCAACCCATGACTGGTATGATTAACGTGCAGCCCGTTGGCTACCGGGATACACGCAACTAATTGTCATGATAACATGGTATTAATTTAACATACATAAGCGTAGCAATTAAAAATTGCATAGCAATGACAACATACAACATAGCGGGAACAATTCACTTTAGGAAACGAACCAAACAGTAGTTAGTCAAATTTGGTACCCTAGAGAAAGATTTCAATCTCATGTTAAGCTTATTACATAACTCATTACCGTTCTGTCGAATATAGTGATCCAAGCACACCTTATACATAATCCCCCTAGCCCGAACAAAAGTCAGGTAGGTAAGCCTTGGTTAGGCTTGGGGGTGATTGTAATCCAGGAAGGAGAACAACCATAACATAATGAGGGTCGAATCAGATTCAGATGCCGACTCCCGAACATACACGAGCGACCGGAACGACCTGATTCCTCACCCCCCGGTTATACTCTTGTTAGTAGTCCCATTATTGGAACATAACACAATGAATCACAAGTAAGTGTTTAGGTCCAGTTAGGCAAACAAGGGAGATGGGATACACTTTAACAACACAACCACAACTAACTCATACATAGCCGTAGTTACAACGTTCCTTAGGTTGAAACGTAAGAACCGAGTACCGCTCTCTTACATATCCTAGCTTGGTTAACTAACGGGTTAGCACGTATTTGAGGTTAATGGCACCGGTACTCACACGCCACAATAATAACAATGACTGTAAATGATTAAGTCTTACAAAGTCATAAACATTCAGAAAACAAACAAACACACAAGCCGGTGTAAACCGGTAGCAAACAGACTGTAAGAAAACCATACCTTGGTCATTGCTGCGTTTGAGTTCCACCGAATGTAGCTCCTATACATAATTAATAATGTCGGTTAATTACCTTATTTAAATTCCGATTAACTAAGTGTTTTACATGATTATATGGCATGTTTTCACACTTTAATTTCCACTTAATTATTCTCATTGTACCCACAAGGGTTTACTACTTAAGCCACATTTTCTTTTCTGTTTTTTTTACAAGGCCGGCCGGCCTTGCAAGGTAGGTCCCAAGGTCGGTCGGAACCAGAACACTTTGCCTTTGAAAATTTTACCCCGACCTTGCTAAGTTCGGTCCCAAGGTCGGTCCATTCCAGAAACATTTCCGTTCACAAGATTTAAGTCCGACCGACCTTGCTAAGGTCAGTCCTAAGGTCGGTCCATACCAGAGAGTTTCCCGGATGGGTATTTTAGGCCTGACCGACCTTGCTAAGGTCAGTCCTAAGGTAGGTCGGAACCAGAAACTTGTTTTAACTTGCTTATTTCACTCCAAACCTTACCATACATGAAATACCCCGTAATTAAAAATAGCAATTAATTAGGCTAATGAATAATTTAGAAGCTTAATTAAGTATAAATAAGCATAAGGGAACAAATCCCGAAGAAAACGGATCTTTAAAACGGATTAAAAGCAGTACCGAACCTTAAAGCGCGTTTTTCGAGGTAACCGGGAAAACGCGTCTTTAAGCGGGTCAAATAGACTCGTAACAATGTGGGTCAACTAAATAATCATTAATAAATATTAGTGAAGCTTTAGGACCAATAAAATCAATAAAACGAGAGATTAGTAAAAACTGTCAAAAACGGGAAGTTATGGGGTAGAAATATAAATAGACCAAACTTATGTGTCCAATAATATAAAAAGAATTTTTAAAACCCCGTAAGGGTCTGTGTGTGTCCGATCCCACACCCCTCTCTCTCATTCTATTAATTCCCCCCTTACTCACAAAACAACAAAAGTAATAAAAACTACTACTTTCTACTTTATTACTCTCACCCTCACTTTTGCAATTCTCTCTCCTATCGCATTTCCTCTCACTCACGTAATCCCCCACCCTCACTCTCTCTTTTTCTTCTTCTTCAACCTCCAACCGATGGCCATTGAAGAATAAGAAAAACAACTCAAACTCTACTTCTCTCCTTTGTAACTCCCTCAAAACTCTTCCAAAAATTATAAAAAGTATACCATTGGAATCCTCTCATCAAGAGCTACATTTCCATCTTTCCAAAATCCAAAAACAACAACTTTCGTTTTCATGGGTATGTCCCATTTGGAGCTTCAACACCACCATTAGAAGGCCCTCCTTCTCCTTGTTCTATTAAGGTAGAAATATCTTTGAAAACTCCATCTTTTTCTAGCCTCAAAGGCAAAACGAAAATTTAGACTAAACCTTGTTTGGTCTCTTGTGTTCTAGCCGATTTTGGCTTGTTGAAGGAGTTGGAAATCTTGTTCTTGAACCACTCCAAGCTTCATTTGCACTCTTGAAAGGTAATATAAATCCTAAACCCTAAAATTTATATTAGAACTTACATAATGACTAGGGTTAGTTTAGTATTAAAATGGTGTATTGAAATGTATATGTGAATGGGTTGTAGTGTTAGAAGGTTTGAGTAGCAAAAATCGGTAGAGAGAAGGAAGGAGGAAGAGGCAAGAAGAACAAGAAAAACTAGAAGAGAATCAAGGTAATGATGCTCATCCTTGTATAGCTTTGTAAATGAGTATGTAACAGATTTTTAGAAATGAAAATGTGTATTGTAAAATAGTAATGCATTAGTAGTATAGTGTGTAGGAGAATGCAAGTATTTTGAACCTTTGAAGACAATTTAAAAACTGTTACAAACAGATTGGGATTGAGTTGTTGAGTGCAGGAAATTTTTGTAGTGTTTTAGTATTGAGTTTTATGTATGGGAGCTTGTATATTGATGTCTAATGAAACAGGTGAAATAAGTGTTGAATTGTGAACTAGAATATGTGGTGAGAGTGTAAAAATGTAGGGGAGACTATGGCAAAATTTGCCTAGGATTAGAACACTTAGAGAATTAAAACTAGGTGACTAATGTGAGTGTGTAACAGATTTTGATTAAGGAAAACAGAGGGTAAGTTGAGAGAGGTGAATAATGTATTCTAATACATTAGGAGTGTTAGAAATGCCAATAGAAGAGGGAGATGTAGAAGGGGAGTGTAAGTGTTAAAATTGTAGCATAATGCAACTAGAGAAGAACCTAGTGTGAGTGTTGTATGAAACTTGGAAAATTATGTGAGTGAATGAGTATAGAATTGTGTAAGGAGTTAGGAAATGAACTAGGGTGTATTAGGATGTTTAATTAATGTTATAACATGTGGGAATAAGTGTAGGAACAATGGGGAAGTAATGGGTGAAAGAGAGGACTGAAAACAGAAATTAAAATGCAAATACTGGGCCGGACCGGACTTGCGACCGGACTTGCAAGTTCGGTCGAGCCCAGATTTACAAGACGGGAAAGCTTCTGGAATCGACCGGACTTGCAAGTTCGGGCGGACCAGAAAAATTCCCCGATGAAACCTTCTGGAATGGACCGGACTTGCGACCGGACTTGCAAGTCCGGTCGACCAGAAGAATTTCCGTAATCTGAGCTACTGGAATGGACCGGACTTGCAGGGTAGGTCGCAAGTCCGGTCCTGTCAAAAAAAAATATATTTTAATCTAAATAATATTTATATATATATGTATGTATACCCACATACATATATATGTGTACATGTATGTAAGCATGTCAATAGTAAGTAAGAAAATGAAACTTAAGGTAATGAAAGATAAGTAAGTAATGTGTAAGTGTAAGAAGTGTAAGGACATAGTAAGTATGAGTTAAGCTAATGATAGTTAGATTGATCATTCAATTGTATGTGTATCATAGGATTTGATTTGTGACATCGGAAGACGTTTGGAAACACGTACAACGGTGAACGGTATGAATTCCTCATGCCCGTATGCTATCTTGGTTACTATGTTGTGTGTTGTGTGCTAATTGATCACCAAATAAGATAAATGCACGAATCGGAGTTACTATGCATACTTGTGGAAATGTAGTGTCGTGTGTGAATATTTTTCTTAAATCTTAGTTGTATAATTCATGAATGTAAGGATGATATGAATGATTGTATGAATGTTGCAATGTACTGTGACCGATTATGATTGTGCTTGGACTTCTAACTTATTCCTAATAAGCTAACCATTCTAACTTAAATTGGTGATTAAATTGGAATGAGTAGAAGTCCGATATAGTTTCGGCCACGCGTGAGGATGAGGAGACACAAGAGGTTGGATCCGATTCCTGACTCTTAAACTGGTCCACGGCCCAAACCCCTTAAATGGGTAGCATCCCGGATTGGTGAGTCAAGTAAATCCCGGAGGTGGGACGGAGTAGTCCCCGGGCCGGAGGTCCCGACGACTTAACTTGAGTATAAGTAAGTAAGTAATAATGAGTAAGTAAATTGAATGGTAGTAAGTAAGTATAGTAAGAGTAAGTAATGTATGATGAGTAAAAGAGTAAAAGCATTCCGATTAACCCGGATGCATAATTTGGCTAACCTTGTGAAGGTAAGTAAGATGCGTGTTAATGTATTGTTGCCTTGAATTGTATATTGTATTGTATGAGCATGTATGATGTATGAAGAGCATGTATGTATGAAAATAATGAATCGCATGTTTAGTGGACGTCAAGTAGTCGGCGTGCCCTAGCTAGCACGCGGTATATGCGGAGTTCATGCGCAGCTTTTGCTGAGCCCCTTGGGGCGATGTTTTTACTACACGCAGGTACCCGCGAAGGATGAAGACTAGGAGAGTTGAAGTTTAATTTCCTTGTCTTTCTTTTTGGATTGTAAACATTGAATTATGAATGGGTGTACTAAGTAGTACATGGCTGTAACTTTTGATGAGCCGGTGTACCATGGGGTACACCTTTTTGGATATTGATAGCATGGGATTGGTATAGATGAGTAGCTAGTGAAAACTCATTCCTTTGGGAAGTTTGAATTGGGATGTAAGTATACACTTTAAATACTCGGTGATTCCAAGAATGTAAGTAGGTGATCTTTGTATTCGGTATGCATCATATTAGTAGCTCGGTACACTATGTTCATCAGGCCGTCACTGTAAGTATTAGTAGCCTAGCTAGTCGTATGGGCGGTTAGCGGCATTGTTTCACCCGCCGTAGTAAGTAGTAGTATTTCCGCTGCGAACTCGTAGGATTAACAGGACCATTAGACGGTAAGCATAGGATTAACGGTTGGGGTGTTACAAAAAGTGGTATCAGAGCGTAGTTACGCTCTGATGTCCATAGTACCGAGCATAGGGGAATTACCGAGTTAGGATTTCAACCGTCTTATGACGGATACTTAGAAACCTAACTAGGGACTACCGTTGTTAATGACGGATACCCTTGACGTTCTTAGGAACGATACCTTGCTTAAATTCCAAGACCTTTGAGTCATATCTTGCGGAGCCTAATGTAACTGTTAAACATTCAGATGTCAGGAAGAGGCCGAGGCCGAGGTAGAGGCGATGCCTCCGAAGGAACGGGCGCGCAAACGATAGCTGAGATCGTTGCCGCCACGGTAGCACAGATGCTACCGCAAGTAATACAAGCAATGCAACAGAACCAACAAAACCAACAAACTCAAGCGGGGCCAATCCCTCCCCTGCCACCCAGAGAAGTGAATTGGGTAAAAGCTATCGCAGATCTCCGTCCTCCATGCTTTAGAGGCGAGAGCGATCCTGCAAAGCTAGAAGCCTACATCTCCGAAATGGAGACCGCATTTGAGACCCTCGAAGCTCCTGCTGGAGTTCGAGTGAGAGTAGCTGCTTACTACCTCAAGGATGCTGCTATGGATTGGTGGAAGCTGGTCAAGCACGAATATGTGGATGACCCCACCTTTGACTGGGAGTCTTTTGCATCACTCCTCCGATCTAAGTACTACCCGGAGCACGTGAAAACCAAGAAAAGGCTAGAGCTGGATGCCTTAAAGATGACAGACAAGATGTCTGTGGATGTGTACTACCGCACCTTCACCTCCATTCTCCGTCTTCTCCCTGATCTAGGATACACCGGCCAGGTGTTGGTCGATCGCTTCTATGGCGGTCTGAGCCATCGCCTTCGGTACGGTATGGGCTATACACGATTTACCTCCCTTCAGGTAAATATCAGTTAACCCTTAGTATTAATTCAATTCCTTGTATTCCTTGAATCTTTCCCTTACCTTTCTTAAATGAGAATCCCGGCTAATACCTGAAACTTCAGGAGTGTTATCACGCGGCTTCTCGCGTTGAGATCACTTGCCAATTACGGGATGAGGAAAGCGCGCTGAAGCGCAAGGCCAACAATAAGAACACCAATGGCGAGGAGCAGAACCAGGGTAAAAGCTGGAACAAGAAGAAGGGAAGTTTCTATCAGCAATCCCAAAAGAAATTCCCAAGTGAGAGCAGTGCCCATGCTGACCAGGGCAAACCGGGTGAGCTTCTTCAACTCGGTTCTTCTGCACCGGTGGCAGCTAAGCCACTGAGATCATACCCACCTAAGGGTAAACTTCTATTTCCAATTCGTATTCGTATCAGTATTATATCTAGTATATCCACGCACATATATGCTAATCCTCTAACCTCAGGTTCTAGCTCCGGTTCCGCCAAAACCTTCTCCGATGGCCGCACCTATGTGTGCAGAAAGTGTTACCTAGACCATCCCGGCAAGGATTGCTATGGGAGAGAAATCAAGTGCTACAACTGTCAGAAAGTGGGTCATACAGCTAATAGATGCCCAGAGAGCACCAAGCCAAAGGGGAACTTCCAAAGCTATAAGCAGAGGGAAGGCAAGGAGGTTGCATCTGGCGATGCACTGACCCAGCAGGCACCACAGGGACAGGGATCCCGGGGACCTCAGAGGGGTGCACCTCAGAGGCAGCCTGTCCTTCATGTCATTGACCGTGATGGGCCCGGTTCGAAGTCCGGCCCAGGTAATTAATCTAAACCTTTAATCCTTGAAGTAGCATGACTAAGTAGTAGAGTAATTACTTGAGTGAATGCATGAGTAAATGAATTGGAGTGTATGTTGAGCATGAAATGAAGTAGTTAAACTAGTATTCACCGTAGATGAAATTTGTAACCATAGGAAGCTTTAGTATCTGTTATCCGATACCGGTTAACCTGAATCAAGAAGAGATCGACATCACCAACCACTACTACACCAACGAACAGTGTCAGGTCATCCGACCAGGTATGATTCTATTAAGGGGATACCTGACACCTGAAGCACAAATTTCAATCATCCGACGATGCAACGAGCTAGGAACGGGTCAAGGAGGATTTTACACACCCGAATTTCCCGGTGGAGCGAAGATGAGGCTGAAGATGATGTGCTTGGGAAAGGACTGGAATCCTTATACCAAGACATACCAGGAGACACGAACACACGATGGAGCGACGCCACCGACAATACCTCCAGAGTTTCAGACACTCGTCACGCAAGCAGTAGAACTTGCACAACAATTTGAACATGAACCGATTCCCGCACTTGAAGCGGATCTTTGTATTGTCAACTTCTATGAGAAAGAAGGACGACTTGGGTTACACCAAGACAAGGACGAGACAGCGGAATCTCTCGAACAGGGAGTGCCCGTAGTGTCTTGGTCCATTGGTGATGACGCCGTATTTATGTATAGCGAGCAGAAGCGTGTGGACCTTGCACAGAAACTGGTATTGAGATCAGGAGATGTCCTAATCATGGGTGGGAACTCTAGGATGCTGTATCACGGTATCAACAGGATCAAGCTGAATACACCACCGGCAATAATCAATGCCACACACATGAAACCAGGACGCCTGAACCTTACCTTTAGGAAGTATTAAATTCGTAATATCATGTAATCGATTAGTAACGTGTATTAGAGACACGGTATGTATGATGGTTGGTTTATCAATAAAGAGCAGTGTTGATTTAATTCCACTTGTGTCCACCATCAATACTTATCCAATTGTGAATCCAATAGGTTGTGGACTCGGTACCGAAGGTATCCTGAGCATCCTCACCGAAGCACAAGCCGGCAGAAGCGGCACCATCTTAACGGGAACCTTCCCAGTAAATGGCATAGATGCCAATGTATTATTCGACTCCGGCACCTCTCACACTTTCGTATCACCATCCTTTGTGAAGAGGTTGAAGCTAGATGCGGATGAGCTACCGAACTTCATGGTTACTCTCCCATCGAAGGAGCGAGTAAAGTGCACCAAATACTACCAATCAGCCACCATCGAAATCAAAAACGAAGCGTTTCCCATTTCCTTCATCGAATTCAATGGATTGGGATTCGACTTAATTATTGGAATGAATTGGTTGGAGCGGCACAAGGGTAGAATCCTCTGCGCCGAGCACCGATTGCTGCTCAAGAGTCCTTCTGGGGTTACAGTATCTTACCGCCAGAGACCAAGAGAGCCTTCGACCACACTCATATCTGCTATGGCTATGTACCGGGAGCTCAGAAAGGGCCAAGAAGTGTATCTGTGTTATGTACAAGACCTGGAGAGAGATCCAGAGTTCAGTGACGATGTACCGATTGTATCCGAATTTCCCGATGTATTCCCTAAGGAGCTACCCGGCATGCCACCACCGAGAGCAGTGGAATTTGAAATTGATCTTTTGCCAGGTACCGGTCCCATTGCTAGGGCACCGTACCGCATGGCACCTGCTGAAATGACCGAACTAAAAGAGCAGTTACGTGACTTACTCGACAAAGGGTTTATACGCCCGAGCGTATCACCCTGGGGAGCACCGGTTCTCTTCGTGAAGAAGAAGGACGGTAGTCTCCGCCTTTGTATTGACTACCGCGAGCTGAATGTGGTCACAATCAAGAATAAATACCCGTTGCCACGCATCGACGACCTATTCGACCAGCTGAAGGGAGCCTCAGTCTTCTCCAAGATCGACCTCCGTTCAGGGTATCATCAAATTGCAATTAAAGAGCAAGACATTGAGAAAACGGCATTCTGTACCAGATATGGCCACTACGAATTCACAGTGATGCCATTCGGTTTGTCAAATGCACCAGCTAAATTCATGGACCTTATGAACCGTTTATTCAGTGAGCAGTTGGACACTTCAGTTGTTGTCTTCATCGACGACATACTTGTATATTCTAAATCAGCAGAGGAACATGAAATCCATTTGAGGAAAGTGCTAGAGACACTGCGCGAGAACCAGCTGTATGCGAAGTTCTCCAAATGCGAGTTCTGGCTTGATCAGGTATCATTCCTTGGACATGTCATCTCTAGCGCAGGTATCTCAGTGGACCCTTCTAAGATAGAAGCTGTACGATCATGGCCTAGACCTAAGACTGTTACCGACATTCGGAGCTTTCTTGGTCTAGCCGGTTACTACCGGAGATTCGTAAGGGACTTCTCGAAAGTCGTCAAGCCCATGACTACACTAATGAAGAAAGATGCACCGTTTGTATGGACAGACGAGTGCGAGCTATCATTTAAGAGCCTTAAAGACTCATTGACCTCAGCGCCCATCCTTACTCTTCCAGAGGGCACAGAGGGATTTGAGGTATACTGTGATGCCTCAGGCAAAGGAATGGGATGCGTGCTCATGCAGCATGGCAAGGTTGTTGCTTATGCCTCCCGCCAGCTGAAAAAGCATGAGGAGAATTACCCGACTCATGACTTAGAGTTAGGAGCCATTATCTTCGCCTTGAAGATATGGCGACACTATCTCTATGGGGTAAGCATCACTATCTACTCCGACCATAAGAGCTTACAGTATGTATTCACACAGAAAGAACTCAACTTGAGACAGAGAAGATGGATGGAATTTCTTTCAGACTATGACATCAACTTGCAGTATAAGGAAGGGAAGGCAAACGTTGTAGCCGACGCCCTGAGCCGTCGAGCACACTCGCTCCATTTGCTACTCGCTTCTTCTAGCTTGGTTGACGAGGTGCGAGACGCTCAGTTGAGCGACCCTTACCTAACCGAAATCAGACAAAAGATCGAGAATGGTACATTTGAAAAGAAAAAGTACGACTTCAAGCTCCATGAAGATGGTTTGATTCGGTTGAATGGCAGGCTATGCGTCCCCCGAAACAATGCTGAGCTAAGGGATCGCATCCTGCGAGAGTCACACTGTTCTACATTATCAGTCCATCCGGGAGCCTCCAAGATGTACAAAGACATGAAGAGGTACTTTTGGTGGTCTGGAATGAAGTCAGATGTGACAGAATTTGTATTGAGATGCTTAACATGCCAAAAGGTAAAATTCGAACATCGTAGACCGGGCGGAATGGTACAATCGATGCCAGTTCCGGAGTGGAAATTTCATGATATCTCCATGGATTTTGTTGTAGGACTCCCACCTGCCAGGGGAGGACTCAACATGATCTGGGTTGTAGTTGACCGCCTTACCAAGGTTGCCAGATTCATACCGATGAAGGACACTTGGAAGGTAGTGAAACTAGCTGAGCTATTCGACAAGGAGATTATCAGACATCACGGAGTCCCGAAAACAATAGTATCTGACCGCGACACCAGATTTCTTTCGAGATACTGGAGAGCTACAAGGGAAGCGCTGGGTACAGAATTGAAGTTGAGTACCGCCTTCCATCCTCAGACCGACGGTCAGACAGAAAGGACCATCCAGACATTGGAGGACATGCTTCGGGCATGTGCCTTAGACTTTCAGGGGAGTTGGTTAGATAAGCTTCACCTTATCGAGTTCTCGTATAATAATAGTTATCACGCCTCGATTAAGATGTCGCCTTTCCAAGCTCTATACGGTAGACCTTGCCGTACACCTTTATGTTGGGATGAGTCAAGCGAAGCGGTCATTATAGGACCGGAGTATCTTGAGCAAGTGCAAGCTGAAGTTCAGCAGATTCGAGCTAATATGAAGGCAGCCCAAGATAGACAGAAATCCTATGCGGATGTGCGACGACGTGACCTTGAGTTCGCCGTGGGCGACCAAGTGTTCTTGCGCGTTTCACCTATGAAGGGTGTCTTCCGTTTTGGTCAGAAGGGCAAGCTAAGCCCAAAATTTGTAGGGCCGTACACTATCACCGAAAGAGTTGGTTCAGTAGCCTACAGGTTAGCACTACCTGAGGACTTGGGACGTGTCCATGATGTATTTCATGTGTCACAACTCAAGAAGTACATTGCTGATCCTTCTCATATCTTAGAGCCCGAGAGATTATCCATAGAGCCGAACATGAGATATGTGGAAACCCCAGTGAGAATCCTTGATAGGAAGACCAGAGACACTCACCATAAGTCTATACGAATTGTGAAGGTCCTATGGTCTAACCATGATGTCGAAGAAGCGACATGGGAGTTGGAAGATGCCATCAAGGCTAAGTACCCACAGTTATTCATAGACTAGTTAGTCTAGCATTTAGTATACGGGTACGGGTCGTACCCCTTTTAAGGGGGGGGGGGTAGAGCCCTTTTTCTTTGCATTGCTTCGGGGTAAGCATTGCTTAGTGTGTAGGTATTGTAATAGACTTCTGTATGGCACATGTAGTGCAAGTGGATTTGGTATGCGTATGTATGCATGTGTAATGTGTGTGTATGGACTTGTATGTGTAATGTGGGATGTATTTGTGTAATGCGAATGTGGAATGGTATGTATGGAAATGATGGATTGTGTATGATGCTTGAAGTGTGTATGCTTGAAATGTGAAAGAAGTAAACACCTCATAGGTGTAGAAAGACGCATTAGGACAATTGGTTTGCCTAATGAGTAGGATATTTAAACTATTAACCTTGAGCAACTTTGAGGGCAAAGTTTCTTAAGGGGGGTAGATTGAAATACCCCGTAATTAAAAATAGCGATTAATTAGGCTAATGAATAATTTAGAAGCTTAATTAAGTATAAATAAGCATAAGGGAACAAATCCCGAAGAAAACGGATCTTTAAAACGGATTAAAAGCAGTACCGAACCTTAAAGCGCGTTTTTCGAGGTAACCGGGAAAACGTCTTTAAGCGGGTCAAATAGACTCGTAACAATGTGGGTCAACTAAATAATCATTAATAAATATTAGTGAAGCTTTAGGACCAATAAAATCAATAAAACGAGATTAGCAAAAACTGTCAAAAACGGGAAGTTGTGAGGTAGAAATATAAATAGACCAAACTTATGTGTCCAATAATGTAAAAAGAATTTTTAAAACCCCATAAGGGTCTGTGTGTCCGATCCCACACCCCTCTCTCTCATTCTATTAATTCCCCCCTTACTCACAAAACAACAAAAGTAATAAAAACTACTACTTTCTACTTTATTACTCTCACCCTCACTTTTGCAATTCTCTCTCCTATCACATTTCCTCTCACTCACGTAATCCCCCACCCTCACTCTCTCTTTTTCTTCTTCTTCAACCTCCAACCGATGGCCATGGAAGAATAAGAAAAACAACTCAAACTCTACTTCTCTCCTTTGTAACTCCCTCAAAACTCTTCCAAAAATTATAAAAAGTATACCATTGGAATCCTCTCATCAAGAGCTACATTTCCATCTTTCCAAAATCCAAAAACAACAACTTTCGTTTTCATGGGTATGTCCCATTTGGAGCTTCAACACCACCATTAGAAGGCCCTCCTTCTCCTTGTTCTATTAAGGTAGAAATATCTTTGAAAACTCCATTTTCTAGCCTCAAAGGCAAAACAAAAATTTAGACTAAAACCTGTTTGGTCTCTTGTGTTCTAGCCGATTTTGGCTTGTTGAAGGAGTTGGAAATCTTGTTCTTGAACCACTCCAAGCTTCATTTGCACTCTTGAAAGGTAATATAAATCCTAAACCCTAAAATTTATAAGAACTTACATAATGACTAGGGTTAGTTTAGTATTAAAATGGTGTATTGAAATGTATATGTGAATGGGTTGTAGTGTTAGAAGGTTTGAGTAGCAAAAATCGGTAGAGAGAAGGAAGGAGGAAGAGGCAAGAAGAACAAGAAAAACTAGAAGAGAATCAAGGTAATGATGCTCATCCTTGTATAGCTTTGTAAATGAGTATGTAACAGATTTTTAGAAATGAAAATGTGTATTGTAAAATAGTAATGCATTAGTAGTATAGTGTGTAGGAGAATGCAAGTATTTGAACCTTTGAAGACAATTTAAAAACTGTTACAAACAGATTGGGATTGAGTTGTTGAGTGCAGGAAATTTTTTGTGTTTTAGTATTGAGTTTTATGTATGGGAGCTTGTATATTGATGTCTAATGAAACAGGTGAAATAAGTGTTGAATTGTGAACTAGAATATGTGGTGAGAGTGTAAAAATGTAGGGGAGACTATGGCAAAATTTGCCTAGGATTAGAACACTTAGAGAATTAAAACTAGGTGACTAATGTGAGTGTGTAACAGATTTTGATTAAGGAAAACAGAGGGTAAGTTGAGAGAGGTGAATAATGTATTCTAATACATTAGGAGTGTTAGAAATGCCAATAGAAGAGGGAGATGTAGAAGGGGAGTGTAAGTGTTAAAATCTGTAGCATAATGCAACTAGAGAAGAACCTAGTGTGAGTGTTGTATGAAACTTGGAAAATTATGTGAGTGAATGAGTATAGAATTGTGTAAGGAGTTAGGAAATGAACTAGGGTGTATTAGGAGGTTTAATTAATGTTAAACATGTGGGAATAAGTGTAGGAACAATGGGGTAAGTAATGGGTGAAAAAGGAGGAGAAACAGAAATTAAAATGCAAATACTGGGCCGGACGGACTTGCAAGTTCGGTCGAGCCCAGATTTACAAGAAGGGAAAGCTTCTGGAATCGACCGGACTTGCGACGGACTTGCAAGTCGGTCGGACAGAAAAATTCCCCGATGAAAACCTTCTGGAATGGACCGGACTTGCGACCGGACTTGCAAGTCCGGTCGACCAGAAGAATTTCCGTAATCTGAGCTACTGGAATGGACCGGACTTGCAGGGTAGGTCGCAAGTCCGGTCCTGTCAAAAAAAAATATTTTAATCTAAATAATATTTATATATATATGTATGTATGTATACCCACATACATATATATATGTGTACATGTATGTAAGCATGTCAATAGTAAGTAAGAAAATGAAACTTAAGGTAATGAAAGATAAGTAAGTAATGTGTAAGTGTAAGAAGTGTAAGGACATAGTAAGTATGAGTTAAGCTAATGATAGTTAGATTGATCATTCAATTGTATGTGTATCATAGGATTGATTTGTGACATCGGAAGACGTTTGGAAACACGTACAACGGTGAACGGTATGAATTCCTCATGCCCCGTATGCTATCTTGGTTACTCTGATTTGTGTGTTGTGTGCTAATTGATCACCAAATAAGATAAATGCACGAATCGGAGTTACTATGCATACTTGTGGAAATGTAGTGTCGTGTGTTGTGAATATTTTTCTTAAATCTTAGTTTGTATAATTCATGAAATGTAAGGATGAATATGAATGCTTGTATGAATGTTGCAATGTACTGTGACCGATTATGATTGTGCTTGGACTTCTAACTTATTCCTAATAAGCTAACCATTCTAACTTAAATTGGTGATTAAATTGGAATGAGTAGAAGTCCGATATAGTTTCGGCCACGCGTGAGGATGAGGAGACACAAGAGGTTGGATCCGATTCCTGACTCTTAAACTGGTCCGCGGCCCAAACCCCTTAAATGGGTAGCATCCCGGATTGGTGAGTCAAGTAAATCCCGGAGGTGGGACGGAGTAGTCCCCGGGCCGGAGGTCCCGACGACTTAACTTGAGTATAAGTAAGTAAGTAAGAATGAGTAAGTAAATTGAATGGTAGTAAGTAAGTATGTAAGAGTAAGTAATGTATGATGAGTAAAAGAGTAAAAGCATTCCGATTAACCCGGATGCATAATTTGGCTAACCTTGTGAAGGTAAGTAAGATGCGTGTTAATGTATTGTTGCCTTGAATTGTATATTGTATTGTATGAGCATGTATGATGTATGAAGAGCATGTATGTATGAAAATAATGAATCGCATGTTTAGTGGACGTCAAGTAGTCGGCGTGCCCTAGCTAGCACGCGGTATATGCGGAGTTCATGCGCTTTTGCTGAGCCCCTTGGGGCGATGTTTTTCTACACGCAGGTACCCGCGAAGGATGAAGACTAGGAGAGTTGAAGTTTAATTTCCTTGTCTTTCTTTTTGGATTGTAAACATTGAATTATGAATGGGTGTACTAAGTAGTACATGGCTGTAACTTTTGATGAGCCGGTGTACCATGGGGTACACCTTTTTGGATATTGATAGCATAGGGATTGGTATAGATGAGTAGCTAGTGAAAACTCATTCCTTTGGGAAGTTTGAATTGGGATGTAAGTATACACTTTAAATACTCGGTGATTCCAAATGTAAGTAGGTGATCTTTGTATTCGGTATGCATCATATTAGTAGCTCGGTACACTATGTTCATCAGGCCGTCACTGTAAGTATTAGTAGCCTAGCTAGCCGTATGGGCGGTTAGCGGCATTGTTTCACCCGCTGTAGTAAGTAGTAGTATTTCCGCTGCGAACTCGTAGGATTAACAGGACGATTAGACGGTAAGCATAGGATTAACGGTGGGGTGTTACAAATGTCCATAGTTCCGAGCATAGGGGAATTACCGAGTTAGGATTTCAACCGTCTTATGACGGATACTTAGAAACCTAACTAGGGACTACCGTTGTTAATGACGGATACCCTTGACGTTCTTAGGAACGATACCTTGCTTAAATTCCAAGACCTTTGAGTCATATCTTGCGGAGCCGAATGTAACTGTTAAACATTCAGAAGTCAGGAAGAGGCCGAGGCCGAGGTAGAGGCAATGCCTCCGAAGGAACGGGCGCGCAAACGATAGCTGAGATCGTTGCCGCCACGGTAGCACAGATGCTACCGCAAGTAATACAAGCAATGCAACAGAACCAACAAAACCAAAACTCAAGCGGGGCCAATCCCTCCCCTGCCACCCAGAGAAGTGAATTGGGTAAAAGCTATCGCAGATCTCCGTCCTCCATGCTTTAGAGGCGAGAGCGATCCTGCAAAGCTAGAAGCCTACATCTCCGAAATGGAGACCGCATTTGAGACCCTCGAAGCTCCTGCTGGAGTTCGAGTGAGAGTAGCTGCTTACTACCTCAAGGATGCTGCTATGGATTGGTGGAAGCTGGTCAAGCATGAATATGTGGATGACCCCACCTTTGACTGGGAGTCTTTTGCATCACTCCTCCGATCTAAGTACTACCCGGAGCACGTGAAAACCAAGAAAAGGCTAGAGCTGGATGCCTTAAAGATGACAAACAAGATGTCTGTGGATGAGTACTACCACGCACCTTCACCTCCATTCTCCATCTTCTCCCTGATCTAGGATACACCGGCCAGGTGTTGGTCGATCGCTTCTATGGCGGTCTGAGCCATCGCCTTCGGTACGGTATGGGCTATACACGATTTACCTCCCTTCAGGTAAATATCAGTTAACCCTTAGTATTAATTCAATTCCTTGTATTCCTTGAATCTTTCCCTTACCTTTCTTAAATGAGAATCCCGGCTAATACCTGAAACTTCTGGAGTGTTATCACGCGGCTTCTCGCGTTGAGATCACTTGCCAATTACGGGATGAGGAAAGCGCGCTGAAGCGCAAGGCCAACAATAAGAACACCAATGGCGAGGAGCAGAACCAGGTAAAAGCTGGAACAAGAAGAAGGGAAGTTTCTATCAGCAATCCCAAAAGAAATTCCCAAGTGAGAGTAGTGCCCATGCTGACCAGGGCAAACCGGGTGAGCTTCTTCAACTCGGTTCTTCTGCACCGGTGGCAGCTAAGCCACTGAGATCATACCCACCTAAGGGTAAACTTCTATTTCCAATTCGTATTCGTATCAGTTTATATCTAGTATATCCACGCACACATATGCTAATCCTCTAACCTCAGGTTCTAGCTCCGGTTCCGCCAAAACCTTCTCCGATGGCCGCACCTATGTGTGCAGAAAGTGTTCCTAGACCATCCCGGCAAGGATTGCTATGGGAGAGAAATCAAGTGCTACTAACGTCAGAAAGTGGGTCATACAGCTAATAGATGCCCAGAGAGCACCAAGCCAAAGGGGAACTTCCAAGCTATAAGCAGAGGAAGGCAAGGAGGTTGCATCTGGCGATGCACTGACCCAGCAGGCACCACAGGGACAGGGATCCCGGGGACCTCAGAGGGGTGCACCTCAGAGGCAGCCTGTCCTTCATGTCATTGACCGTGATGGGCCCGGTTCGAAGTCCGGCCCAGGTAATTAATCTAAACCTTTAATCCTTGAAGTAGCATGACTAAGTAGAGTAATTACTTGAGTGAATGCATGAGTAAATGAATTGGAGTGTATGTTGAGCATGAAATGAAGTAGTTAAACTAGTATTCACCGTAGATGAAATTTGTAACCATAGGAAGCTTTAGTATCTGTTATCCGATACCGGTTAACCTGAATCAAGAAGAGATCGACATCACCAACCACTACTACACCAACGAACAGTGTCAGGTCATCCGACCAGGTATGATTCTATTAAGGGGATACCTGACACCTGAAGCACAAATTTCAATCATCCGACGATGCAACGAGCTAGGAACGGGTCAAGGAGGATTTTACACACCCGAATTTCCCGTGGAGCGAAGATGAGGCTGAAGATGATGTGCTTGGAAAGGACTGGAATCCTTATACCAAGACATACCAAAAGACACGAACACACGATGGAGCGACGCCACCGACAATACCTCCAGAGTTTCAGACACTCGTCACGCAAGCAGTAGAACTTGCACAACAATTTGAACATGAACCGATTCCCGCACTTGAAGCGGATCTTTGTATTGTCAACTTCTATGAGAAAGAATGACGACTTGGGTTACACCAAGACAAGGACGAGACAGCGGAATCTCTCGAACAGGGAGTGCCCGTAGTGTCTTGGTCCATTGGTGATGACGCCGTATTTATGTATAGCGAGCAGAAGCGTGTGGACCTTGCACAGAAACTGGTATTGAGATCAGGAGATGTCCTAATCATGGGTGGGAACTCTAGGATTTGTATCACGGTATCAACAGGATCAAGCTGAATGCACACCACCGGCAATAATCAATGCCACACACATGAAACCAGGACGCCTGAACCTACCTTTAGGAAGTATTAAATTCGTAATATCATGTAATCGATTAGTAACGTGTATTAGAGACACGGTATGTATGATGGTTGGTTTATCAATAAAGAGTGTTTGATTTAATTCCACTTGTGTCCACCATCAATACTTATCCAATTGTGAATACCAATAGGTTGTGGACTCGGTACCGAAGGTATCCTGAGCATCCTCACCGAAGCATAAGCCGGCAGAAGCGGCACCATCTTAACGGGAACCTTCCCAGTAAATGGCATAGATGCCAATGTATTATTCAACTCCGGCACCTCTCACACTTTCGTATCACCATCCTTTGTGAAGAGGTTGAAGCTAGATGTGGATGAGCTACCGAACTTCATGGTACTCTCCCATCGAAGGAGCGAGTAAAGTGCACCAAATACTACCAATCAGCCACCATCGAAATCAAAAACGAAGCGTTTCCCATTTCCTTCATCGAATTCAATGGATTGGGATTCGACTTAATTATTGGAATGATTGGTTGGAGCGGCACAAGGGTAGAATCCTCTGCGCCGAGCACCGATTGCTGCTCAAGAGTCCTTCTGGGGTTACAGTATCTTACCGCCAGAGACCAGAGAGCCTTCGACCACACTCATATCTGCTATGGCTATGTACCGGGAGCTCAGAAAGGGCCAAGAAGTGTATCTGTGTTTATGTACAAGACCTGGAGAGAGATCCAGAGTTCAATGACGATGTACCGATTGTATCCGAATTTCCCGATGTATTCCCTAAGGAGCTACCCGGCATGCCACCACCGAGAGCAGTGGAATTTGAAATTGATCTTTTGCCAGGTACCGGTCCCATTGCTAGGGCACCGTACCGCATGGCACCTGCTGAAATGACGAACTAAAAGAGCAGTTACGTGACTTACTCGACAAAGGGTTTATACGCCCGAGCGTATCACCCTGGGGAGCACCGGTTCTCTTCGTCAAGAAGAAGGACGGTAGTCTCCGCCTTTGTATTGACTACCGCGAGCTGAATGTGGTCACAATCAAGAATAAATACCCGTTGCCACGCATCGACGACCTATTCGACCAACTGAAGGGAGCCTCAGTCTTCTCCAAGATCGACCTCCGTTCAGGGTATCATCAAATTGCAATTAAAGAGCAAGACATTGAGAAAACGGCATTCTGTACCAGATATGGCCACTACGAATTCACAGTGATGCCATTCGGTTTGTCAAATGCACCAGCTAAATTCATGGACCTCATGAACCGTTTATTCAGTGAGCAGTTGGACACTTCGTTGTTGTCTTCATCGACGACATACTTGTATATTCTAAATCAGCAGAGGAACTGAAATCCATTTGAGGAAAGTGCTAGAGACACTGCGCGAGAACAGCTGTATGCGAAGTTCTCCAAATGCGAGTTCTGGCTTGATCAGGTATCATTCCTTGGACATGTCATCTCTACGCAGGTATCTCAGTGGACCCTTCTAAGATAGAAGCTGTACGATCATGGCCTAGACCTAAGACTGTTACCGACTTCGGAGCTTTCTTGGTCTAGCCGGTTACTACGGAGATTCGTAAGGGACTTCTCGAAAGTCGTCAGCCCATGACTACACTAATGAAGAAAGATGCACCGTTGTATGGACAGACGAGTGCGAGCTATCATTTAAGAGCCTTAAAGACTCATGACCTCAGCGCCCGTCCTTACTCTTCTTCAGGGCACAGGGATTAGGTATACTGTGATGCCTCAGGCAAAGGATGGGATGCGTGCTCATGCAGCATGGCAAGGTTGTTGCTTATGCTCCCGCCAGCTGAAAAAGCATGAGGAGAATTACCCGACTCACGACTTAGAGTTAGGAGCCATTATCTTCGCCTTGAAGATATGGCGACACTATCTCTATGGGGTAAGCATCACTATCTACTCCACCATAAGAGCTACAGTATGTATTCACACAGAAAGAACTCAACTTGAGACAGAGAAGATGGATGGAATTTCTTTCAGACTATGACATCAACTTGCAGTATAAGGAAGGGAAGGCAAACGTTGTAGCCGACGCCCTGAGCCGTCGAGCACACTCGCTTCATTCCTACTCGCTTCTTCTAGCTTGGTTGACGAGGTGCGAGACGCTCAGTGAGCGACCCTTACTAACCGAAATCAGACAAAAGATCGAGAATGGTACATTTGAAAAGAAAAAGTACGACATCAAGCTCCATGAAGATGGTTTGATTCTTGAATGGCAGGCTATGCGTCCCCCGAAACAATGCTGAGCTAAGGGATCGCATCCTGCGAGAGTCACACTGTTCTACTATCAGTCCATCCGGGAGCCTCCAAGATACAAAGACATGAAGAGGTACTTTTGGTGGTCTGGAATGAAGTCAGATGTGACAGAATTTGTATTGAGATGCTTAACATGCCAAAAGGTAAAATTCGAACATCATAAAACCGGGCGAATGGTACAATCGATGCCAGTTCCGGAGTGGAAATTTCATGATATCTCCATGATTTTGTGTAGGACTCCCACCTGCCAGGGGAGGACTCAACATGATCTGGGTTGTAGTTGACCGCCTTACCAAGGTTGCCAGATTCATACCGATGAAGGACACTTGGAAGGTAGTGAAACTAGCTGAGCTATTCGACAAGGAGATTATCAGACATCACGGAGTCCCGAAACAATAGTATCTGACCCCGACACCAGATTTCTTCGAGATACTGGAGAGCTACAAGGGAGCACTGGGTACAGAATTGAAGTTGAGTACCGCCTTCCATCCTCAGACCGACGGTCAGACAGAAAGGACCATCCAGACATTGGAGGACATGCTCGGGCATGTGCCTTAGACTTTCAGGGGAGTTGGTTAGATAAGCTTCACCTTATCGAGTTCTCGATAATAATAGTTATCACGCCTCGATTAAGATGTCGCCTTTCCAAGCTCTATAACGTAGACCTTGCCGTACACCTTTATTTTGGGATGAGTCAAGCGAAGCGGTCATTATAGGCACCGGAGTATCTTGAGCAAGTGCAAGCTGAAGTTCAGCAGATTCGAGCTAATATGAAAGGCAGCCCAAGATAGACAGAAATCCTATGCGGATGTGCGACGACGTGACCTTGAGTTCGCCGTGGGCGACCAAGTGTTCTTGCACGTTTCACCTATGAAGGGTCTTCCGTTTTGGTCAGAAGGGCAAGCTAAGCCCAAAATTTGTAGGGCCGTACACTATCACCGAAAGAGTTGGTTCAGTAGCCTACAGGTTAGCACTACCTGAGACTTGGGACTGGTCCATGATGTATTCATGTGTCACAACTCAAGAAGTACATTGCTGATCCTTCTCATATCTTAGAGCCCGAGAGATTATCCATTGAGCCGAACATGAGATATGTGGAAACCCCAGTGAGAATCCTTGATAGGAAGACCAGAGACACTCGCCATAAGTCTATACGAATGGTGAAGGTCCTATGGTCTAACCATGATGTCGAAGAAGCGACATGGGAGTTGGAAGATGCCATCAAGGCTAAGTACCCACAGTTATTCATAGACTAGTTAGTCTAGCATTTAGTATACGGGTACGGGTCGTACCCCTTTTAAGGGGGGGGGGTAGAGCCCTTTTTCTTTGCATTGCTTCGGGGTAAGCATTGCTTAGTGTGTAGGTATTGTAATAGACTTCTGTATGGCACATGTAGTGCAAGTGGATTTGGTATGCGTATGTATGCATGTGTAATGTGTGTGTATGGACTTGTATGTGTAATGTGGGATGTATTTGTGTAATGCGAATGTGGAATGGTATGTATGGAAATGATGGATTGTGTATGATGCTTGAAGTGTGTATGCTTGAAATGTGAAAGAAGTAAACACCTCATAGGTGTAGAAAGACGCATTAGGACAATTGGTTTGCCTAATGAGTAGGATATTTAAACTATTAACCTTGAGCAACTTTGAGGGCAAAGTTTCTTAAGGGGGGTAGATTGAAATACCCCGTAATTAAAAATAGCGATTAATTAGGCTAATGAATAATTTAGAAGCTTAATTAAGTATAAATAAGCATAAGGGAACAAATCCCGAAGAAAACGGATCTTTAAAACGGATTAAAAGCAGTACCGAACCTTAAAGCGCGTTTTTCGAGGTAACCGGGAAAACGCGTCTTTAAGCGGGTCAAATAGACTCGTAACAATGTGGGTCAACTAAATAATCATTAATAAATATTAGTGAAGCTTTAGGACCAATAAAATCAATAAAACGAGAGATTAGCAAAAACTGTCAAAAACGGGAAGTTGTGGGGTAGAAATATAAATAGACCAAACTTATGTGTCCAATAATGTAAAAAGAATTTTTAAAACCCCATAAGGGTCTGTGTGTGCCGATCCCACACCCCTCTCTCTCATTCTATTAATTCCCCCCTTACTCACAAAACAACAAAAGTAATAAAAACTACTACTTTCTACTTTATTACTCTCACCCTCACTTTTGCAATTCTCTCTCCTATCACATTTCCTCTCACTCACGTAATCCCCCACCCTCACTCTCTCTTTTTCTTCTTCTTCAACCTCCAACCGATGGCCATGGAAGAATAAGAAAAACAACTCAAACTCTACTTCTCTCCTTTGTAACTCCCTCAAAACTCTTCCAAAAATTATAAAAAGTATACCATTGGAATCCTCTCATCAAGAGCTACATTTCCATCTTTCCAAAATCCAAAAACAACAACTTTCGTTTTCATGGGTATGTCCCATTTGGAGCTTCAACACCACCATTAGAAGGCCCTCCTTCTCCTTGTTCTATTAAGGTAGAAATATCTTTGAAAACTCCATCTTTTTCTAGCCTCAAAGGCAAAACGAAAATTTAGACTAAACCTTGTTTGGTCTCTTGTGTTCTAGCCGATTTTGGCTTGTTGAAGGAGTTGGAAATCTTGTTCTTGAACCACTCCAAGCTTCATTTGCACTCTTGAAAGGTAATATAAATCCTAAACCCTAAAATTTATATTAGAACTTACATAATGACTAGGGTTAGTTTAGTATTAAAATGGTGTATTGAAATGTATATGTGAATGGGTTGTAGTGTTAGAAGTTTGAGTAGCAAAAATCGGTAGAGAGAAGGAAGGAGGAAGAGGCAAGAAGAACAAGAAAAACTAGAAGAGAATCAAGGTAATGATGCTCATCCTTGTATAGCTTTGTAAATGAGTATGTAACAGATTTTTAGAAATGAAAATGTGTATTGTAAAATAGTAATGCATTAGTAGTATAGTGTGTAGGAGAATGCAAGTATTTTGAACCTTTGAAGACAATTTAAAAACTGTTACAAACAGATTGGGATTGAGTTGTTGAGTGCAGGAAATTTTTGTAGTGTTTTAGTATTGAGTTTTATGTATGGGAGCTTGTATATTGATGTCTAATGAAACAGGTGAAATAAGTTTGAATTGTGAACTAGAATATGTGGTGAGAGTGTAAAAATGTAGGGGAGACTATGGTAAAATTTGCCTAGGATTAGAACACTTAGAGAATTAAAACTAGGTGACTAATGTGAGTGTGTAACAGATTTTGATTAAGGAAAACAGAGGGTAAGTTGAGAGAGGTGAATAATGTATTCTAATACATTAGGAGTGTTAGAAATGCCAATAGAAGAGGGAGATGTAGAAGGGGAGTGTAAGTGTTAAAATCTGTAGCATAATGCAACTAGAGAAGAACCTAGTGTGAGTGTTGTATGAAACTTGGAAAATTATGTGAGTGAATGAGTATAGAATTGTGTAAGGAGTTAGGAAATGAACTAGGGTGTATTAGGAGGTTTAATTAATGTTATAACATGTGGGAATAAGTGTAGGAACAATGGGGAAGTAATGGGTGAAAGAGGGACTGAAAACAGAAATTAAAATGCAAATACTGGGCCGGACCGGACTTGCGACCGACTTGCAAGTTCGGTCGAGCCCAGATTTACAAGACGGGAAAGCTTCTGGAATCGACCGGACTTGCGACCGGACTTGCAAGTTCGGTCGGACCAGAAAAATTCCCCGATGAAACCTTCTGGAATGGACCGGACTTGCGACCGGACTTGCAAGTCCGGTCGACCAGAAGAATTTCCGTAATCTGAGCTACTGGAATGGACCGGACTTGCAGGGTAGGTCGCAAGTCCGGTCCTGTCAAAAAAAAAATTATTTTAATCTAAATAATAATTATATATATATGTATGTATGTATACCCACATACATATATATATATATGTGTACATGTATGTAAGCATGTCAATAGTAAGTAAGAAAATGAAACTTAAGGTAATGAAAGATAAGTAAGTAATGTGTAAGTGTAAGAAGTGTAAGGACATAGTAAGTATGAGTTAAGCTAATGATAGTTAGATTGATCATTCAATTGTATGTGTATCATAGGATTTGATTTGTGACATCGGAAGACGTTTGGAAACACGTACAACGGTGAACGGTATGAATTCCTCATGCCCCGTATGCTATCTTGGTTACTCTGATTTGTGTGTTGTGTGCTAATTGATCACCAAATAAGATAAATGCACGAATCGGAGTTACTATGCATACTTGTGGAAATGTAGTGTCGTGTGTTGTGAATATTTTTCTTAAATCTTAGTTTGTATAATTCATGAAATGTAAGGATGAATATGAATGCTTGTATGAATGTTGCAATGTACTGTGACCGATTATGATTGTGCTTGGACTTCTAACTTATTCCTAATAAGCTAACCATTCTAACTTAAATTGGTGATTAAATTGGAATGAGTAGAAGTCCGATATAGTTTCGGCCACGCGTGAGGATGAGGAGACACAAGAGGTTGGATCCGATTCCTGACTCTTAAACTGGTCCGGCCCAAACCCCTTAAATGGGTAGCATCCCGGATTGGTGAGTCAAGTAAATCCCGGAGGTGGGACGGAGTAGTCCCCGGGCCGGAGGTCCCGACGACTTAACTTGAGTATAAGTAAGTAAGTAAGAATGAGTAAGTAAATTGAATGGTAGTAAGTAAGTATAGTAAGAGTAAGTAATGTATGATGAGTAAAAGAGTAAAAGCATTCCGATTAACCCGGATGCATAATTTGGCTAACCTTGTGAAGTAAGATGCGTGTTAATGTATTGTTGCCTTGAATTGTATATTGTATTGTATGAGCATGTATGATGTATGAAGAGCATGTATGTATGAAAATAATGAATCGCATGTTTAGTGGACGTCAAGTAGTCGGCGTGCCCTAGCTAGCACGCGGTATATGCGGAGTTCATGCGCAGCTTTTGCTGAGCCCCTTGGGGCGATGTTTTTACTACACGCAGGTACCCGCGAAGGATGAAGACTAGGAGAGTTGAAGTTTAATTTCCTTGTCTTTCTTTTTGGATTGTAAACATTGAATTATGAATGGGTGTACTAAGTAGTACATGGCTGTAACTTTTGATGAGCCGGTGTACCATGGGGTACACCTTTTTGGATATTGATAGCATGGGGATTGGTATAGATGAGTAGCTAGTGAAAACTCATTCCTTTGGGAAGTTTGAATTGGGATGTAAGTATACACTTTAAATACTCGGTGATTCCAAGAATGTAAGTAGGTGATCTTTGTATTCGGTATGCATCATATTAGTAGCTCGGTACACTATGTTCATCAGGCCGTCACTGTAAGTATTAGTAGCCTAGCTAGCCGTATGGGCGGTTAGCGGCATTGTTTCACCCGCCGTAGTAAGTAGTAGTATTTCCGCTGCGAACTCGTAGGATTAACAGGACCATTAGACGGTAAGCATAGGATTAACGGTTGGGGTGTTACAATACATGTCCTAGTATGTTCTAAATTCATTTTGGCACTTCAACCCACTCTTCAACCAACCTCCAAACTCATTTATTCACCCACCATCAAAGTCCTTAACCATTACTCAAATTCTTACCAAATCCTTTACACTTAGAACATTTTTCCTTACACATTCAACTTGTACTTTTGCCTAAGGCTTCAACTAACCAAAGTATTATTTCACCACCATTACAACTACTCCAAAAGCATTATTTCTCACCAACACCTCCTTTACACAAACTCCTTAGATTTTTCCACAAGTTCATACATAATCCTTCACAAGGCATTTCACCTCTCTTGTTTACCAAAATTTGCACAAGACTTATCCACACTCTCTCCATGACTTTGGTGTATCTTAAATCACCCATTTGATCTCTAAACCTCCAAGACAATGCCTAAGTCATTCTAACACTTAAGAACACCTTAATTTCCTTTCTTTTACCAAGTTAACCCTTAACAACCTCTAGTATAATCTAGGTCACCAAACTTCATTTAAACACCTAAAACTTCTTATTACTCACCAATTTCTGACATAGCTTCACTAGCACTTCCTTACACCAAAACACATAACTTTTCCTCTTTAAACAATCAAGGACACTCATCCACACAATGAATGTTCTTTACACACAACTAAACCTTAAACTACACTACATCACAATATAGTGCATAAACTTAAATTGCTTGGCACTTAGGCCCTTATATAACATGGCTCTTAGGCCCTTAAATTGCATTAATCTTAAACACTGAATTTCCCACATATTAAATGCCTTTGACTTGCAAATACACACAACATCACATATGCCCTTAATAACCTCCTTGTGGGTATTTACTAACTCATTTCCCATTGGCTCTTTAGGTTGTTTATTAAGCAATTTAAATCTCAATTTCCTAAGACAAAAAAAAACTACATTAAATTAGGTTATTTACCTCTTCTCTTCAAGATTTCGTTCTTGTTTTCTTGGATTGAAAATCAGCAAGGAGCTTTGATCTGAAATACCCCTAACCTTAAAAACTTAATTAAATGATCTATTAATGATCTAAGAGGGTTAATAAACATCTAAATATTATTGGGGAACAATCTAAAAGATCTCAACAAGGCAAAACATGCCTTAAGATCGGTAAAGCCAAAAATGTGCTTTAAAGCACCATAAAGATTGTATGACCTCAAATAGTATCCAAAGTGGATTCCTAAGTATTATAATGAAGTAAGGAACACAACAAAGCTATTCTCAAAGAAAACTAAGCCCAGAAGCACCTTGCAACACAAAATGTGCACTAAAACACCTTAAAGCACGTTTTTGTGAAATTGCCTTCTAAATTGGTTTTTAATGGGCTTAAAGGTTATAATTACCTTTAAATATGATAATATATCACATTATATCATATTAGGAATATAATTTCAGAAATTTACAAATTTTTACAAATTTAATATTAAAATATTAATAAAACCCTAAAAGGGGGCCCGTTTGAGTCAACATTGAATAAGAATGGTCGAGAGGTCAAAGTTGACCCCTTGGACCACATGGAATCAGCAGCCACAAGCAAGAGGAGGATGAATTAGCCACTTGCACATACAAGGGACAAGTCTCCAACACCACTCCTTAAATTAAGGATATTACCTTTTACCTTTCTAATATTATGGATTAAACTATACACATTTGCTCCATGATTGATCAGCCTCCAAACCGTGTGAGACCACCCCTTTCCCCTCCAATAACCGATGCCTTATCCCTTTGATGAGTCATTAGTCATTTACAAAACATAAAATAATCAAAAGTTACACTTTCAATTATTAAGGCTCATTTCAATCATTCCCTTGCCTCTAGATCCATTCCAGCCGAGCTCACTCAGTATCCAGACCCTCTCAAGCTGTGTTCTTGAGTTTGGAAGACAACTCCATCTCTTAAGCTCCTAAGGTAATGTTTTAAGGCTTATTTTAGCTCTTTTTCTTCATCTCTTCATTACCTACACTTGGATCTCGTGGCTCATCACTTCCTATGGCTCATTCTCAGTGTTTTAAGGTTAGAACACCAACCAATTTCTGCTGAAGCAAGTATAGGGACCAAGGTTTCCCAAATTTGCATTTTAAGGTAAAAACATACCTTAAGCTTCTCTACTCTCCATCCGATTTTCTCCTCTTGATTTTTATGAGTTTATACACTCATAATCTTCATATTTACATGTTCATTCAGTTGGTTAGCCTTTTGGAGCAAGGGTGGCCGAGATCTAAAGGAAATACCCTTCTTTAAGGCATTTTTCCAAGGTAAAACCTAATACCAAGGCAGCTTGTTGTTGTCTAGCTATATCCTATGTCTATATGGTGAATTTAACACCTTGTGGTGTGTTTAATTCTGGCCGAATCCCTTTGGAAGTTCCCTTGCATTTTTAAGGTGATTTTTGCCTTAAATCTTACATTAATTGTTCCTTATGGTTAAGCTCAAGCTTGGAGTATAACCATATCTTATTTTGGTGTATTAAACATGTCTAAATGATGTGGTGAATTTTCCTTCAAGTGGCCGAGTTCATACAAGGAGAAATCAAGGTATAAACACCTTAAAACTTATGATTTTATGAATTCTAAGCATATATATTTAATATGCCGAGAGTGGAGTTAAACATATGGGTTATATTAACCTAAAAATGGAAAAAAATGACTAAGATAAATTAAGCTAGTCATTTAAGAGATTTAATTAACATAATGGTCAAATTATGACATTATGTGGAAAAATATTTAAGCTACAGCAAGGCCGTGAGCTTATACTATATTTTGAGCAATTTATGTGTAATTTTATGTTATAAAGCAAAGTTGTAATAAGGCCATGTCATTAGGCCATTTTTAATTTTAGTTTATAAGCTTATTTAGTTAGATTTATGCTTATATAATTAAGGTTGGGGCCAAACCGTAATTATTGGTAAAATATAAAGCCGTGGGCTTAATTTAGAGGAATTTAGGGTTTTTAAATGAATTTAATAAAAATGATAACATTTTATAAAGTCTCGGGTCAAAATTGTAAAAATAGAAAACTATGGGGTATTATTGGTGATTACCGAAAGTTTGGTTCCAATTTGGTATTAGAAGTCAAAGTTGACTATATAGGAGACTTTGACCAAGTTTGGAGAATTTAAGAAATTAAAATACTACCTTATATTAAGATAGTTACTAAATTGTAAAAGATTTATAAGAGATGGGGCTTAAATGTGATTTCCGAAACTTTGGGGTACTAAATGGGATTTAGTACAGTCCTTAAGTTATTAGGAATTTTTAGAAGTTTACTTGGTTAAATTTGGAGTTTATATGAATTATATAAGTATAATATATGGTATTTTATAACATTGTTACAAATGGGTAACAAATGGGTAAAAACCGAGATTTATAGAAAGTATAAGGTTAGGAATAATATTTATAACCTTTTGGTATAGTTTGGTAATTTTTGGAGTTATATATAAGATTTTATAAAGACATATGTATAATATATAGTTTTAATGGCATTAGAAAACTATGTATTATAAATTGGGAAGATTTGGTAAATATACAAAGTTTGGTGGTGAAGGATTTAATTAAAACAGTCCTAGGGTCTGTTCAAAAATTATAGCCTTTAAAAACTATAGGTTATAATTATATTAAGGTTTAAGGATTATAATATAAGGTATATACTATAAGTGTAATAATGAAATGTAATTGGGGTTGATTTGTGATTTATAGAAGTTTAGTGGTATATGATGAAAGCCGAATAATATAAGGGCTGTTTGGTATTTTAAAACAATTTACAACTATATGTTATAATTGTTTTAATGACATAAATGTCATAATATATGTTATATAACTATAATGTAACATTATATTAATTATGTGGTGGATTTTGTAAATATTTAAGAACATAGGTGCTGTTCGGAAATATTAACATTTTTAAATGAAATTTATAATATGGTTTTAATGTTATAGGAGTTATAACATTTATAATATGAGAGGTATTCATTAAAATGGATGAATACATGTTATAAGACTTACCATATAATAAATAGTTCCATAATACATGTAAATAAATAAATATATGTTATGGTGTAGAAAATATAATATGGTTCAATAACCATGTACTTTCATAATTAAAATGATATAAGATAAAGGGAAAAGAATTACAAACATTGGGTATGGAATTCTAATGTTAAGAGTGTACAAGGGATAATAAGGATTTATATAATCCAAAGTATTGTTTACATATGAATGATACCACATTGAACTTGGAAAAAAAAAACAAACCTTAGAAAAATAAATACTATGGTGAGATGTATAATACATGACAAAGAATCATACATGCAATAAGGAAACAAACTATACGATATACAAGTATACATTAAGTTACATGCGATAATAAAGTTCAACAATAAGTATATTAATATACGAGACAAGAATACGTATGTAATATAACGTTTCTCTTTCCAAATCTCGAGTTAAGCCGAAAACCCGACAAACATTGACAGTTAATAACGGGGGATTAACCGGGAGTTATTAGTGACGGTACGGGGTACCGTAGAGTTATGTTGTTATACGGGACGCTAGCCAGTAGCGTTATGAATTGTTTAGACTGCTAGAGACGACACACGGAGCATAGGATCTTGCTGATTCATACTTCACCGTAATACAATCAGGGTGAACGGTATGTTGTTATGTGTCTCTGATTGTCTCTGAGGGCTTCCTCAGTTCAGACTTCTGTGTGATCTGTGATAAGATTGTTTGTCTGAATTTGTTAATTAATATGCATGAATTGTATATTTCTTGCTGCTTATTATTTACTGTTGTTGAGTTAACAGTATTGGTTCGTATATATGAACCTATATATAAAACGAACTAGCGGCTATGGTGCTATCTTATATGAAATATAAGGATCGTCAGAAAAACGATGTAGCACTAGGATAATAAGATATACATATTATCCGAGACTTTTATACGGAGCATTGGCCTTTTTAAAAGCCGCTCTCGTATCTAACACTGGATCCCGAGTTTACATACTCCGGATTGGACTAATGACCTTAGTCTGCTGTGTTAGAAAAAAATTGGTAACGCGATGCGATGGTATAATTAATTAATGAAAGGTAGTAAAGCCAGGAGGATGTGGCTCTTGGTGCGCGCTGTGATCACAAAAACGATACCAGGATGTCCGCGTACGGGTCCGTAAGTATCAAGAAAATTTCCCGTGAGCTAGAATGGCTCGTTGGTCGGAGACTCTACCGCTGGAGTGGCTACTGCCGTGGGTGACCCGCCATAATTTATGGGTAATTTAGAGACTCGTCGTTTTTAACGAGACGTTGTCACTAGGTATAACTGAACACTTAATACAGTTGAGATTTGTACAGTGGCGAACAATATTGGTTTGTACACCATGGACGGGAATTAATACTTGTTTATTGTTCTCGTCGTATCGCCTTGTTGTTCATTGGTTATACTGTGTGGTTATATTATGTGTATTGATGGTTGTGTTATTGTATGGATATTATTGTTAAATGTTTTACAGTTTAAATATTAAAACGGTATTGCATGTAACGAACCTCATGCTCTCGACCAATTAATTGAGGGGTTTGAGAAGGCATGACGGGGCATGTGATAACATACTCAGCAGGGGCTGATTCCATACCACAAACCATTTTTATTTCAGGAGATTGGCTGGTGGGTCGACGCGGGGCGCGACGGTTGTGATATTACTGTTGGTTAAAACTTGGTACGGTTTGATACTAATGTTGTTTTGGACTCGGGTTGTGTATACCGAGGTGTATTTTGGTTAGATGCTCACGAGTACGGTCTGTAATAATCGGTTGTTGTTGGATTCATTTTAAAATGTTTAAGTACTACTATCTATCTCTTGTGGTCACTGCGGGAATACGTTTCGCAAGTTGATTATCAGGTAATTCGTTATCACCCGTATGGGCGAGTGATAACAGTGACACCATTAGAGCGACAGTCTGTTATTTACCGCTGCGAATTATTTATTGTGTGCGACATTTATAGGATAATTAGGAGCCGAACTAGTAGGGGTGTTACATGATCACTTTTCAATCTTCTAACCAACACACATGTAAGGGTAATTAGCATTAAGTTCTATACTAAAACTCATGAATAAACCCTATATTAACATAAGTGTTTTAAAACACTAAAATAGATGTTTACCTTGGAATTGGGAGAGTTTGATTAGGTAGCAAGAGAGGACTCCTCCTTGTCCCTTGAAGTTTGGAATGAAGCTAATAAAAGAGTAAGCACTAGTGGAACGCGAGGCTTTAATGGCGGTGGTTTAATCACGGTTTAAACAGACACCGTGATTAATAGGAAGGCCGGAATTTATTAGCGACGATGATTGATTAACCCGTAATCAATAATCGATCGGAGGTTGGCGCGCCTTTTTTAGGAGGGACTTTAGATGATGGTTTTTAGTAAAACCGTAATCTAAAGTCCCGTGTTGACGCGCGCTTTACGGTCAACGGACTTTAGATTACGGTTTTACTAAAAACCGTCATCTAAAGTCCCTCCTAAAAAAGGCGCGCCAACCTCGTCAACGACGTCGTTTTGACCTGACGAAAAAAATTTCCCGTATTATTTGATTTATTCGACTCCGCGCGTAATCTAAATTACAGTTAACGACGTCGTTTTAGCAGTGTATTTTAGATTAATAAAAACTTTATATTAATGTGTTACCTATGTTTGAAACCCAACATATGGCAAATAATTATCGCGCTATTTTTTTAATTTCGTTACACTTTAGATTACATTTAACGACGTCGTTTTATCAGTGTATTTTAGATTAATAAAAACTTTATATTAATGTGTTACCTATGTTTGAAACCCAACATATGCCAAATAATTATCGCGCTTTTTTTTTTAATTTCGTTACACTTTAGATTACGGTTTTTGTGAGAACCGTCATGTAAAGTGTGACTTTAGTTTACGGTTTACATGTAAACCGTAATCTAAAGTCCATTTAAACATTTGCCTACACTCTGCACACTCTACTCACAGTAACTCTTCTTCTCTTTCGCGCTATCTTCCTCACTGAAATTGCCTCCTCTCTCCCGTCACCTTGCTAACGGCCATCGCCGCCGTCGCTCCCACCACCTTTGTCACTCCCATCGCCGCCGGTCACCACCCATCTACCACTGGTCTCACCGTCGACGTCTCTATCGCGTATTGGGTATGCGATCGCGATTGATTGTCGTTTTTTTCTAACTTTGTTCATATACATGCATTTCGATTGCAAGTTCTAACCTCGTTTGTATCGAATCCTGAGAGTGTAATGGCAAATGTTCTAACCTTGTTCATATATTTGTGCCCAGATTCACAGTTAATTGCGACCTAGTTCGTGGGCTGATTTCTACACTACTTGCCCACTTCGGTGCTTAGTTACGGTAACTTTGCAAACCAATCTGTAAACTGCTGTATTTATTTGTTCTTAGCATTTAGTATTACAATTAATACATAATAGTGTAGTTTTAAAAATGCTACTACTTAAAACTGCCACAGGAAAGAAAGTAAGTTCAAGTATATTACCGATTCCTGAAAAATGAATGGTACAGAACTGTAGCATATCTCAGTTTCATGAATGGAACAGAACTGTAACAAGTTGTTTGAGTTTTGGTCTGGATTTAAAAGCTTAATGGAATATTTAAGTAACTGGGTAAGGAGTTAGGAGAAGTATAATCAGTTGAAAGGAAAAAAAACAGACAGGGAAGAAAGCAAGAACACAACTCAGTTTCTGTTTTGATTTCAGTTTGGATTTCAGCTTCAGTTTCGTATCAGATCAGGTTCTGACTAATTCTGCATCTGTAACAAAGTTGCCTTGGGTTTAGTTGAGTTAGAAACTTTATAACACACCAAATTGACAGGATCGACAGTTTAGAAAGGTTTGAGAATTCAAACACGTGAACAAACAGAGAGGAGTCATACACCAGTCTCTGTCTGTCTGTTTCTTTTCTTTCAGTTTCTATTTCTGTTTGAGTTCTGTGTGAATCTGTTCAGTAGAGGCAACAGAAAGATGTTGTCGTTTTTCTGTTTCTGTAAACTAAATACATCAGTGAAGATAAGTTTATGTATGTTACCAGTTCTAGATGGTGCGTGCGAATTTGACTTTGATAAAACTGATTTGGAGACGTTAGAAATATAGGGGAGATGCTGTCGATTTTTTTCCGCGGTTTAGCTAGCATTTAACCTTGATTTTTTGATGAATTCTAATGTTGTCGTTTTTCATTTATGCATCAGGACTACGACTTTATTTAGGCTTCCGACCTCAACCGTCTTAGCATCGGCTAATCGTCTACCAGAGGTAATTTATATATATACATATAATATTTGACAAACTACCAAACATAGTTATCCGCCCAAGATATACCTAATAGAGGTATATCTTCTGCAGTCCCTGTCGGGACTGTCCACGATTGTTAAATCACACACCTAGGGTGTGAATGTGCTTTTAATATGTACTTTATTGATTATTTCAGCAGTATCTCTTTATTGTTCTTCGAATGCATATATTATTGATTAATATCATAATATCGTGCATTTGAAGAACTGTAGGGAGATGCTGCCAAAATTTTCAATAAATTACATATTAAAAACACGTTCACCGGTGGAATTTAATACTCATGGATGGATTTAATACTCATTGGAAGAGTCTGAGGTCACAGGTCATCGTGAGTATATACGATCAGACCATAACGAGGGAATGTGGGTTGAGAGATAATGGTGTATGTAAGTTATTACTATAAAAATTTATATGAAATTACCACTCTTTTATTTATTGCTTGTTTATGACCATTATGAAATGCTAATTTAATTCAAATTGTATTTCAATCCTTGCAGGAATGGCTGATCAGGACATGGCTGATGCAGAGTTCGATTTATTTTGTCGTGAGGATGAGGAAAATGAGCAGCGAATGGTACCGTCCCATCTACATCTGCCGCTGCTGCTGTTGCCCCATCCACATCTGCCGCTGCTACTGTTGGCCCTTCCATGAGTGCACCTTCTACGAGTGCTACTCAGAGACCCAGAGGTAGAGGTCCGACCCGTGGGTTGAAACTGCAGAAAGAGGATCAGATTAGTCTTCTGTGGGACCAGTATGGGAGGTATGGTGGGGGCAGCAGGTCAGAGTTCGGTAGTATGCTAGGGACTCTGGCCAGATCACATTGCTGCATCAACCACACATGGAAACAAGTCCCGCAAGAAGTAAAGGAGACCATCTGGAAGAAGGTGCAAGAACGGTACAAGATCCCAGAAGAAGTGAAGAAGACCGTTCTTTCTTTGGTGTCCGGTAAAGCTAAATCATTCCGCCACTATTTGGTTGAGCATTGGATCAACAGGGTGCCCCCACGTGAGCCTCCGCCGTATGTTGTGTACAACGGCATGATCACTGAAGAGGAGTGGAAGGAGTTCGTTGAGCGGCACGCCACCCCCGAGTTCAGGGTATGTTTGTGTGTACTCTTTTCTTAATTAATGCTCATAATGCTTTATCCCTGATTTTCTAATTAATTTCCTGTTGTACTTTCTTAACAGCAAGTACAAGAACAAGCACGGCAAAACCGTGAAGCTAATCTCTACCCCCACACCATGGGACGAAGGGGATATGTGGGCAGCCTCGAGGGATGGAAAGAAGCTGGTTTGCTAACACGGAGGAACGAGGATGGAAGTGAATGCCCGATCGAGGATGTCTCTGAGGCGAGGAGGGTGCAGATGTACATACTGGGACGCCAGAAAACGACCAGCGAAGGTCAGAGGATATTTCCTAATGCTGCGATGGAACAACTGGCTAACCAAATTGTAAGTATTTGAAAGTAGCTGTTAAATAATTTACTTATATACTCAAGTGTTTGTTGATCTTAAATTTAGTGTTAACTTCTTTGAAAATTGGACAGTACGAAGCGGCACAGAGAGGAGAAGTAGACTTACACGCTCCTCCTTCTCAAGACGACGCGCTCAATCAAATGCTTGGGAAGAAGGATCACCCGGGGCGTGTTAGAGGATTTGGGGGAGAAGTACGTCAGAAGAACGTATTCCCACCATCTGCTAGGAAGGGTCAGATGAGTGCTGCTGAAGTCGAGGCGATGGTAGAGCGTAAGTTCGCTGCTGAGCGCCAAGCTAATGACGAGAAACAGGCTGCTGAGCGCCGGGCTATCGAGGAGAGGCTGCAGGAAGCGTTGAATGCGATTGCACATGCGACTACTCAGCAGCAGCAGCTAGATCCTCCTCGACTATCTTCCTCGTCTAGTTGTGCTCCGGCCGCTGACCCGTACCCGTTTGCCAACATCCAGGTTAACTTTGTTTAACTATTTTTCTCCTAAAATAAAGTTATTTAAATAGTATTAGATTGGACTCACTTATTTATTTCACGTATTATCTCTGTTTATTAAAGGAGCAAAAAAAATGTCGTCTCCAAATACCATTAGACGGGCACCCTGTAGATGCGGCCTACGGGACGGTGTTGCCATCAGGTCCACTCACGCTCATCAGTTTCGTACGTCTACCCCCATTCTACGCGCGTGTGACCTTGGACCTGATAGTTGATGGATTTGAGCATGCATACCTTCCGATGGCGTTTGACAACAAATGCACGCTGATCGAAGCGAAGGGAGACATATTGCCCTGGCCAGCATGTTATATTGTTGTCACCGATGAGGTAAGACTGTTTGACAACCATTTAGTATCTAATAAAATGCATTATTTAGCATTAAGTATCTAATCTAATCTATTATAGATCCCTGAGCTTCCTCGCCGCGTAACCCGGCCCAGACTAGAAGAGACCAGCGCGCCGGCGAATCCTGAGATCCCTGAGCTTCCTCGCCGCGTATCCCGGCCCAGAGAAGAAGAGATCTGCGCGCCGGCGAATCCTGTCAGAAGTACAAGGGTATGTTCTAGATAATTGTTTAATGTTACTATAATAATCAATTAGTAATTATCTTTACATTGATGCTTTACTGTTTGTGTGTGAAGGGTAAGAATCCAGTGAGTCGGGGTGCGAAAGGTAAGAATCCAGCGCCCGTCCGGGGTCGCACCAGGACTTCTGAGGCGCCTAAAAATAAGCTCACACTGCCACAAAAACTTGTTAATGTTTTGGGGCCCAAGCAGATGAATCTCTACGACAAGATCATGTTGAAGTCATCTCAAACTAACAACTTCATGATGACGCTTCCAAAGTCGATGTTTCACTACGAAGAAGATATGATGACGGCAATCAACTTTGAGGACATCAGAGAGATGATGTGTGGAGATTATCTGAACATTAACATTATTCAAGCTTATCTAAAGTAAGTGTTCTTTCCTCATACTGTAAAAACATATAGAATAAGTATCTATGAAGTTGCATTGGCTAACTTTTTATAGTACATGTGATATAATAGATGTCTGCTTGAGAGATGTGCTGAGAAGGACATGACCTCCATTACTGCGGTGTGCCCGGAGCGTTTATCGTACGACTCAGTCACTAGGGACCCGGGGAGGTTTTGTGAATACATGATTCATTGCTTCAATGTTGTTGATCAACAGAATAAATTATTCATTCTAATGCCGTATCACCAAACGTGAGTTCTAATATAAAATTACATACTAATTAGCTAACTTTTTTACCTTCATTTCTCATTTCATTTTGTATTTGACATTGTAGCCACCACTGGGCTTTGTTTATATTCTGCGCTGCCACCGCTACTCTGCTCGTTCTAGATCCACTAGGGCAGTGGACAGAATTCAACACTGAAGACTTAATCAAAGAGTAAGTTTTTATTACTATTTAATTGTTTGTAAGTTTTTTGAACCAAAATTAATGTACTTGTTCATTTTGCTAAACGCTTTTGTTAATATATGTAACAGTTGTTACAAAAAAACCCCTCAGGGAGAGTTTGGTGATTTGACCGTCAATTACATCAAGGTTTGGTAATTCATGTATTTCATTCGTGCTGCTATTATCTTTGTACAATTGTTTTACATTTGTGAATTTTGGTGATTTAGTGCCCTACCCAAAAGGATTCTAAGAGTTGCGGGTACTACGTGATGCGGTATATGTACGAGTTCTGCGGGTACTTCCCAAGTTTTAAGAATGATATTGACAAGGTAATACGAACGCTGTCTTGTATTTAATTCTTTCGGCAGATTTTTTGTGTCTTTATCTTAATCTCATTATGTGTTCCATTCCTTTTCTTGTTGCAGATTAAAGAGCATTATGCCAGATTCAAGACTTATGCTCCTGCCGACTTGTTGCATGTCAGAGAGAGCATGGCAGCCATGTTTATGAGAATGGAGTGGTAGACTAGCTAGCTCTGATGCTGTAACATATATTTTTTGTTAGTTGCTGCTCTGATTCTGTTAGTTGCTGCTGCAACAGATTATATTGTGTAACAAATTATATTTTTTGTTAGTTGCTCTGATTCTGTTTGTAATGAATTATGCTAGCTGCTGCTGTAACAGATTCTAGCTGTTGTATTGAATGTTTCTGTTGCAATTGTGCGCAGAAATGAATTTGCAATTGTTATCTCTGTTGCAATTGTGTAACAGATTGAATATGTTACAGATTTTCGATCTGGTGCTTTATTAGATGTTATCTCTGTTGCAATTGTGTAACAGATTGAATATGTTACAGATTTTCGATCTGGTGCTTTATTAGATGTTATCTCTGTTGCAATTGTGCGCAGAGAATGAATTTGTGTTGTTGGTATTTGATTCAGGGGGTTCAATTGTGCAGTTTCTGCCCTCTGTTGCTTATCTGTTACAATTCTGTCTCTGTTGCAATTGTGTAGATTTGTAAAAAAAAATAAAAAAAAAATTACACTTTAGATTACGGTTCTAACAATAACCGTAATCTAAAGTCCTTTGGGCGCGCGCGCCAAAAGACTTTAGATGACGGTTATTGCCAAAACCGTCATCTAAAGTGTCGACTTTAAATTACGGTTACTTTTAAAAACGTGATCTAAAGTCCTTTGGTTCGCGCGCGCTAAAGGACTTTAGATCACGGTTTTACAAATAACCGTAATGTAAAGTCAATGACACGCGGGCCGGAAAAGGGACTTTAATTACGGTTTTAAACCGTAATTAAAGAAACGCCATCTTTATTGACGCCCGCGTAGATTACGGTCCAGAACCGTAATTATACACGGTTTTGGACCGTAATTAATGGGTCGCGTTCCACCAGTGAAGATAAGGCACCATTAAGAGTTGATTCTCGGTCATGAACAAAAACAAGAGGAAACATGAATTTTCTTTGGTTTTTCTAACCTTGTAGCAAAGGGGATTGACAAGGTGAAAAGAGATGAGTTTTTGCTCCTTCAATGGGGATTCGTCATGGCACTGAAATGGAATCTGAGATATTGAAAAGACATGATTGTAGAGCTTGCTCTAACTAGAAGAATGGTAGTCTTGGAATTAAATTTGGAGCATGGAGCTAGGAATTACAAGTAAAAGAAGCTGAAGAATGGTATAGGTGTTGTAGAATTACCGTTTTGGAGAAGGGATGATGAAGGTTGGAGACGGTGGGAACAAAGGAGAATGAAGAAAGGAGGTGAGAGGTATTGATTTGTTAAGATATTTTAAGCTTAAAGCATATAGTTAACTTACTTGTTTATTCTTCCTTCCTTAACAACTAGCCAAGTGTGATGACTCACACTTAAAAACCGGCCCCATTTAGTATATAGGATATTTTATGGCTTTTGTTGACCATTTAATGAGCTTAGTTGACTTATGCCTAAACTACCACTATTTGAGCACTATTCACTAATTAGTGCACATATTTGTGAAATTTTTTATTTCCCATTGATTTAGACTTCCTAAAGAGATAAAAAGTAGAAAACATGTTGATTAAAGAGTAATGATAGGCATTTAGCCACTCAAAACCCATTTCCAAGACAATTTTTCAAAAATGTGCTTTAAGACTCGTTAAAGCACATTTTAAGTTTTAACTTATTCTCAAGCTTGGTTTTCTTTAGTAATTGGTTTAACATGTTCATTAGCATGTAAATAAATTCTTGGTAAGCTCTTTGAGTCTTAACCATGGTTATCCTAAGCTTAGAGCATGTTTTTGCTCTAATTGTCTTTATGGTACTTTATTGTGTTTTCTATGGTTTAAATTGTTTACTAACATTTCTATGGCACTTTTTAGCCTTAATATACCATAGTTTAATATTTAAACAACATATCAAGGTTTGGAGTATTTCAATCTACCCCCCTTAAAAGAACTTTGTCCCCAAAGTTCATACTTCCCACGCATCATTCAACTTAGAACACGGGGATTACTTACAAGATAAAACTTCCATAACAAACATACTTTACATATCAACCCTCGGACTCGAGGTCCGGGTAACATAGTCAACATTTAGACTCAAAGGTCTGTAACACAATAACATAGACATTGTATTTCAATACATGCCGTACATACATAACGAAACGGCTCTACCCCCCTTTAAAAGGGGTACGCTCTGTACCCTATACATACGACAATTAGAGAGTAAACAACGACGGGTAGTTCGCCCTCATTCTATCTTCCAGCTCCCAAGTGGCCTTCTTGACTTCCTGGTTAGACCAGAGAACCTTCACCAGTCACACAGACTTATGGCGAGTGTCTCGAGTCTTAGTATCCAGAATCCGTACGGGAGTCTCCACTGATCGCATGGTCGGCTCTAATGTTAGCCTTTCGGGCTGAAGTACATGAGACGGATGAGACATATAATTCTTCAACTATGATACATGAAATACATCATGTACCTTGCCCAGCTCAGTAGGTAGATCAAGCCTGTAAGCTAACGGTTCTATCCGCTCCGTCACAACATAGGGCCCCACATATTTTGGGCTTAACTTGCCTTTCTGGCCAAAGCGAAACACACCCTTCATGGGGGAAACTCTAAGAAATACCTGGTCGCCCACGGCGAACACCAGGTCACGTCGTCGCACATCGGCATACGATTTCTTCCTATCTTGAGCTGCCTTCATGTTAGCTCGTATCTGGCGTACTTCTGCTTGTACTTGCTTCAGATATTCGGGCCCTATAATGACCACCTCACTCGACTCATCCCAGCATAATGGCGTGCGGCATGGTCTACCGTACAATGCTTGGAAGGGAGACATCTTGATCGAAGCATGGTAATTGTTATTGTAGCTAAACTCAATCAAGTGTAACTTATCAATCCAGCTGGTCTAAAAGTCAAGTTCATATGCACGTAACATATCTTCGAGCGTCTGGATGGTGCGCTCACTCTGACCATCTGTCTAAGGGTGGAATGCTGTACTCAACTTCAGCTCGGTACCAAGCGCTTCCGTGTAGATCTCCAGTACCTCGAGAGGAATCTGGTATCCTTATCAGACACAATAGTCTTTGGTACCCCATGATGCCGTATAATCTCTCGGTCGAAGAGCTCTGCTAGCTTTTCCACTTTCCAAGTGTCCTTCATCGGTATGAATCGGGCCACCTTGGTGAGTCGGTCAACAACGACCCATATCATGTTCAGACCTCCCCTTGTAGGCGGAAGCCCTACTACGAAGTCCATGGAGATGTCATGGAACTTCCACTCTGGCACTGGCATTGGCTGCACCATACCGCTAGGCGGTCGGTGCTCAAACTTGACTTTCTGACAAGTGAGACACCGTACCACATAATCGTTCACATCCTTTTTCATTCCTGTCCACCAAAAATACCTCTTCATACCCTTATACATCTTTGAAGCTCCAAGGTGAATCAAAGTAGTAGAACAATGGGATTCACACAGTATGCGCTCTTTCAGCTCGGCGCTACTTCTCGGAATACACAGTCGGCCGTTGACGATAATCAGGTCATCATCGTGAAGTTGGAAGTCATACTTCTGACTCTCGAATGTGCCATCAATCAGCTTCTGCCTGATTTCTTGCATGTACTGATCCGACATCTGAGCACTCCGCACCTCTTCAACCAAGCTAGAGTGAGAGACTAGCGAATGGAGAGAGTGTGCTCGGCGACTCAACGTGTCAGCTACCACATTAGCTTTACCTTCCTTGTACTGAAGGTTGATGTCGTAGTCGTTTAGAAACTCGACCCACCTTCTTTGCCTCATGTTCAACTATTTCTAAGTGAACAGGTACTTCAAACTTTTATGATCTGAATAGATATTCACACTTACCCCATACAAATGATGTCGCCATATCTTCAAGGCAAAGACTATGGCACCCAATTCTAAGTCGTGGGTAGGGTAGTTCTCTTCGTGCTTCTTCAGCTATCGGGAGGCGTATGCCACGACCTTCCCGCGTTGCATCAACACACAACCCTTACCCTTGCCTGATGAGTCACAGTAGACCTCAAAACCGTTTGTACCGTCTGGTATTTTCAACACTGGTGCAGAGGTAGAGCATCCTTGAGACTCTGGAAAGAACTCTCGCAGTCGTTTGTCCACTCGAATGGTGCATCCTTTTTCATCAAGGAGGTCATCGGCATCGAGACACTAGAGAAATTCTTCATAAATCTTCTATAATATCGTGCCAGACCGAGGAAGCTCCGAATGTCGGTAACCGTCTTTGGCCTAGGCCAGGAGCGAACTGCATCTATCTTGGTCGGATCTACCGTGATCCCAGCCTCGGAAATAACATGACCAAGAAATGAAACTTGGTTCAACCAGAATTCACACTTGGAGAATTTTGCATACAATTGGTTCTCCCTTAACGTTTGCAACACACTTCTCAGGTGGCTTTCATGTCACCCTTCGACTTTGAATATAAGAATATCGTCGATGAAGACTACCACTGACTTGTCCAACTGATCTCGGAACAAGCGGTTCATTAAGTCCATAAACTTGGCTGATGCATTGGATAAACCAAATGACATGACCGTGAACTCGTAGTGACCGTATCTGGTTCGGAATGCGATCTTCTCAATGTCCCCTTCTCGGATCACGATTTGGTGGTAACCGGATCGTAAGTCGATCTTGGAGAATACTGATGCTCTTTTCAATTGATCAAACAGGTCGTCGATGCGTTGTAAAGGATAAGGTTCTTCACGTAACAGCATTCAGTTCTCTGTAGTCGATGCAGAGGCGGAGACTACCGTCCTTCTTCTTCACGAAGAGGATCGGTGCTCCCCATGGTGAAACGCTCGGCGTATAAATCCCTTGTCAAGTAGGTCTCGCAGCTGCTCTTTGAGCTCTGTCATTTCAGCTAGAGCCATACGGTAGGGCGCCTTCACTATTGGCCTAGTTCCCGGCACCAATTCAATCTAAACTCCACTGCCCGTCTGGCGGCATGCCCGGCAGTTCCTTAGGAAAGATATCAAGAAACTCCGACACTTACGGCTCATCTGGGCTAAACTCTGGATCTCTCTCAATGTCCTGGACATAGCAGAGGCACACATCATTCTTTCTTCATAACTCACGATACATGGCCATGGCAGAGATGATCTGAGTCAAGGCTCCCTGTGTATAACCCAAGGTTTGAATTGGTAACCCCAGTTGGACTCCGAAGAAGCATACGATGCTCTGTACATAGGATTCGCCCCTTGTACCGCTCTAACCAATTCATCTCCACAATCACATCGAATCCGAGCCCCTCGAACTCTATCATGTCGATCGGAAACTCTTCATCTTTGATTCGGACGGTTGCATCTCGGTAGTAGCGGGTACACTTAATCCGCTCTTTCGACGGAAGAGTGACTAGAAAGTCACGCATCATTTCACCGTCTAACCCCAGCCTCCTCGCAAATGAAAGCGAGATAAACGTGTGTGACGCTCCAGAGTCGAACAAGATCAATGCGTCCACGGCATTAACTGGAAAGGTACTGGTGAGGATAGTGCCGCTCTTGCCGACTTTTGCCTCATTACACACACTCAGTGTACCTCCCGTTCCGTGTGCACAGCCTAATTTAGTTCACAAACTTTATAAGTACAACGGTAACAACAAGGTTGATATAGCCAAAACAACACAGTTTTATTCATTAACACTCTTTACACCGTCTGTCGGTTTACACTGTTTCAACATAGCTAATTATATAGCATCCTTAACATACGACTGGTTTCACACATCACATGGTTACACATGGCTTTAGAATTGCCTGAAAGTTAAATTTAAACGTCCGGGTTTCATGTGCGTGGAATTGATTACTGTCGGAGGTGCCGTATTCATTTTGATCTTTGATACCGTGATATAGCATCCTCGACTGCCCACCCATGATTAATACATCACCTGACTTTAACATCAACTTCCTTGCGAGATCAGCACGCTTCTTCTCGCCATACACAAACACTACGGTATCACCAATGGACCAAGACACCACGGGTACTCCCTTACTCAGAGACTCGGGTGTTTCGTCCTTAACTTGGTGTAAACCCAACCGTCCACGTTTCTGGTAGAAGTTCACAATACACAAATCTGCTTCAACACTCAGAATTGGTTACGATTCAACTCGCTGAGCAATTCCCACGGTGTGGTTAACGACCGCAAGGAACTCCTCAGGTATCCTCGGTACTGTTGCTCCATCTTCCGCTCGCACGTCTTGATATGTCTTGGTGTAAGGATTCCAGTCCTTACCCATGCACATCATCTTTAACTTCATCTTCGATCCACTCGGGTATTCCAGTGTGTAGAAACCACCAGGTGCTCCTCCCAGTTCGTCACATCGTCGGATGGTGTGGATTTGTGCTTATGGTGTCAGGTATCCATTTAATAATATCATACCTGGTTGGATGACCAGACATTGCTCCATCGGGAATTCGTTGATGCTGATGGTGGTTTCTTCGGGGTTTGGTGTAGGAGGGATTGGATAACAAATATTGAAGGTTCCTAAGGTTTAGAATTATCTAACTTAGGTGAATTACACATTATACTTTAACTTATTGCTTAAGTAGTCATACATTTAGACTTGCTAACACTCATGCATGAAATGCGGTAAGCAATCAATCATTTCACTCAACGGTTTAAGTAGTACCTGGTCTAGAAGAGGGTCCAGCTCCCTCAGACCGATCTACCTCATTCAGGGTGGCCTTGCCAGCTCCCGACCCTTTCCCCTTATGGGAGTTAGAGTTCCCCTGATCAGAGGATGGCTGACTAGTCGCCTTCAGGCCTTCAGTGGTTGCGGCAACCTTCCCTTCCATTGCCCCTTAGGCCGTAGTTTCTTCGCCGTTGGGGTTCTGATAGCACTTGAAGTCTCGGTGCCCCATCTTCTTGCAGTGGTAGCACTCCATGTCATTCCCCTTGCCGTCCTTACCGGGGTGGTCTCCGTTGCAACCGCCTACAGTATAGTGGCCTCAGTCCAAATCCCGTACTGGCTGCTACACATGACACAATTAATACACACCTCACAACTCGACAACACACATTAAGTTGGCACTCGAAATTAAGTAGTTACCCTTGGGCGGGTGAGAGCGTAGGGGCTAGCCGCATAGGCATGTGAGCTTAGTGGCTCCTCAGCAGTGGTGGTCTGGGCTTGGCCCTTGCCCCCTGTTGCTGGCCTTTATGGGACTGGGGGTAAGGTTTCTTCTTCATTCCTCCCCCGTACCCTGTGTGTTTTGGCCCTTGCTCGAAGCCTTGCGCTTATGCGCGTTTTCTCCTCGTCCTCAGTAGGGTGATCTCGACCTTAGCACAACATGATAACACTCCAATTTAGGATCCAGTCATGCCCCGCGAATAAACTCACATTCACACTTATTCGTTTGTATACCTTATTCACATCAAGCGGTATTTCAATTACCTACAAGGTGGTATATTCAGCTGGCCCCATCCCGTAGCGTAGGCAGTGGCTGAGTCCGTTGTAGAAACGGTTTACCAGAACCCGGTTTGAGTAACCGAGGTCTGGTAGCAGGTGGATAAGGTCGGTGAAGGCAGTGTAGTAGTCATATACCGACATCTTGTCCCCTTGCCTCAGACTGTCCAGCTCAAGGCGCTTAGCCTCTTGCACATGCACCGGGTAGTACTTGGCTCATAGCAGAGCTGTGTACTCCCTCCAACCGAATGCAAGATCAGCAAGCTTATCTTCTCGCACCAGCTTCCACCAGCTTCTTGCCGAACCCTTCAGATAGTAAGCGGCAAGACGAACCTTGGCACCAGCAGGAACATCCAAGGTTTTGTAGGCGGTCTCCAACTCGGAGATGGACGCCTCCAGCTTACTAGGGTCGGTCTCCCCTTGAAATGACTGGGGTCTCAGATCTGCTAATGCCTTGACCCAGTTGGTCTCGCGCGGCTTGGCTGTGGCTGAACCTCGGGCTGCTGCCCTTGCTGCATCGCAGCGACAAGTTGAGGTACCATTTGGGCTACGGCTGCCGCCATTGCGTCGGCCATCATTTGTGCCGTAGGGTTATCCCCCTGTTCTCCCGTACCACGCCCGCGGCCTCCTCCCTGTGGTCGGCCTGCCATCTGAATTCACACGAACATACATTAGCATTGTGCTTACAAACTTATCGGTTCCGACGGTTGTAACGCCTTTCCGACAACAAGGTAAATCCACACTTAGTTAGTGGTTAACCTTTCTATAACTGTTCACTCACATAACCTTTCTGATACCACTTTTTGTAACACCCCAACTGTAAACTTAACAATAAACAGAAACTGCAGCGGAAATTCATAACTTAAACATTAATTAAAATGGGACGCTGTTACACGCTGTTAGCCACCCACGTGGCTAACCAGGCTGAATACATACATTTGTATCGGTCTGATGGACACAGACTCCCGAGCATTAGTTTCTAACTTCCACATACATATAAACTAACAATACCGAGTGTATACATACAAACCATCACTGTAATTCTGACGCTACCAAAATAAACGACCTCGGAAGCACATGCGCATCCCGGGTCTATTATCAAAAAGCTAACAAAAGTATTTCATTACATCTATGAACTAAAGCCACTCCGCTTCTTCGATTCTCATCCTGCAAAATGAAATATGGTGCCCTAGAGGGGCTCAGCAACCCATGGTTGGTATGATTAATGTGCAGCCCGTCGGCTACCGGGATACACGCAACTAATTGTCATGATAACATGGCATTAATATAACATACAACATACATAAGCACAGCAATTAAAAATTGCATAGCAATGACAACAAACAACATAGCGGGAACGTTTCACTTTAGGAAACGAACCAAACAGTAGTTAGTCAAATTTGGTACCCTAGAGAATGATTTCAATCTCATGTTAAGCTTGTTACATAACTCATTACCGTTCTGTTTGTCGAACGAATAACTTAACCCAAAGATTTGTCGAATATAGTGATCCAAGCACACCTTATACATAATCCCCCTAGCCCGATCAAAAGTCAGGTAGGTAAGCCTTGGTTAGGCTTGCGGGAGATTGTAATCCAAGAAGGATAACAACCATAACATAATGAGGGTCGAATCTGATTCAGATACCGACTCCCGAACATACACGTGCGACCGGAATGACCGGATTCCTCACCCCCCCCGGTTATACTCTTGTTAGTAGTCCCATTATTGGAACTTTACAAAATTAATCACAAGTAAGTGTTTAGGTCCAGTTAGGCACACAAGGGAGATGGGATACACTTTAACAACACAACCACAACTAACTCAAACATAGCCGTAGTTAGAACGTTCCTTAGGTTGAAATGTAAAAACTGAGTACCGCTCTCTTACGTATCCTAGCTTGGTTAACTAACGGGTTAGCACGTTTTCGAGGTTAACGGCACCGGTACTCACACACCACAATAATAACAATGACTGTAAACTCATTTCATGATTAAGTCTTACAAAGTCACAAACATTCAGAAAACAAACAAACACATAAGCCGGTGTAAACCGGTAGCAAACAGACTGCAAGAAAACCATACCTTGGTCCTTGCTGTGTTTGAGTTCCACCGAATGTGGCTCCTATACATAATTAATAATGTCGGCTAGTTATCTTATTTATCTTCCGATAAACTAAGTGTTTTACATGATTATATGGCATATTTTCACACTTTAATTTCCACTTAATTATCCTCATTGTACCTACTAGGGTTTACTACTTAAGCCACATTTTCTTTTCTGTTTTTCTTTTTACAAGGCTGACCGATCTTGCAAGGTAGGTCTCAAGGTCGGTCGAAACCAGAACACTTTGCCTTTGAAAATTTTACCCCGACCGACCTTGCTAAGTTTGGTTCTAAGGTCGGTCCATTCCAGAAACATTTCCATTCATAAGATTTAAGTCCGACCGACCTTGCTAAGGTCAGTCCTAAGGTCCGTCCATACCAGATTGTTTCCCGGATGGGTATTTTAGGCCTGACCGACCTTGCTAAGGTAGGTCAGAACCAGAAACTTGTTTTAACTTGCTTATTTCACTCCAAACCTCACCATACATGTCCTAGTATGTTCTTACTTCATTTTGGCACATAAACCCACTCTTGAACCAACCTCTAAAGTCATTTATTCACCCACCATCCAAGTCCTTAACCATTACTTAAATTCTTACAAAATCCTTTACACTTAGAACATTTTACCTTACATATTCAACTTGTACTTTTTCCTAAGGCTCAACTAACCAAAGTATTGTTTCACCACCATTACAACTACTCCAAAAGCATTATTTCTCACCAAAACCTCCTTTACACAAACTCCTTAAGATTTTTCCACAAGTTCATACTTAATCCTTCACAAGGCATTTTACCTCTCTTGTTTACCAAAATTTGCACAAGACTTATCCACACTCTCACCCTGACTTTGGTGTATCCCAAATCACCCATTTTATCTCTAAACCTCCAAGACAATGCCTAAGTCATTCTAACACTTAAGAATAAGAACACCTTAATTCCCTTTCTTTCACCAAGTTAACCCTTAAAACCTCTAGTATAATCTAGGTCACCAAACTTTTTTAAACACCTAAAACTTCTTATTACTCACCAATTTTTGACATAGCTTCACTAGCACTTCCTTACACCAAAACACATAACTTTTCATCTTTAAACAATCAAGAACACTCATCCACAAAGGAATGTTCTTTACACACAACTAAACCTTAAACTACACTACATCACAATATAGTGCATAAACTCAAATTGCTTGGCACTTAGGCCCTTAAATAACATGGCTCTTAGGCCCTTAAATTGCATTAATCTTAAACACTGAATTTCCCACATATTAAATGCCTTTGACCTACAAATACACACAACATCACATATGCCCTTAATAACCTCCTTGTGGGTATTTACTAACTCATTTCCCATTGGCTCCTTAGGTTGTTTATTAAGCATTTTAAATCTCAATTTCCTAAGACACAAAAAACAACATTAAATTAGGTTGTTTACCTCTTCTTTTCAAATTTTTTCTTGTTTTCTTGGATTGAAAATCAGCAAGGAGCTTTGATCACTTGTCAATCTTCTAACCAACACACATGTAAGGGTAATGAGCATTAAGTTTTATACTCAAACTCATGAATAAACCCTAGATTAACATAAGTGTTTTAAAACACTAAAATGGATGTTTACCTTGGAATTGAAAGAGAGTTAGATTAGGTAGCAATAGGGGACTCCTCCTAGTTCTTTGAATTTTGGAATGAAGCTAATAAAAGAGCAAGAGAAGGCACCATTAAGAGGTGATTCTCGGTCATGAACAGAAACAAGAGGAAACATGAATTTTCTTTGGGTTTTCTTACCTTGAAGCAAAGGGGATCGACAAGGTGAAAAGAGATGATTTTCCTCCTTCAATGAGGATTCTTCATGGCACCAAAATGGAGTTCTTGTAGATTTGAAAAGACAAGATTGTAGAGCTTGCTCTAACTAAAAGAATGGTAGTCTTGGAATTAAATTTGGAGCATGGAGCTAGGAATTACAAGTAAAAGAAGCTGAAGAATGGTAGAGGTGTTATAGCATTACCGTTTTGGAGAAGGGAGGATGAAGATTGGAGACGGTGGGAACAAAGGAGAATGAAGAAAGGAGGTGAGAGGTATTGTTTTGTTAAGATATTTTAAGCTTAAAGCAAATAGTTAACTTACTTGTTTATTCTTCCTTCCTTAACAACTAGCCAAGTGTGATGACTCACACTTAAAAAACCGGCCCCCTTTAGTATATAGGATATTTTATGGCTTTTGTTGACCATTTAGTTAAGCTTAGTTGACTTATGTCTAAACTAGCACTGTTTGAGCACTATTCACTAATTAGTGCACATATTTGTGAAATTTTTATTTCCCATTGATTTAGACTTCCTAAAGAGATACTAAGTAGCACACATGTTGATTAAAGAGTAATGATAGGCATTTAGCCACTCAAAACCCATTTCCAAGATAATTTTTCAAAAATGTGCTTTAAGACTCCTTAAAGCACATTTTATGTTTTAACTTAATTTCAAGCTTGGTTTTCTTTAGTAATTGGTTTAACATGTTCATTAGCATGTAAATAAAGTCTTGGTAAGCTCTTTGAGTCTTAACCAAGGTTATCCCAAGCTTAGAACATGTTTTTGCTCTAATTGTCTTTATGGTACTTTATTGTGTTTTCTATGGTTTAAATTGTTTACTAACATTTCTAAGGCACTTTTTTGTCTTAATATGCCATAGTTTAATATTTAAACAACATCAAGGGGTATTTCAACTACAAAACCTAAAATGCCTTCGACGTTTTTAGCTATCCTAGGGTGGGTTTTTGGGTGTTTGGGGGGTATGGTAATCTTTTTGGCATTAGTTTTACACTTTATATTGTTGTTACTGACTCGATAGTTTTTTAGGGTTAAACCCTAAGCCCTACACTCCAAACCATAAAAATGTTTTCGACGTTTTTAACTTTACTATGGTGGTTTTTATAGTGTTTGAGTAAAATTCATTTTGTTAATGAATAAGGTTCATTTTATTATTAAAGAATATTCATTTTGCTAATGAATAAGATTCACTTTAAAAATACCTAATATATACATATACTCATTCTAAAAATATAAAATTTTAAGTTTAGCAAAACATATCCATGATACATCTTGTTTTGAATAGCACGATAAATGATGAACAATGGTATAATTTTTTTTATTTTTGCACTTATATTTTATGAGTTATAACATTTTGAAAAAAATCATTTCTCTCTCCTCCTCGTATGTGTCTGTGTTGTTTCTTTTTCTTTTTTTATTTTTTCTCATTTTCTTCTATTACTTTTAATTAGACCAATAATGTATTGATATGTGGCATGAAGCTATATTACAAGGTGGAGCAAGTTTCAGGTTCTCCTAACTGATGTTAAATACATAATATTACATCATAAATTAGATTAGTAATGATTTTGATTTTTGGTTACGATTTTTTGTTGTTATATTCTAGTAGTGTACTTATTGACCGTGCCTTTAGGACACAATTAGATTTCCAATTGTTCTTAGGGCTACCTCCTTCATTAAGAGTCAACATAGTCCCCATTAGCAAGATTAGGGTTCACTCAAGCACCCTTGATCATTGTATATAAAATTAGGGTTTATTAAACTCTTTTAATCTTAGGAATTCATTAACTGTGACGAGTGCAAAAAAGATAGGTTGGAGCTTCTCAAGTCGCACGAGTATGCTTATGCTGGCTCGATTCATGTTTGTGGTGATAAAAAAGATAGGGATGGAGCTCTTCTTTGCTTGTCCATTCTTCCCTTCTCAAAGGAGTTCGTTGTATGGCTTTGGCGTTTGTTGGATGGCTTTGGTGTTTATTTTTCATATGTGCACTCTAATAGGCTTTTGAGTAGCTCATCATATCCTTGCATAACTGTATTTATTTTTGAGAAAATTCACCATATATCACTAAAAAGTTTATTAATTCATAAAATACTACAATTTTTAAAAAAGTTTCAGATACCACAAAAAATCATGTATATTATCAAATAACACAAATAACTAACCCAAAACTTTTTGAGACTAAAATACTCCTACTTGTTAATAAACATAGTTCACAGTATACCATATAAATATTATTAAGTCACAAGATACTGCAAATATCAATAATATATATTACAGCAGTAAAAAATAAAAAAATTAAGTTTATTATTTCATTGGTTAAAATATAAAAAAATAAAAAAAACACATATATAATTAAAAATTTGGCAAAATATAAAAAATATTATATATCATTAAAAGCTAAAATATTTATTAAAAAAATAATAAGAGAATGATAATTCAATTTATAATATTTTTACTCAAAATATTTTTAATAAAGTAAAATAGTATTTTATTAAATTTATATAAAGTAAATTATAAAAAATTAAATTATCATTCTCTTTAGGGTTTTGTCTATTTTTAATCAAATTTGTGATGTCTCTAATATATTATAATTTTTATAATTCTTTTGTGAGTTCATTATTATACATATGGTATTTTTTATTTTTTCAATTTAAACCCTTATATGAAGAATGTTAATTTCTACTAGTTGATTTTTCAACATATGTTTATTAATTTTTGTTTTGAATTAAAATATATAAAATGGTATTATAAAAAACAATAAGATTATAATAATCTTAACTATTATTTTATTTTATTTTTGTCAAATTATTTAGCTTGTATATAGTATATAATATTTTTATATAATATACCTTTATATATTTAATTCAAAAAGACAACAAAATGTATTAAATATTTTTTAAAAAAGCAAGCAGCAAAAGTTTTGGGTTAAAATTGAAAAATAAAAAATCTCATATATATAATAAAAATATCTAAAAATATGAACAATAATAAAAGGTATAATTATATTAGAGAAGCCACAAATTTGATTAAAAATATACAAAATAGTAAAGAGAATGATAATTTTGTTTTCTATAATCTTGTATACAAAATACATTTTTTTATAATAATGTTTTATATTTTTAAAATTATTAGAGTAAAAATATTATAAAATACTTGATATGTTTAAATTTTTATATTTTTTAGTAATTTTATAATTACATTTGATATTTTTATTATTGAAAAAATTTCAAACTTTATATTAATAAACCTACAAATTTTATTACTTTTTTAATATATTTTAATAAATGTTGTGGTATCTTGTGAAAAATATTTATGTGGTATACTATGAACTATATTTGTTAACAAGTAGGGGTATTTTGGTCTTAAAAAGTTTTTTATTAGTAATTTGTGAAATCTGGTGAGTTAAAATTATTTTTTGTGGTATTTGAAAAACCTTTTTAAAAACTGTGATATTTTGTAAATAAATAAAATTTTTAGTGTTATCCAGCAAATTTTCCTCTAATTTTTTCACTCACTATTTCCACATAACGTGCCTCTAGCTTGCACAAAAAATGCTCTACTCGTTTGTTCTCCTCCGTCCCGGGCCACTTTTAATCTACTGCTTTAGTCATCAGCTTCATATATACTTTAGAGAGTGTAATCGTGATTGTTGACAGATGATTGATTCTTTAATTTTTAAAGAAATTGTGTTCATCTATTATTGTACTGATTATAACTAATTATATACGTGTCTGAACTAACTTACTTGTGCACTATTCCGACAATTCAAAATTAAAAACTCCATTGTCTAAGCAAAAGAAAAAATATCACCTCATAGAAACAAATGATGGTTTAGTTACAAATGGTGGTGTAGCCCTTGTTTATGAGACTTTGGGTGATTAATAGGCAAATTCATAAACATGGCATCAACTTTTCAATCATCAATCAATTTTAATATCCAAACATTTTTATACAATCGTGTTATATCATTTATTAAACTTAGAATCTGTAGGAAATTATGAGGGTTGTTTAGTAATATACGCTCAAAGGTTATTTTGGTAATTAGCCACATGAGCAAGTTACAGTTTGGTTGTTTGGAAATATCAAGCAAGACCTAATATAATATGTTTTATGTGAAACGCCAAGCCCCTGTGGCTTGGTCAGTAGAGGAGTGGTATACAGAAACTAAATGTCATGGGTTCAAAACCTACCCACTACTGTAATTATAAAAAAAATATGTTTTATGTGAAGACATAAGGTGCCTTTGGGTAAAAAGGTGCCTCATGGTGAATAGGTGTCTTTTAGTTAGATAGATGTCTTGTGGATGGGAAGACACTATGGAAAGACATCCATACCAACACAATTAGGGTAAGACGTGTCCTTTTGGTAAGGACGTGTCTTAGAAGTGTGTCTTTATGGAAACACATTATTTAATATTCTCAATAGTTCTCTCTTGCCACAAGATCTCTCTTTTCTCTACAAGATCTCTTTTGTCTATAAGATCTCTCTCTTGTCTTCAAGATATTTATCTTGTCTTCAACAAGATCTATCTTGCCTTCAACAAAAGGTCTCTCTCAAACTTCGCCTTATACAAGCTTTCATAGTTGGAAGCATTTACTTTGTGAAAGACATTGGATCGAATCTTCAACTCAATACCGGGATAACATAGATCAAAGGAGAAGATCCGTTCAAGATAGAAGACCAAGTTATTGCTCTTCTACAAGTAAGAAATCCTTTAAAATCATCTTGTTCAATTTTTTCTAGGAGCAATCTTTTATTGCTTCTTGAGCCTTATAAATACTAAGTAGTGTGTTCAATTACACGACAAATCAACAAAGTATTCCTTCAAAACAACTAAAATAACTGAAAAAATAAAAATAGAATATCGCAGCAAAAAAGCTACATATATGAAAACTGTAAATGCAAAGATGCAACAAACAAGTTTTTTTTAATAATCCAGCCTTTTCATTACTTAAAAGATTAAATTATAGAACTATATAGGTTTTCATATCAAACAGAGAACTAAGATAATCCTAATTGAGAGATCAACCAAGAACAACAGAACCAATGGTCTTAAAACACCTATTGGCCATCTAAACGCCTTAGTTAAGGCAAATACTATTTGCAACCTAAGCCTCAGGGCTGTTGTGGGAGTAGCATGACACACCATCACTCAGTTTAGAGACTTAGTCTTCTACTTATCAAGACAACCGGCAACTAACTAGAAAATTAAGTACATCTACTAAATTAGGACCCATTAAAAGGATACTACTAATTAAACCCCTGATGATAACAGTTCAAGGATGATTAGAGCAAAAACCGACCACCGCTTTTGCAAAACTTGTTATCCATTTATGTTAGACTTCTAAGTCCGTATATGTAATATTGTAACTACTCAGTATATACATCGTCTTTATATGTAATATTGTAATCACTTAGCATATATCCATTGTACTGTAGTTGTATAAATAGACATAAATCTGCCTAACCATGGGTTATGCATATCATTTTACACATCATAATAAAACAAGTATATTTTTCGGTCCCCTATGTTTCTCATGGTATCAGATGTGCAAGAAACTAGGGTTGCCACATTCACAAATCGGCAAAACAAGATCTCTCTTCTTTCATCTTCTTCCTCCGTCCTTCCCAAACTATGGCCGACGATATCATTGATCCACCACCAGAAGGATCCCCCAACAATACCAAACCGACAAATCCAATGACCCGCCACAAGGAGGATCTCTATCTCCTAATACTTCCAAACCCTACAGAAACAAAATCCTTTATCTTCACCCGTCCGACAGTCCTAGTTCACAGCTCACGCATAGATTTGATGGCAAGGGCTTCGCTACCTGGAAGCGCGCATTCGTCATCGCCCTCTCCACCAAATGCAAGGTAGGGTTCATCACGGGTGAAGAAAAGCGTGAGCATTACGACGCCGACACCCAGATTGATTGGGACAAGGCCAATAATATGGTGCTTGCTTGGCTTTTCAACTAGCTGAGTGAATCAATTAAAGAGAGTGTTATCTATTATCCCACTGCCGCTCAAGCTTGGAAGAATTTGTGCAAACGTTGGGACGACCCAGCTGAAACCAGATTATACACTCTTCGACAAGAGGCACACCATCTTGAACAAGGTTGTGACACAATCAACGATTACTACACAAGATGGATCAAAATTTGGAACAAGCAGAATGCATTGACTGCAATCTCTCCATGTACATGTGGATCCACTGTCGAAATTCACCAGGAAAGAGACAACGAAAGAATTTTCAATTTTTTAATAGGTCTCCATGATTCGTACAAATCAATTCGAAGCAACATATTAATGATCAATCCTTTGCCAACCCTAGACAGTGTCTACGCAATGCTTTGTCAAGAGGAGAATCACCGTCTCAATCGCAAAACAAGAAAGGGCAAATCGAAAGATAGTCCGGCCTTTGCAAATGTAAACCCTAATTCTTCAAATCGACAATCTTCTGATGCACGCACTACTACCTTCCGCAATGACACCTAGAAAACAAAGTGTTCACACTGCAAGAAGATTGGTCATTCTTATGACGATTGCTATTGGGTCAAAGGGAATTTTCCAAGTCATTGGCGCAACAAGCCAAAGAACCCTGTTTCTGCTGTGTTACTGATGACACCAACCACTCTCCAATCGACGAATCTTCGGTGCCGGGTTTCACTCAAGAACAATTACAAGCTCTAACACAACACATTCAGGACAAGAAATCTTCTGTTCTTGGAGTTACACCACGACAATTGGCTTCTCTCACCGACTATCTTGACAAGACCACCGTTCCCAACAAGCAACACGAAACTGATTTTTATAATCAGTTTGCTGGTATCGTTCTTTCTTCCTTAAACACTAAAACTCTGCATGATTTGAATAACTGCTGGGTGATAGATTCTGGTGCGGCAGACCACATATGTGGCAACATAAATTTATTTCTTGATAATAATTTTACACTTTGCAACACTTCTGTAATGATGCCTGATGGCCACTGTGGTAACATTAAGGGTTTGGTACAGTTAAACTAACAAACTTTTTCATGCTGCATAATGTGTTATATGTCCCAAGTTTTGAATTCTTTCTAATATCTGCTCGTAAGTTTTTACAACAGCTCAATGCTAGCATGACCATTTCTGAACATACATATGCCTTGCAGGACCTTAATTCCAACACTTCTGTCACTTTTGCATACTAGAAAAATGGGCTATATGTTCTGGAATCTGCTTGTTTGGATGATTTTTTGTATCAAAGAGATAGCATTCGTAGTAGTAAATCTACCTTTACTTGTAAAGAAAAATCATTAGTTTCTGATTCGGATGCTTATATGAATAAGAATACTATTTCTGCTTCTGTAGTGAATATTGCAACTCTATGGCATTTACGTTTGGGTCGCACTCCACTAGAAAAACTATTAAAACTCAAACTCATAAAACGTGCTGATCTGATAAAAGATTTTTGTGTGATAGTTGCAATAGAGCCAAAAACCAAAGACTCCCCTTTCCCAAATCTGTTACAACTAGTGATGAAATTTTTTACTTAATACATATAGACATTTGTGGCCCCTTTAGGCAACCAAGTCATAATAACAAAAAGCTCTTTCTCAACATTGTAGATGACAAAAGTAGGGCCCTGTGGATTAAACTTCTTGCATCAAAATCAGAAGCCTTCACTTTCATAAAAGCCTTCCTACAGTATGTTGAAAGACAGTTCCACAAAAGAGTAAAATACATAGATCTGATAATGCCCTTGAGCTAGGAAGTTCAAATGAAGGGAAAATTTTCTTCAATACTCTAGGAATGATCCATCAAACTTCTTGCCCCTACACCCCCCAACAGAATGGAATTGTTGAAAGGAAACACTGATACTTAATGGAAACTGCCAGAGCATTTAGTCATCCCATGTGTGGCATCTGGTCTTTGTACTTGGTTCCTGATAGGCCCCATTCTTTTGCATAGCTGAAACGAGAGCTGATGTCAGTCGTCAGTTGAAATTAGAAAAAGTAGAGAGAAAAAATAGTTGAAATGACAATTGATGTATATGACATACAGAGAGAACAAACTAGCTGATCAAATAAACTAGCTTACAATATCGACAAAAGAATGGGGAGCTTAGTCATCATGTCTGCAAGTTGTGTGGAGGTGTGTGTATAAACAATGTCCACGAGGCCTTGTTGAATCTTGTCACACACAAAGTGACAATCAATCTCTATATGTTTAGAACGTTCATGAAACACTGGGTTGCGTGCTATGTAGATAGCAGATTGATTGTCACATTTCTCTGGTACAGGTGTTATATTATCCACATTGAGCTCGTGTAAAAAAATGAGTAAGTCATGTTAACTCTGCAGTTACACGTCACAAAGAGCTATATTCTGCCTCGGCACTGGATAGAGAAATTGATCCTTGTTTCTTTGTTTTCCAAGAAATAAGACTATCTCCTAGGAAAATGTAATAGTAGGATACTAATTTTCTCATATTAGGGCAAGCTTCCCAATGTGAATCACAGTAGGCTACTAGGTCAAGATTAGGAATTTGACATTTGTTGAGAATAATCCCATAGTTGATTTTCCCCTTAATATAACACAGTGCATACATGGCTGATTCCATGTGCATATCACTCGGATTCTGCAAATTGGCTAAGTAATTGAATAGTGAAACTTATATCTGGTCTTGTGTTAGACAAATAATTGAGTTTGCCTTAATCTTCTGTAGGATGTAGGATCATCAAGAGGAACTCCATCGGTGACTAGAAGTTGTTTTCCTACAACCATCGGCCCTTTCGTAGCTTTCTTTTCTTGACAATCATACTCTTCCAATAACTCCATGCAAAACTTCCTTTGAGAAAGAACAAATCCTTGGTTGGATTGGATAAATTCAATCCCTAAGAAATAATGTAAACTTCCCAAGTCTTTAATTTTGAAATTGAGATCTAACACACTTTTAATATCATCAATTTCCTTCTGTCTTACCCCAACAATCAGCATATCATCTACGTAAACGGCAATAATATCTTCCCTTCTCTACTTTCTTTGTGAAAAAGAGAGTAGTCATTTTTAGAATGTGTAAAATTGAGAGTCTTACGAAATTTTCCAATTTGGAGAACCACTGTCTGGAGGCTTGTTTAAACCCGTATAATGATTTCTTTAGACGACATACCTTGTTTGTCCCCGTAACTTCAAGACCTTGTGGTAGTTTCATATATACTTCTTCATCTATATCTCCATGCAAGAAAGCGTTGTTGACATCCAATTGGTTGATTATCCAACCTTACTTAAGTGCAACAACAATAAGAGATCAAATTGTTGTTAACTTAACTACTGGTGAGAATGTCTTGTGATAATCTAGCCCATGCCGCTGTGTAAACCCCTTTGCTACCAATCGGGCTTTATATCTTTCCAATGTTCCATCAGATTTGAATTTAACTTTATAAACCCACTTGCACCCAATGTCCTTCTTGGCTCAAGGTAAACATCCCACGTGTCATTCTCTTCTAAAGCTCATAACTCATGTTGCATGGCCTTTCTCCAATGTTCATGCAATATAGTTGTTTTTTAATCATGCGCTTCATGCATGTTTGTAACTTGACCAGTCTTCATATGGACCCATCAGAAAAAAAAAGAGCTATATATTTGATTGGTTTTGTCTCCGTTAAGCTAACACAGTTTGGAAGATGATTTTTGTGCATATCATTGATGTAAACTCTCTCATATAGGATTTATTGAAAAGATGTAGTGCACACATAATCTGTCAAGTAACTCGGTTTGTGGGTCACCCTGCCAGAACGTCACAAGTCAGACTGTATAACTTATGATCAACAAACTTGAGCTTTGAGTAGATACATTTTGACTATTACGCAAAGTGTCTCTTCATCTATAACAATTGAAAGTTGATCATTAAAGTCCACTGTTGTGTCTGAAATACATGAATGCTTGATTTGGTGTGTGCCATTAAATGGTAAGACATGTACATGAAATTTCATGTCTCTGCAAACCTCGATGATACGACTATCTAAGCTCATGATTTTGTATCCTTTCTTCCTTGGGTCTTCCCCTAGATATATACAAGCTTCTCCTCTTGGGTAAAACTTTCCTCATTTTGGACCAATAAGAGTTTTATAGCACAAACACCCGGCTTGATCTCGTTATATGTGGGCTTAATGTTGTACAAACTTTCAGAGGATGTTTTACCATCTAAAGCCTTGGTGGGGAGTCTGTTAATCAAGAATGTTCCATATAATATACATTCTCCCCAATAGGCAAGAGGAACATGTGACTGAAAATATATTGCTCGTGCTGTTTCTGAGAGATATTTGTGCTTTCTCTCGACAATAGCATTTTGTTGAGGCGTGCAAGGACAAGTGGTTTGATGTACTATCCCTTCTTGTGCATAAAAAAATTTCCTTCATTGGAACTCCCAAGTTCTTTGCGTTATCTGTTCTTATTACCTTGACTTTTGTCTCAAATTTTTGCTTCACCATTCTAATAAAATTTACAATGGTTTCCCAAGCACTTCCCTTTTGTATGATAAGAGTGACCCATGTCGTACGAGTAAAGTCATCAACGAATCAAACGAAGTACTTGTAGCCATTATAAGTGTCGGTGCTGAATGGACCCCATACATCAATGTGTATCATTTGAAAAGCTTTCTTAGTTCTACCTGTAGAATTTGTTAATGATGGCCATTATGCTCTAGACTTGTACCAATATCACAAGCATAGTTGGAGGAAAAATCTGTTTCCTTTATTAAACCAAGAGTTACAAGTTTTCTAAATGGAACGTGTCATAATCTGATATGTATTTCCTCAGCCTTTGGGCTTATTCCACTGACCAGAACTCCTGAGTTTTCTCAGCCCACACTGGCACCAGTCTCTATACTTTCGAAGCCCACACTTGCACTAGCCCACTCATCAATTTCTTCTGTATTCAAAACATATAAGTCGTCTTGGCCCACTCTGATCCTTCTAGCCCGCCCTATGGTACGACCTTGAATGAAACAACCAGTTTCATCAAAAACCAGTGAACAATTAATTGCTTTGCCATCTTCTTTACCGATACGAGATCAAACATGAAGTGAAGGATAAATAATACTTCTCTCAACCATGTATGTTTCCCAATTTTAACATCTCCAGTCACATTAACAGTCTGTGGGCTTCCGTCTGGTAATATCACAATTCTCTCACTGCCTAATTTCCTCCAAATTTCAAACAAATTATCTTCTCCCGACATATGATCAATGGCATCGGAATCGATTACCCATCTGCCTCTAAAAGGTTGCTAGCGTAATTGCTCATAAGACACAACTTGTTGGTAATGCAGAATGCACTATTATCTGAAAAGTTGCAATAATTTATTCCTTCTATTTTCGCCTCTAAGTTTATATTGCGGATTAACTCTGCAATTTGTTGTAAATTTCTGGGGGTTAAGCCGTCACCTTGTTCGCTTTCTTCATTGCCAAGTTGTTATGTGCTTTTAGCTGCATTTGTAAACCCCTTTTTCTTGCGAGCCAACATTTTACCTCGACCATGTAGCTGGTAACAATCTATTGTTGTATGCCCAGATTTTTTGCAATGGGTGTAATTCTGCCTTTGATAGCAGTCTTCGTAGTTGTGTCCAGCCTTATTGTAGAAAGAGCTGGTAGCCCTTTTCTTGTCAAACCTCTTGTTAGGATTCCTGGAAATTTTTCCGACTGCAGTAGTGGTTTGACTGTAAAAAGACAGACTCTTCCTTTATGTGTTCACTTCCTCTTTGCTCTTCTTCTTGAACAATTAGGGAGAAAGCTTTTTCTAGACTGGGCGTAGTTTGCATCGCCAAGATTTGGCCCCTAATGTAACACCCCTACTCATAAACTTGTATAATCGGCAGTTTGTAGCATAATTAAATATGTGAGTCGCAGCGGAAAATAAAACTAATCTTTCTGACTCGGGTGCTACCGTCATTTCTTATAGTGGCGGATCTAGAGGGGGGCTCCACCCCCCCCCCCCCCCCCGAAACTTTTGAAAATTTGTTAAATGCCCTTATAAAGTTTTGAAAAATACAAAATAACATATTTTTTATTGAATAATAGTGTCAAAAAAAATTTAGCCCCCCTAAACAGAATTTCTGGGTCCGCTACTGATTACTTACCCATATGATTAATGAAGCGTTCAATTACCACACTAATAACCATAGTGATGACTAGAGATAGTTAACCGATAATATATACAATGTAGGATCGAACAGCTGACTCAAACCAACTCAAGGTGTGAGTCTGTAAGATGGTTTGACTCAAACGAACTAAGTATGCGGAAGCACTGATGATGTGGAAACACTTAGCCGAACTAAGTGCGCGGAAGCAGTTACTTGAACTCCAAAGACTGAGAGGAAGTAATTGCGAGAATGCTCAAAAGATGGAAAGACTTAACTGAACTCAGCAGGATACACAATATAAGTTATTTTATTTCCTAGTCAAAACAAAACAACTTATAATGCCCACTCTGTAGATGAGATCTACTTCGTGGTTTTCACTCACTCACCCAATACAATCTTTGATCAGTTCAATGATAAGTGTAGTGAAAACTAGGTCCTACCTTGAAATACCCCTAAATTAATTTATATTAAACATTAAATTATTATATGGTATTATGAAAATTAATTTAGGGGATTTCTTTTATTAAATCCTAAATAATACAGTTAAAACTAAATCATAATATGGTATTATGAATTTAATAATAAGATTTATAAGTCAATAAATCTTGGAAAATTTTTGAGACACTCCAATTATATTATAAAGATTTTAGAAATATTTGGAACATTGATTTGAATCATAAAAGTCAATATAAAATCATAGAAACATTAAAGCTTCTTAAGCCTTGCTAGGGTTGACTTTTTTAGAATGGTCAAACCAGCCCATGAAACCAATGCCAATAAAAAGACTATGGAAAACCAAGAAGATTAATAATAAGAACATTGAAAATGGATCATCCTAGCTCAAGATATGATCTAGGGAAGTTTAGAGCCAAAATTTTGAGGGTTGCTGACGTGTCCAAGGCTCACCTGGCTCAGCAGCGCACCTCGAGAGTCGTGCCCAATCCAGATCCTACAAAATCGCCTAAGTGTTCACAGCAAACTACCTTACGTTGGGCAATCTTTAGACTTCGATATCTCAGCCAATACTTCATATTTTTGAGTGTCGTCTTCTTCATTTGATTCTCCTACAACCCTACTTTCGAACCATTATCCTCACTTGACCTAACTCTTCCACATTCATCACAAAATCGATCGCAAGTTGCCTTCTCGAGCATCTGTAACCCAGAATTTCCAAAAATCCATTTGATAAGGTAAACTTCGTCTTATCATATCTTCTTCATCCGTGAATGAAAATTCACGTTCTATAGCTCATTTTGTAGATCTTTAACAACTCTACAACTCTTCTTTTAACAACCAAGGCTGATTCTCAATCGTTTGGAAAATCGAAGCGTCCAAAATCCCTAACTCGATCACGGCAGTGTTCTTGCCCAGATTTTTCCAGAAATCGACTAGGTAAACCCAGATGTTGTGAGATCTGTAACTTTCTCCCTAGTTCATCAATTTCAATGATGCTTCCACTCGTTTTTAGAGTTACATGTCTAGTTTCAAATGTGATAGGTTTCGTGGATCAAATCGCTCTCAGTTGGCACAAGTTGATCCGTGAAGTTGCCTACCTGAACTTCACATAAAATAACAGATTTTCTGGAAAAACAGAAGGTATAAACTCGAATCTTTCGACACAGATTTCTCTGTGTGTATTACAAATTAGATCAAACCTTTCTATCAGCTTATAGAGCTACATGTCCTCTATTTATTAAGCTCAAAACATTGCCTAACTCGAACTACACTATATTTTATAGATTCGCAAAGTTCAACCCTCAGTCACTCATAAAAACGAGAGTTTCCCAGAAAATCAAATCCGATTTCCTTGATGGCATATTTTTGGTACGTTTCCGACCAAATTACACTGGTATTGTCACTAGTTTTTGCATTCCCGGACATACCCAACCATCAATTTAACCAATAACGCACTATATCGAGAGAATATGTCAAATCCAATTCAAAACCGCATGAACCCTAACTCTATTGGAACCCAGAATCGTTTTTCCAGCACACTGCATGATAGACCATGAAACTAGACCATTGGATTCGTCATTCAAATTCGAGTCGAACGGAACAAGAATCCCTAAAATCTGTTATGTGGATTGAGAGAAATCAGTCGATTCCCAATCATAACGTTTTAAGGTTTTTCTGATGAACTCGTGCAAATTGGGTCGTCCGATCGTAGATTATAAGATTGGACGGCCGAGATTAAAACGTAGAAAGTTTATGATGTTATAAGTCAGAATAATACTCTAACTTGCTAGATTTATTTAATGATCTTCCCTAATATATTTTGGCACGAAATTTTAACCATAGATTCCTTATAAAATCTAGTTTATTTTCATGTAAATTAATATGGGTTTTGAGTTTTTAAACGTAAGTTATAATTTTTGTAATTTCTGAGTATTATGGATTTATTTAGATAATTAACAAAGAGATTTTTATGAAACAAAGTTTATAATGTCTAAAATATCATAATTATTATATATTAAATTTGAGAATTTTTAGACAAGGGGAAAAGGGTCTAAAAATTGTATTTCTGGAATTTTCATGAGTTACATTATGATATATGGTTTTAATGTAATAAAAATTAAAGTATAGTTGAATAATAAACTTTATAGGTTGAAAAAAATATAAGAAGGCCAAACTAACATTTAATACAGAATGTTAATAAATATTTTAGGTATAAACTTTTGAGTTGAAATAAAGAAATAAAAGGAATAAAAGATTATCTGAGGTTAAATCAAGGAATTAAATTAACCTACTTTTATGTTAAGTATACACTATAGAAGTTAATATACTAAATTGAAACTAAGGATTTACCTTATCCTATGGATCATATATTGGATATAGAAGTGTGTACAAGTGAATAGGAATAATTAAATACAACAAAACTACATAAAGAATGTCTTAAATAAATCTTAATATATAGATAATGATAAAATAAATAAATAAAAGTAATAAAATACCTTATAGAAAATAGAATATGAAGGAATTGATAAGTTAAACTAAACCTGTACATAATACTATTAAAAGAATATTATATGAGGTGGTATTAAATTATGGGTATGAAATTAAGCTTAAAGAGTTACCTTTGAATTTCTAAGATTTATATAAACCATATTAAAATACTTATATAATATTATTTGTCAACGACCAGGATGTAAATCTATAATTGGGTTAAGTAATTAATAAGTTAAGACTTAGGAATATTTGTAGTTAGATTACATGAAATGTTACACAGATAGATCTTATTATATAATTAATAATAAAATAAATGAAATACGTTTACATCTAAATGTGAAGTGGATTAATAAGTCTAGATTTAATCATTTCATAACATTTATAGTATTGAATAATAACTTAATGTTTTAAGATAAAATCATTAAACAGATTATGATATAAAACTATATTGAACTATGATTAGGGAATTAATCTAAATAATAATCCTTAGGTTCTTAGAATTAGATCAACCATATAAAATACATTTATTACCAATATTCAAAATGTGAGTTTATAATTAAGTGCTGTATTTAGCAGTTAGAACTTATAAAAGGTTTGTAAATAGAAATCAGATACTTAAAACTCTTGAACCTTTAATTAGATGAAACAAAGTTACATAAGAGATTATATTGAACTACTTTACGATACTGAAAATCTTAATATGTCATTTGAATATAAGGTATGAGGATTTTTCCGAATAGATGATGTTATTATATAATTGCAATTTCACTTATGAATGAGAATTTAATTCTTAGATAAATTTTACCTTATGTTAAGATATAATGTCTATACTAAAACATAATAAAGGAAATTAATTTATTGAGTTATTCCTTTGAACTCATAGGTGTTGTAAACATTCTAAAATGTATTTAAGACATAAGTTTATTAAATTTTAGTACAAAAGGATTATACATAGTCTATAGAGAGAATGTGTGTAAAAATAAAACAGTTATGAAATTAAATGTAAGTAAGGATACATAAAAGGTTATCTTAAAACACCTCATTATATAGGTAATAATTAAGCAAATAATATACCTTGTGAATACTAAATGTAAGAGTTTGAAAAGTCTAAGTTAATTAAAATATAGTTATTTCAAGATGAAAAGTAAACATCTTATGACAAGATTGTTAAATGGTTATAATTAAAAGTCATTCTGAAATACCCCAAACCTGTATGTGCCAATTAATTGAGTGATTATGATTTTCCAAGGCTAATTAAGTCCTTAAGAACATTGGTGAAGAAAGAGAAACCAAAAGAAATAAGAAAACGCGCAAAACGTGAAAACATGTATTTAATTATCTTAGGAGGTATATAACCTTAGGTAGGGTTATAAATATATTTTTATACCTTAATTACGCACTAAGAACATGTGAGAAAAATTCTCGAAGAAACGGATCCAAATAATGGATTAAAACGCTAACGGAGTTTTAAAACACGTTTTTCGAGAAAACCCAAAAACGCGACTTTAAATAGTCAAATGACCCCGTAAAAATTATAGTTGATCATATAACTATAATTAAACATTAATGGAAACTTAAGATCCATTATAATTAATTAAACTAGATAATTCCAGAAAACGGGCCCGGTTAGTGAATAGTGCTAAAACCGGGTAAATTAACGAGCATTTTCTGAAAAAGACGAAAAACGCTCCAGCTCATATGTACACGTGTGGGGCCGGTTTTATTTAATAAATCAGCTCTCTCACAAGTAGTAACTAGCTAGAAAGAAAGGAAAAAGGAAAAAAACAAAAAGGCATAAAGCACCTTTTTGCTCTCTCTCTCTCTTCTCACTCACACATTTCTCCCCTCTCAGCCGTATCCTCCCTTCCCAGCCAGCTCTCTTCTTCCTCTCTTCTACTGGTATGATTTTGAAGCTCTCCAATGGCTTCTCCTTCTTTCTCTTCATGCCCAAGCCATATTAGTGTTCCAAATGAAAAATAAATTACATATTCTTCTTCCTCTCATCAAGCTCTATCTTTCACTCTTTTTAAAATCCCAAAATCTTGAAGTTGAATTTCATGGGTATAGCCCATTTGAAGTGGGAGTTGGAGTTTCTTGAAGCTTAGAGTCTCCTCTTTCATTTAAGGTAAAAAGTTCCAAAGTAAAACTCATTTTCTTCATCCTTTTAGCCTTGGTCGATTTCACCTTCTAATGGTGCCTTGCTCTTTTCTTGTTTGAGCTTGTCTCCAAGTCTCCAATGGTGGGTTGGAGCTCCCCCTTTGATTCTTAACCAAAACCCCGTTTTAGGGTTCCAAAGGTAATTTCCATCCTTGTGCTCCAAGCACCCTTCTTTGTATTCTAGCTTAATCAATAAGCCTAAGTGCATTGTTTAAGTGCTTAATTCCCCATTTGGGTGTTGGTTTGGGGTTTGGCAATGGCAATGCCCCTTGACCGATTTTGCATCAAGAGGAGTGGAGAAGAGGAGAAGAGAAATGAAAAGGAAGAACTTGTGAATTGAAGGTAACTAAAGTTACCTTAATGTAATCCTATATGTCTTAGGATTTGGGATGGGTTAAATTGTATAATGAAACCAAAAATTGTGTGGGAAATGTGTTTAGTGAATGTAAGAGGAAATTTTGTGATGATGTTTAGTGTTTTGGTTCAATGTTGAGATGTGTTTTGAATTAAGGGCCTAAGAGCCAAACATTTGAGTTAATGCACTATATTGTGAACTATGGAGTTTTTGATAAATTGTGTGTGCTGCTAGAACCCACTAAGTGTTTGGTTAGTTTTTTTGTAAATGTTTTTGGGATTAGGTGATGAAGATGATGAATTTGGGTAAGTTAGGTTTGTAACAAAGTTATGGCGAAATTTCAGTAGTAATATAGTGGTTTAGATGGTGATGTGAGCTGGAAGAGTTTAAGTGTTACCTAGGTGTTGTTAGGAATTGATTTGGTTGGTAAATCACAGTGAGGTGTTGGTTGGAGAATGTCATGGAGTTATGTAAAAATATGTAGCATGAATGGAGTTGGATGTCTTGGAATTCCTAGAAATGAACTTGAGTGTGTAGCTTGTGAAACTATTGAATGAACTTGGGTATTAGAAGTGTAATTTCTTAGGAATGAATGAGGTATGGTCAAATGGTAAGGAGAAGGTTAAAGCTGTCATGGGATTGTTTTGAGAATGCACTAATGTGCATAGTGTGCAGAGAATGAGAGTGTAGAATTGTTGAATTAAGCAAGAGTTAGGTGAAAGTTTGATCAATGATTTGAGGAGGTTTTAAGTGTTTTTACGGTGTTTAAAACATGTAGAAAACATGTGGAAAGATTAAGGAATGATTAGGTATGAATTAGGGGTTGAAAAGAGGTAAAAACTGTCAATTTTAACACCTACGAACATGGTCCAGGTTTGTAAACAAGTACACAAAACTGGACCACCCTAAAAACTTGCTAGAACGTTGTCCCAGCATGTGGTCTGGGTTTGTATCCCGGTACACATACCCAGACCAAGGCAAAAACATGGCAGAAACTGATTTTCGGGATTGGTCCGGGTTTGTAACCCCGGACACAAACCCGGACCAGTCTAAAAATTGTCCAGAATGTGTTTTTAAGTGTTGTAATGATGGGGAATTGATTGGGGATGGTTTTAAATGATGATTAGGCCTTTTTTGTTGACTTTTAAAGGCCATTGGAAGTATAAACAAGTGTGAGAGTGAATGTATAAGTTGTGAACTTAAGATCACATAAGTAAGTTAAGGATAATGGGACAACGGGGTTAAGTACGGGAGTAATAGAAGTTTACATACCGTAAGATTTTGTTGTTAATAAAACATTTGAATAATAATACCAGTTGTTCAGATACTAACTAGGGAGCGTGAAGTAACGCGTTGGAGTAAGTCCTCGGGAACATGGTAGAGTAACCCATGGTGTAAGGTACGGTTTTCTTGCAACCCGTGTCCTACCAGGTTACACTGGCTTGTATGCCTATTTGATTTTCTAAATGTTTGCCACCTTGAAAGATAAAGCATGAAATGAGTTTACAGTAATTCATTTATGTGGCGTATTTAGTTCTGATATCACTTAACCTCGAATATGTGTTAAACCGTAGCTAACCAACTCTAGGATCACATAAGAGATCGGTATTCAGAATCAACGTCCCAACCTACGGGAACCTTCTAACTACGGCTATCCGTGTGTTAATTGTGTACTGTTGTTGTGTGTAAATGTGTTTACCCCCTTTAAGTGTGCCGTTGTGCAATGAATGTTGTTTGTACATGTATGGCGGAATGTGTTTACCTCCCCTTGTGTCTAACCCAATTTGGCTACTTATAACGTAACTTGTTGTGATAAGCCCCATGGAGGGAGCTTCTAACTAGTGTATGACTTGGGGTGAGGAATCCGGGAGTCCCGGTCACGCGCGTGTGTTTGGGGGTTGTTATCTACAGCTGATTCAACTCCCTCTCTGTTCGGTTGTTTTCCTTCTTGGAATTCAATCTCCCACGAGCCTTATTAAGGGGCTCTCCTGCCTTGACTTATGTTCGGGGTTAGGGGATATGTGTACGGTGTGCTTGGATCCTATAGATCTGACACACCTTGTGTAAGTTAGCCGTTCGACAAACAGAACGGCAATGTGTTATGTATTGAGATCGACATGAGGACGATCGTCCTCTAGACTCTATAAATGTTGACTAACTCTTATTTTGGTTCGAATCCTCAAGTGATTTGTCCCCGAGTTATGTTGTATGTGTGTGTTTATGTGGTGAAAGTATTATGTTCATGTGCATTGATTTGTGAAATCAAGTTTATATAATTATGAGAAGTATTGTGTAAGCCCTCCTAAAAAGGATTAGGTGTTAACTAATGTGGATAAGGCACCATCGAGGTAATAACCCTTGAGGTCCCAAGGAAAGAGTAATGTAACCTAACTGATATTAATGTGTTGGTTTTTTATTGTGGTCATTGTACTGAATATCTGTTGAATGTGTGTTTAAAGTATTATGATTTAAATATAATCAACCGCATGTTCACACAACAATTAGTTGTGCATGGCCCGGTAGTATGCGGGCTGCACGATTACTATACCAGCAAAGGTGCTGAGCCCCTTTGGGGCCACCCATTACATTTCAGGTACACTGGAGCTGGTAGTTATTCGAGAGTAGGACGGGGTGGCTAATTTTGTAAGGGTAGTTTGTGTAGTTTTCTTATGTACTTGTAAGTGGTGTAAGACCGAAGTGTGATTTCAGTATTTGAATGTATTAGACTCGGTACAGTTGTAATGTAAGTGTAATTGACTCGGTTTAGTTGTGAAGTGGAATTGTAATGTTTAATGCTCGGGAGTCCTGTCCATCAGACCGGTACACTATGTATGTATGAGCCTGGTTAGCCACGTGGGTGGCTAACGGCGTGTAGCACCCATGGATTAAGTTACGTGTTGAGTTGTAATTCCACTGCAATCGTTTGTTAAGTATTGTATTTGTAGTTGGGGTGTTACACATTTTGAACTAAAGGTAAAATAATTGAGTTTAGTAGTTGTCTCTGAATTCTAAGATCAATTAAGTTATTATAAAATGCATTTATGTTATTGAGGTCTCAGAAGTCTTGAATATGAGAAATGGTTAAGTATTAGTAAAGTGGATTTAGGGGAACAATTAACAAGTGTTAATAAAATACATTTCTTGATCATACAACCTTGGGCTATACAACCTTCTAAAATAAGTCAAAGGTTATACATAACATTTAAGCGAGGCTTACAAGATAATTGGGATTTAGAAATAAGAGTGAGGAATTTACTTAAGTTTAACTTAGGATATAGGTTATTGACAATAGGCTACCTTTATTATTCCTCAGAGTATTGTTGAATATGTGCACGAGTCTACTAGAACTGCTACAGCATTAATCAGGTATGTTTTCTCGTACTCAGATACTTGTGCTAACAGACTTGAGGAAACGTTTTTGGAAAACGATAATTGAGCTTAAAATGAATTTCAAAAGGAAAACTGCTTGTGTGACTAACCCAGCTTGATGTGACTAACTGAGCCTTGAATGTATAACTTGTGTGGTTACTGTTCCTTCCTACCTTAGTTGTTTCACTGGCTATTAACTGCAAGGTGTTTACGCCTCTGCTCTCTGTATAACTTGCGTGGTTACTGTTCCTTCCTACCTAATTAGTTGTTTCACTAGGCTATTAACTGCAAGGTGTTTACGCCTCTGCTCTCTGTAGGACTGAGTGTTTTGGTATTGCACTTGTGCAGTTAATGATCTAGTGGGATAGCTAGGAATTTGGGAAAATATCGAATCTTGGTGAATTCTTCCTTTGGACTGTGGGTATTGTTTCATCCATGAGTCGTGTTTTGGTCAGCCTTATTGAGTATGGAATCTTTTTATTAAGTGGTGCACAACTTTTCACCGATGACTGAGAACGGGTCGGTCGCAGCGGAGGTCTGCTATACCTCGTCCATGTGGACAACTGACAGCGGAGGTCTGTTTACCTCGTCCCTGTGGACAACAGACTGGCGGTGGGGGCCATCTTTCCCAATTGGTTTTATTCCACTCTTGAGTATGCTTTTATATGGGAATCAACTTTCTGAAATGGTGGAGACATCAACTGTCTACCACGGGTTATGGATATTCATATCATTCCTAGTCCTTTGTGACTACATGAGTTTTTCTCTTCTTAACCAGAATTGGTTCTAACATCAACAACGAGTGCTTACTAACTTTATGGTGTGACCTCTTAAGTGGATGACTTGGCTGCAAAGTTATTTATCTCTTCTTCATCTTGTTCTCTTTTCTCAATGATTTGAATGTTTTGAAGTGCTTTGTTACTCTGTTTGCTTTTAAGAGTTTGATTTCAAGTTACTATTTTATTTTAAGAGTTATGCTTTAAATTATTGTTTTGGAGAATTGTACCAGTTCCATTCCAGGGAACTGACTCACCCCTTCCGGGGTGGGTTGCTTGGTTTCATCTTGCAGGTATGAAATTGTTTATATAGGTGGCCACGAAGAGTATGAGTGATTGGGATGGGAATTAGGAATGGTGGAGAGTTATTCTATTTTACTTGTAGTTATGTTTATGTTGTTTTTCTCGAGTTCAGGCCGTAGCTTAGATCATTTTAATTGTTGTAATCAAGGGAGGTTTTATACCGGGTGTTTGGTGCCCGATGATTTGTAAACGCCAGTAGAGATTTTATATTCCACTGTACTTATTGTAAATAGGGGCGTTACATACCTAGAATGACTCTGTAGATATGCACAAACAAATCTAGTACTTCTCTCTCTTCCTCTCTCTCTCTAAAATAGGTGAAGCTTTCTCTAAACAAATGCTCTGAATAATTCTCTCTAGAAAGCTGCAATAAGAAACGAAATGACAAGTCTCTTATATAGTTGTTAGGATCTGAAGTTGGACAGAGTTAGCTCCGGAATTTCAGGAACCAACGACTCTTTCCTTGAATTTCGGAAGCTGGAGCCAAATTTTGAAAGCTAGAGCCAAGTCTTATGATTATTGCCACCTTAAGAGAATTTTGGTCCAAGTCTGAACGTTGATGATCGTTGTAATGTCATTATAGTTGCTGTACTTGCTCCTTAATTTTCACAACTGACCGGTGGACTCTCTCGATTTATCAGAAAGTCAAGGCTTTAGATTTTGCTCACATGTTGCATGAATTTCGGCCCAAGGATGATAGTTGATGACCGTTGTGGTTTAGTGGACGTTGCTCCTTAATTTTCGCAACTGATTGACGAATTCACATGGATGGACTCTATCGGTCTTTCGGCAAGGACAGAGAGGCTCATTCGATCTAAGAGCTCACTCGATCTTTCAGTAAGGACGGAGACTCGTTTGACCTAAGGACTATCTCAGCAACACCCCATACTCCAACATACAACATCAACTCCATATCCAAATCCGTAAACAAGTGATCATTCTAAGTATTCCTAGCCATACACAACTGGGGTACATAATACAAATAAGTCCGGAAGTGCGATAACAAAATAACTGTTGCCTACCCAGAACATCCCGCACTCCGGCTTCCAGTCTCGATCAAGTTCCTGTAATATGTTTGTTGTATAGGCTCGGCACAACCGCTAGATATGCTAAAGTGTAATCCTAGAACTCCTTAGGTCAATTAGCCATCTTAACATGCGGTTCATTACATGTTGTTCCATTTACAATATTAAAACTGTAAATGCTATAATTAAACACTCAATAGTTCACCCAATATAACCACATCATTCCACAATAAATCATCCACATAATCAAAACAATAACGAGTAAATATGATAATGGTGCGAAATTTGTTTTCTTGTGAATAGTTCTCGTCACTCGGCCTTCAAGGCCCATTATTTGTTATCCATGTTTACGAGGTCTATTGAAGTCTCGTACTAAGGTATAACTAATACTCGTAATCTCATTTGTTTCACGTTTACTCTTAAACTCATGTCGGGTGTCATGTTAGGACAACCCCTTTATAATTCATATTACTTATTTGATTGGACAATCGTCCTGTGTGCACCAGCAACAGTGCCCTCCGACCAACGATCCGAAGATCTCTAGATTTCCTCTTTGCCTAAATGAAGGCGTCTCATGCGCCCATAGCCATGCACCAATAGCAGTGCTCTCTAACCAACTATCAAATGTGGCTCGTCGGATTTCCATATCGAGTGGACCCGTTTGGTGGTCCTCTCTAGTGATCACTCTACGCCACCAGGTAGTCTGAGACTACCTCAGGGTTTCTCCTCATACACCAATTCTTACCATGTGAATAAGTAATTTAATCAATTTACCTAAGATCTACTCTTAGGTTAGAGAGAATACATTATCAAATAGTTTCCATTTAGGTCTTACACAATACTTAAAAGTCATCTAGGTCATTTCATGTCAAATACATGTGCTCTAGAGATTGGTACTACCGAATCTCTTTCCTAAGTTATCCACTTAGGTTGATTAGGAATAATATGATATTTCATTGAACTTTCATATGTAATGATCTTTCCTAATCTTACTCGTAACTTAAGTCGAGTTGCAATTGGCATTACTTTAGTCCGAAAGACGTTCGCGCATAGTTAGTAACGCGAGATAGTCGAGCAATTTAATCATATAATCGCATACATATAACACACATATCACTCGTATCAACAACATACAAACATGTCCAAACCCAAGAAAACCCTCAGGACGTTCGAACCACACAATAACATACCGTACACCTGACAGAAAGAGAGAGCAGATGTCCGAACCCCGCGTCCGTCCTCTATATACTCAGCTTCGGAATATACATACATATACACTTAGTATTAATATACTATAATTCAAATAATTCGGTATCTTGAATAACTACTAACCCCCCCCCCCCCGATAACTACCCTTTAGTCAATTAGTCGTTATTAACAGGGTATATGAATGCATTCGGAATTAGTTAAATCATCCTCTAATTATATTATAAATAACATGTTGTATTAATTTATCACTTAGGGTTTAATCCGAACAACCTATCTCATTTATTCATAGGTTTATTATATGTATACATGTATATATATATATATCCATATAGTTTGTTCTATATGTTACTTATACAATTGACCTTATAGTATTATTAATCTTTAAATTCTCATTTAATTTATGAGTTAGTCAACTTGACCCTCTTTGGTCAATTGGGTTGACTTGGTCAATGTACCCAAGCCAACTTTTTTATATAATTCATAATAAAATCCCTTGAATTATATAATTTATTTGTTTCTTCAATTCTTTATACCTTAACATTAGATCTCATGCTTAAGGTTATACAATGTGATTCCCCACCTTATAATAAACTATACCTTATTTAATATGATCCTCCAATCATATTATATAATTCACCAAACTCCAAATATTCATACACCATTTGTATGAATTATAAAATCCCATAATACTCATAACAATTCTATTATTTGTGAACTCCAACCTCGCTTTAGTTTGTATTATTTAATATAGTTTCCAACCATATGCATACCAATATTAATTTATAACATCCTCAACCTTGCTATATAATTTATAATGCCTTGCATATTCATATATTCCCATATGAATTATAAAATTCCTATAATTACTACTAACTCCATAAAATGTCATTATGATCATAGTCTTAATGCTATGTCATATGATCCCTCAACCATATCTTATAATAATCCTTAAAAACTCTATAATTCTCGGCATAGCACTATATTTTTCCTTTATTACACTTTTCCCACATTTTTTTACTAACATTACAATGACATCACAAATCATATCTTATAACTCTAACTCCTTATTTAATTTACCCCAAGGTGTTATGCTAACTTAATTAAATTACCAAACAGACCCCAAATGATATTCCTCCATTTCCACCATATTTTCCACAAATTACAAAGTGGACCACATATATTATAATCCTCACAATTTAACCTTTAATTCACATCTCTTATAATCTTTCAATTTAATTCCAAACTTTAACCCAAAAATTCCAATAAATTACGAACAGACCCCCATCTGGTTTGTTTTGATTTTTCACCCTAATTTTTTGCAAATTTGCATGTTGACCTTTTATACTTTCTTAACCTTACAAACAATTATTAATTTTTCCTAATTTACATTTCTATCCTTAATTCCTCTTAATTGGTCAAGCACTCAAATTTCCCTCCTAAGTTGACCAACAATCTGCCTTGACCCATACTTTTCAATATTTACGCTTTGAACCCTAAAACTTTTCAAACTTTACAAATAACTCCTAATTTCCTCCAAAATTCTAATTAAGCCTTTTCTTTTTCCTAATTTCGTCAAAACCATAAATTTCACCTAAGGTTGACCCTAGCCTTGGCTTTGACCACAACTTTCCAGAAATTACAATTTGACCCCAAATATTTTCTAGAGTTTTCATTTAAGTCCTTAACTTTACTAAAACTTATATTTTGCATCTTTAACCCAAACAAAGCCTAACTCTCACCTTTATTGCAGTTTAACACTCCACATATTACTTTTTTACACTTAACCACTCATCCTTTGCCCATTTGTTCACTAGAACTTCCTTTAAGTTCTTAATCACTTTTAAAGTAAATTTTTAACATTAAACTCCAACCAAGCATTACCTAACTCGTTGGTATTTTTACCTCAATCTTTTTAGGTGGTTTTAATACTCTAAATAACCCTTTAATATCATATTTTCTCACCAAACTTAATTAATACCAAACAAATACTAAACTTTTAATGCATAAAATGCACTACATAACTTATAAATGTGGCCTACATACTTGGCCTTATTACAAAGCTCAGACTTAACTTTAAAAGAACATAAAATACTCATAAGAACATTTAAACTCTCGGCCAATTTGAGTTCGACCCCAGAACTTTTTGGTAATTACATTTCCACCCCTTTAACTTATAATATTGACATTTTAAGTCATTAAAACACTTAGGTAGCGTAGTCAAATGTGTTCCCGTAATTTTATGTGCATTATTTGGTCATAATAGACCATTTCCTATCTATGTTCTCAGCCACATTTGGCTCCACATATAAATTTTCTTTAAAGCATAAAATGTGTTTTAAGATATTACTTACAAGTTTGATGCACCAAACACACTTTTCTCCACTCTTCTATTCGGCTCTAATTTCATAATAGATCTAGGTTATATTTTTATATAAATCATAAGCTTAGATAATGATTAAGGAGTTTTATGGCTTCGTTTAGCCACTTACCTTTTTAAAAGCTTGATTTTTCCACCTTGTATTTCTTTAGGACTCGACCAACTTAAGGGTTTTTGAAAAGCACTTACAGCCATGATTTGGACAAAGGAAATGAATCAAGTTAGGGTATCTTACATACCAAAATAAGATGAAGAAGCTTAAAGCGTCAAAATGAGCTTTAAGGAGAAGAGTTTACCTTTGGTGATCTAAGTGAGGTTTCTTCACCCACTCTCGGCCATCAAAGGAATAATAATTTAAGAGTTAGATCTCTTATAGATCTATGGATATAGTGTAGATTAAGGTGACTAGAAACCTTAAAATGTGACTTACCCTAAAATTCTCTTTGGAGGGTGATTTCTTGATGAAGTTTCAGCCAACAAAAGGAGCTGGAAGACTCTTCATTTCATGTATGAAAAGATGAAGGAGAAAGGTGTAAGGAACAAGAGTGTTCTCAGCCTTAATTAAAATCAAAGGGAGATGAAACCTTAAGGCACCATTTTTACCGTAAGCTTGCTTGGATCTTCCTTGCTCCATGGTTAGTTGATTGCCGAAAATTTCTCCTAGGAATCTCTTGATTTTGGCCTTGTTCGTGGAAGAGAGTTGTTAGTTGTGTTCTCCCTGTTGAATTTGTGAAGAAAATGAGAAGATTTGGAAGAAAGGTGTGGGTTCACTTCACCATGGAAGTATTCTTGAAGAACTCAAGAACAAGGCTTGAGGAAGAAGAGAGGGAGGAGTGTTCTTGGCTTGCAAGAGAGTGAAGGGAGAAAATATGAGACTTTCTTTCTTAAGTGGTAAGTAGTAAGTGTAACACCCCTACCGCTAATCCCGTTATTGATACATAATTACCTCATTCATCATTACAATCGCAGTGCACAATTCCAATACTACGGTGGGTGAAACAATGCCGTTAGCAACCCACGTGGCTAACATGGCCTAACTCAATACAGTAACGGTCTGATGGACCGGAATATATGAGTACTTAAACAAATACAAATCTCATTCATTACTAAACCGAGTCACACACTACATCCTCAGTCAGTACAATACTTACTCAATCCAATATACCGAGTATTTACAATCTATATGCCGATAACACTTTCGGACTTACCCTACCAATACATACATTTACAATCGTACTTAAATCAACTACCCATGCTTAACCGCCATCCCCGTCCTACACTCGAACGGTATTCATCATCCGGGTACCTGAAAAATAATGGGTGGCCCCAAAGGGGCTCAGCACCTTTGCTGGTATGGTAGTCGTGCAACCCGCTACTACCGGGCCACACTCAACTAATTCTCATCTTAACATGCGATTGATTTTATTTAAATCAAAACATGAAGTGCAATAAACATACAACATGCTCGCATTCATACAAGTATTCAAACTAAGAATACAAACAACAAGGCTAACACATTCGTTGTTATTCTACGCTACTTTTGTTCTTTAGGCCTTGATGGTTTCTACCTTAATAAAGCCTCATTCTCTTTAATCATTCAGCATCTTATCCATCCTCTTCGGATAACTTCAATTGTTCTCTTAGTTCTATAGGCACTACATGCTTCAATCTTACTTTCTCAATTATTCCTCTCTCAAATATTCTTAAGTCAATACACATGACCTCCGGGCAGAGACATACACAAGACTCACCACTGGGCTTTCAACGTTACTAGTCTTACTTCCCCGGTTTCGACCCTTCTTTGGTTCTAGCATGGTGGGAAGGTTCAACTAGCAACTGGAACTACTCTCTTAGTTCCTTATTCTTACAAACGTCTGTTTTCTACCGGACTCCTCACATTCCTAAATACTCCTCTCTCGGAGTTATAACATATTTATGTATATTATTCTAGAAGCATCACTCTCGATGTCATCTAATGACTTAGGGAATTTTCTCAAGTTCTTGTATTCTCAGATTTAAGGGTTGCCCCAACATTTTGAATACTTATACATTCAGGTTATTTCTCATACCGGGTCGGGTCCTCTTATAGGAGGTTGACTATCTTTTAAAGAAGGTTTATGGTCCCTTAATCTCTTTTTACTTTCTCATGAGTTCATAACCTTGAACTATCTTTGTGTTCTTAATAGAGATTCTTTATAAACTTCCACTAATAATTATTCGTGGATTGTTTCGTTTCGGTTTTTTAAACGTTAACGGGAGTTTACTAATCCCATAAATCTCTCTGACGTTCTAGTGAGTTCATAAGGTTGCATTGTCGTTATTCTCTAATCGATAGTTCTTATGTGTTTTCCACGTTTACGGTGTTTGCGGAACAACTCTTTCTACGAGTCACTAACTAAGCATTACTCATCTATGGGTCGGTCTACAACACTAAGTTAGGCCACGCAATCACATAAGGTTGGTTAGCACATACAACAAGCATCATGATACATATCAAGTGCGATAAATCATTTGCGTGCTTTTATCTTGATAAGTCAGCACACAAGCAAATAGAACACAAGCCGAGTGAACTCGGTAGGACACAAGTTGCAAGAAAACCATACCTGTCACCGAGGGTTTACTCTAACGTGTCATCTCATGCTCCTCTGTTAGTTCTCGCACAACTGATATTATTTCAAATGTTTCCATTAATATCAAGATCATATGGTATGTAAACTACTATTACTCCCGTACTTACCCCGTTGTCCCGGTATCCCTATCTTTACTCTTGTGAACTTAAGTTCTTACTTCCACAACAATTCTAGCACTTGTTTATACTTTTAAGGACCATTAGATGTCACCAAACAAGTCCAAAGCATCATCTAAAACCATTACCATTCAAATCCCCATCATTTAGAACCTTTAAAACACTTACGGTGCAATTTCAGGGGTGGTCCGGGACTTAGTCCGGCCCTAAGTCTCGAACCAATACAGATTTTAACTCTCGGTCATTTTTTCACCTGGTCCGGGTCTTGGTTCTGGACTAAGGTCCCGGACCAATGTACTAGTTTACTCTCGGCCTGTTTTTTAGTGTGGTCCGAGACTTTGTCCCTACCCTAAGTCCCAGACTGTAGCAGGTTTCTGTCAAATTTGACAGTTTTGCATTCTTTTCCAACTCCAAATTCCACCCAATCTTTTCCTAATCTTTCCACAGGTTTCCAAACATGTCTTAACACCTTAAAAACACTTAAAACCTCCTCAAATCATTGTTCAAACTCATCACTCAATTCTTTCTTAAATTCTATAACTTTGCACTCTCATTTTCAGCACTTAGGCACACTAGTGCATTTCCAAAACTTCTCTTAACAGTTTAGAACCTTCTCCCAACCATTTGACCATTCCAAATCCTTCCTAGTCATTGCATTTCCAATACTCAAGTTCAACCCTTATCGTCAAAGTCTTGCACTCTAGTTCTTTTCTAGCCATTCCAAGACCTTCCGACATCACTTTTGCTACAGATTTTGCACCAATCTTTCCAACCCTTCAACTATCATTTTAGGGTAATTAATCAACCAAATCAATCCTTCTAAACACCTAGTTAACACTTAGGCTCTTCCAGCTCATTACATCTCCTAACTCATCTATTCCTATCAAAATTTCACCATAGTTCACCTACAATCATAACATTCCCAAATGCATCATTTCATCATCCATTCACCTAAACCAATTTCACTAGCCATATCCCTAGTGGATTCTACCAGCACACAATATTCATCCAAACTCATTAAACACAATATAATACACAATCTCAATTGTCATGGCACTTAGGCACTTCAATCATCACAATTCACAATTCTCTCTTCCAACTACCAAACACATTCTTAACTCAATTTTGGTCATTCTTTTAAATTCCCATCCCAACATTCTAAAATCATTAATGACATACATTAAGGTAAATCATCTTACCTTAAGCTTCCAAGTATTTCCTCTTTAATTCTCCCATTATTTTCCTTCTCCATTTCTCTTGATTTTTCGATCATGGGCAACACCATTGCCAACACTTTAGACCAATACCCACATAAGGCTAATGAGAACTCATTAAAGCACTAGGCTCATGAATTAATCTAGAATTCAAGAAGAAAGGCTTAAGGCACTAAAATTGGGCATTACCTTTGAAGCCCAAGAATCGATTTTTGCCATGAACCAAAGGAGAGCTCCAGATACACTTTGGAGGCTTGAGCAAGTGCTCATACAAGGAGAAAAACAAGGTACCTTAAGTAACCAAAATTGGTTGAACAAAGAATGGAAGGAATATTGGATTTTTGTGATTTTTCTTACCTTAAAACAATGAGGGGATGAACTAGCTCTAGAAAATGATCCTTTCTTCTCAAATGGGACTATACCCATGGTGGTCAACTTCAAGCTTTTGGGATTTTGAAAAGAGCACTAGATAGCTCTTGCTCCAACTAAGAGAAATATGTAGTTATTTTTTTATTTGGAGCATTGATGTGGCTTAGGCATGAGGAGAATGAAGAGATGCCATGGGAGGGCTGTAAAATCACCAGCCAAAGGGAAGGAAGAAGAGAGCTCATGGTGGGAGAAGAAGAAGGAATGAGAGAGAAGAGAGAAATGAGAGGAGAGAGAGGGGAAAAGCACTTTTCTACTTTTCCCTTTTTGCTTTTTGACTTCTTTTGACTAAAAAGAGGCTAGTTATCAATTAGAGAGGGGAAGGCTGATTTGTTTACAAAATCTGGCCCCCTATATTAGTTGGACAGGGGCATTTTCGTCTTTTTACAAGAAACGTTCCTAAACTCCCGGTTGTGGCACTATTCACAAACCAGGTCCATTTTCCGGATTTTTCTCGTTTCTTTAATTTTAATGGTTCTTAGGCTTTCATTAATGTTTAATTACAGCTATATGATCAACTATAGTTTTTACGGGTCCATTTGACCACTTAAAGTCAAGTTTCCGGGTTTTCTCGAAAAACGTGCTTTAAAACTTGTTTGCGTTTTTATTCCACATTATAGATCCATTTTCTTCAGGAATTGTTCTCACATGTTATTTAGGTATAATTAAGCCTTATGAATCCATCTAGGACCCTAGTCGAGGTCATATACCTCCTATGGTTGCGTAACACCCGTTTTTACGTTTTGTGCTTTTTACGTGTTTTCTCTTTTCTTTTGGTTTTACTTTCTTCACCAATATTCTTTAGACACTATTAGGCCCTTAAATACCATATTAGAATAATTTAATCACCATATTTAAGTCAGGGATATTTCAGTAAGTAAGGTGTAAAGTAAAGATGACTCGTATAGTTTGCTCTTATCTAAGGAAGAAAAGCTAGACTTGGTACGGTGAGTCCTCATAGGCTGCCGCCTCACTTGTGATATTTTGAGGGGTTTAGTTTGACCATTGATAAGCCTCAGACTTATCATATTTTAGTAGTTAGAATTATAGAAATATTAGTGAAAATAAGTATAAAATAACTAGTATTTATATCATATTGCATATAAAGTTCGTTTTATAAGTCAGACTTATATTTGTTATGTTTTTGTGCAAGGAATAAAATTATAATCAAAGGATTGAAGTAATGTCGGGCATGATGCCAGAAGATCAACTCACGGCAAGAGTATGGAGCACAACAGAGGTGTTGCCGGACGCAGTGTCGGGTATTCCCTAGCCAGTACCAGTGAAGAGTCACCTCGGTTCTTCAAAAGATAGCAGTTAATTACCGTTACCCAACTGACTGATGCCCAATATAGTGTCGGATGTCTTCTGTCCGGCACAAGCATCGTTTCACGGGATTTGGCGGTTTGATTGACCGTTATAAAACACGTGGTGCCGGGTACGACTGATTCGGCATGACTCTCGGCACATGAAGAATTTGAGGCTTATAAATAGGCCGAGAGTCTGCACTTCAACACATCATCATCATTCCACATTCACGCCTCCATACTCCACACATTCGGTTCTAACGCTGCCAAGGAAGTTCTGTGCATCATCCACAACGAAGAAGGAGACATCGCTATCGGGTTAAGGCTAAGACCAATTCCCTTCTCCTCTTTGTATTTCTTCTCTCATTTGTGTAGATGGTGCAGTAGAATTCCTTGTATCCTTGGTTAGGAATGATTCTCTTTGTAAACAATTTTGATCATTTAATAAAGTTGCAAGTTTCAAACTTATATTTTTGATCTTGGTGCAAGGTGGATTAAGTTTGCTACTTATTCTCTTAACTTCAAATTTATTCTTTTGTCAATAAAAAAAAGGCAAAATGGGTTGAGAAATTCTAAGTGATTTTTGCCTTTGTCTTCAATAAATTACGAGATGATAAATAAAATTTGGAATTAACCATTTTATTCTTCAATTTCTGGTTCGTTTATTTGCATAAAATTTGCTGGATTCGATAATGGATTGTGAGTGTTTGTTTTGGATTCGAAACTAGAAAACAACCTCAACATTTTGGTCTTGCCGGATTCATTACTGGGTGTTTGGTGTCCGGCGCATTGAAAGTTCTTGAATGTGCCGTGTATCTTATGTCCGGCATGACATCCGGCGTTTTCAAAAGTTGGTTAATTCGAGACTTGCTAATTTGACTTAGTGATCATACTTGTTTTTATGTTGATTATTATCCCGAATCAAGGATAGAACATTGTAAATACTTCATTTAGTTAGAATGTTAGACAATTTCCTTAATTTGAGTTAATGTTCAATTTTTCCCCTTGTTAGATTTAGGTAATTACTAGGATTAGGACTAATTTTCTAATAAGTCCCTAGGGGTTCGATACTCTTGGTCGTAATTTACTTACACTTTATTCCGACCGGGATTTTTGCTACCCGTAGTAGAGTTGTAGGATTCTTTTATTATTTTGTTCATTTGTGTATATAATCTTCCCTACAAATATCCTGTTAGCAACCATTGACCAAGCTAATGTGAGTAACGCCTTGTTTGGCACTATTCACAAATTGGTGCACATTTCTATTTTTTTTTAAGTAGGCTCTCTAATGTGGTACATTATATCCCATTAGTTAACCATGATGTATACAAGCCTTAATAACCATCCAAAGTCAATTTCTAGACACTTTCATTAAAATGTGTCTTAAGGAGTTTTAAGACACCCTTTTGTGTTTTAACTCATTTTAGAATTTGGTTTTCTTTGGTAATGGTTCTGTATTGTTCTTGCCTTATATATAAGGTTTACCCCTTTGAACCCTAATTGAGGTTACACAATACCTTAGGTTTCTTAAAGCACATTTTTACCCTAAATGATATTAAAGCACATTTTTGCTTGTTTGTAATCTTAGATTGTTCCTCAATAACCTTAAGGCACATTTTATCCTTATTATATCATTATTTGATCTTTAATCATCATTTTTTAGTTCGGGGTATTTCACCTAATCAACAGGTATCTCCGATTTAACCCCATCAAAAAGTGAATAAGCTTGTCTTCATACGCCAGCTTCTTGAGGGATTCCTTAGCTTCGCAACAGCAACCCACACAATTACACTTTGAAAAAGGGCAAGCGAAGTCTAATTCCCCCCAAATATGTTTCAGTTTTGTGTAATAATCGCTTACACTATCTTCTCCTTGTTTGATTCTACTAATTCTCGTTTCAAGTTGTGTACAATTGCCAAATTGTTGTGTTTGAACCTTTGGCACAGGAATCCCACAACTCCTTCAGGACATCGTAGAATCTCACGCTTTGTACAATATTTGGCTTCAGCGCCGTCTTCAACCAAGAAAGAACCAGAGAGTTTGATCTTTCCCAGTCATCGAACCGAATCACATCTTCTTCGCTTGGCTTTTCCCCCTTTCCTGTCACAAACCCGTACTTGTTCTTAGCCTTGAGCGTTGTAACCATGTCCCATTTCCACCCCAAAAATCTTGTACCGTTAAACTTCGGTACAGGAGTCAGCCCAGGCAGTTCCGTAGCGTGAACATAGATTGGATCGTTCACATCAATAATGTTGTTGTCCGATGATGACACTGATGCCAGAACCTTGCCTTTGTTCGTGTCTTCGCCATACTTTGTGAAAACCAGAGAAGCCAAGATTGAACCTACGCTCTGGATACCATATTAGGGTTCTTGAAGAATTGATATGTACGAAGGTAGAAGAAGACCAGTAATATGTAGTTCTTTTATATAAGGAATATCATTCTGTTACAAAAACTAGTCATGACCACCGTATGGGGTTGAACAATATATATACTATGTATATCTTATCTTGTTTTAATAAGATAAAATAATAAATCTGGTAGAATCTAGTAAAGATGTAAAATTGTGCTATCGGTAAGTAAATTACTGACTAATCTAATCTATATATTGTAATGAATAAAAGGCTGAATACTAAGACCTTGGATCAGAAGGCCCACTAGCCAAATATCGTTGCCCAGATACCCCCCTCTTGCCACCGTCTCTTTGTTCTCTTATTTTTCATGCTTCTTCCACTTTCAGTACTCCTCAAATCCTGCATGATGAAGGAGTTAGGGAATGAATGGAGCCTCTCTAGCTTATGATCACCGCCTTATTGGTGAGCTATTTGCGACAGAGGAGCTCCCTCCTAACTCCCTGACTCAGCTGTATCAACATTGGAGCCCATTGGGAGGCTTTCGCTTATGCAAGATAGACCCAAATCTCTTCTTGTTTGATTTCGACCACCTAGAAGCACTGTATGCCATCTTCGTCCACAGCCTTGGCTATTCAATGTCTCCCTATTTGTGTTTTAACGCCTACAGAAAGAACTTCCTGTTGAGGACCATGAGTTTCAATGGGTTTCGTGTTGGGTGCGCATCTACAACATTCCATGGCCTTATTGTAACCTCAAGTTAGTTGAGCTTCTGTCCACTTGGGTTGGACACTTCACGGGAGTTATGAAGGAGCCAAATGTATCCGAGTTTGATTTCTTGTATTTCAAGGTTATCCTAGACCTTCGAGCTCCCATCTGTCACTTCATCCCAGTCAACCTAGACAGGATGGACCTAGTGTTGCCGATCTCCTATGACCATTTGCCTGATATCAGCACCAGATGTGGGAGACTTTTACATCCTACTTTCAAATGCATGTAGTGACCATCTGTTAAGGAAGAGCTCCCTAAATTCGGCCCATGGCTCCGCTCGGAAGTCTTTCTAGCCAGGCTCTAACCTAATAGGAGCTTCTTTATTCCTAATGAGTGACACCTGGTTCGTGGTGCAACTTTGGATCCTTCAACGATGCTCTAAATGCCACCCACACCCTTGCCTGGCCTCAGCTGTCCTTTAGGGCCCCAACTTGCTTCATCCTCATCGGTTTGGATGCTATCTTATGTTGGGCATTCGGTCAACATAGCGATGATTGGCTCTAATCAGCATGAGCAGTCAAGTTGTATATGTGCTATGGGGCTTAATAAGCCAGACCACTACATGGAACCATATGCGCACTTTGAGCTTCCATCACCGCCAAGGTTTCAGCCTGTTCAACAAAGAGGCCCAGCTGTAGCGGTTAAAGGAGTTGGTGTAAAGCCATCCTATCTAATTAAGAAAAGGAAGATCGGAGAAGGTATAGACCACTTGGCGAAGTAACACCCCCATCTCCTCGGTTGGCTGTCTTTTGTTGCCTATTTTTGCTGGACTTTGGTTTTGCTCTACCCAGTTTTCCTAGTGTCATTTTGCTTGTCCCTTGAGGACTCCCTATTAGTCTAGGCCTTTTTCAAGCTTGTCGGGTAGGATTTGGTCTAGGTAATCTTCTTATTAACTTAAGCTCTAGTTTTAATATGTTTAAGTTGTAGTTTCGTCCCTGCGGTTACCTAGAGTAGTCTTTCCTACCTTTTCATCAGTTTATTTAGCTTCAACCAAATATTAGATGATCTTCACCTATTTCCAGAGATTTATGCTCCTTGGCTTGTCCAGCTATGCTTGTGATCACCCATGGGGCTTAATTACAGTGGTAATAGTCTTGCCCAAAAGACCTTATATGTGGTGGGTTGTTTTCTTTTAGCGTGTTTAGGTTTGTAATTATTATTAATCTAATGATATTAATTTTTCAAAAAAGTCACTGGTGGAAAAAAAGTCTTATAACACAGGGCTTTATACCATGGCTACGACGTAAGCGTGTTATATAATATTATATAACACGGCTATCGTGCTCATATAACACGGCTAAGAAATAGCCGTGTTATAAGATCCTCCGTCCACAATCCCGCAAAAAATAAACAGTAAAACGTCATCGTTTTGCTTTGTCTTATAACACGGCTACTGTAAGCCGTGCTATAAAGCCCTATTTTATACCACGGCTAGGCATCAGCCGTGTTATAAAACCCGATTTTATACCACGGCTATATAGGTAGCCGTGTTATAAGATCAAAAAATTAAATATTTTCGGCGCTGAAAAATCGCGCTTAAAGAAAAAAACAAAATTTTTTGAGTCTTATAACACGGCTAAGAATTCAGCCGTGTTTTAAAGTCCATAATTTATGGCGCTGAAAAATCCCGCTTAAAAAATACAAATTTTTATATCTTATAACACGGCTATATAGGTAGCCGTGTTATAAGATCTGTTGAAACGTCGGATATTATAACACGGCTAGATAGAGCCGTGTTATATAATCAAACAAAACTACGTCGTTTCGTTTGTATACTATCCGGTCAAAACGACTCTTATAACACGCCTAAGGTAACCGTGTTATATAATCAACCAAAACAAAATGTCGATATTAATTTCCCAGCTGCTTAATTTCTTCTTCTTCCCCGCGCAGCTCTACTCATCGTTTCTCTGTAAAAGCTCACCCCCGGTTGTCGCCCAAAAATTGCCCCACACCCACACGCCGCCTTGTTTTGCTGCCTCGCACCTCTGTAACGTTGAGCGTGATATCTCTTCAACCTACCCAAACCACCGCTGAAAACCCTTGTGTGGATGTCCTCTCTCAACTTCGGTGCCTTGGAGTCGCTGTTGCGAACACTCTGGTGCTCCGTTCCGATTTCCGTTTCAACACCCATCTCCATCTTCCGGCGATCTCCGGCCTTGTCGCTCGGTTTATGGTGTTTGCGGTGACCCTTGAAGATTTAGTTCTTCAGAGATTCGTGAGCATGCCTCTAGAGGGCAGTACCTCTCTGTTGCCCAATTTTGATTTAAATTCGGTCTAAACATTACATGTTTTTACGGCCTTTGCTAATGTTTAATTCGCTTGAGCACTAATGTCTGTCTTTCGCTCACATGCTCTGAATCACTATCCATTTTGAGTTAGTGCTGGAAAAAAAACCAGGGGTAGAGTTGGCTTCATCCGATTGTCGGTTTTCTTACCCTCACGCCCTGGTTTTGGTGGTAAGGATTTCTGTTTCCTTTTGATACAAATTTGTGGGGAAACTTTTGTTTTGTTTGCAAGTTATACTCATAACATTTCCCACCAGATTCGATTAATCTTGTTCTGTTAAGAGTTCTAGCATTGTATAAGATTCCAGATTGATGTGTTTGTGTTTAACCGCAATTGTTTATAACCAGTTTCACTACCTGCCGATTGTAGCTGTTTTGGATTGGTTCTTGGCCTGTTTATCTGTCTTTTGCATCTGGTGATGAGCTTTGGTCCGCGTTTCATGCTTGGGTTTAATTTTGGATGAGAATTATTCGGTACAAAATCACCGCAAGTTTCGACTGTTCTGGGTTTGTGAGCTTAATTAACATTATTACTGGTTTGAGCACCCAACCCTTTTCCGCCCTTTCGGGAATTGGGGCTCTGCGTACCACAGGCTTGTGATGTGTACTTTTTATGGGATTACATGCTGAGAATTTGGAAATCGAAAGCGTTGCTATGGATGGACTGCGTGTAAAGTTTGATAACTTCCCACACTATCAGCCCGTGGAAATTGAGAACTGATGGTGCTCTGTGTCATCTGTCGAGACTGCAGCAAACGCAGCTGGTGCTACATACTTATAAGGTGATTGGTCTGACTGAATTTCCTTCTTTTCATGTGATTCTCTTTTTCTAACGAGTCTCCAGTTGCAGTTAGTTAGTTTATAAAATCTGTTTACTACTTCATATAAGGTACAGCTGCAGCGTTATTAATCAAGGCCTGCCTTTAGATGATTGATGCTTCCCTATTTATTTTTCTGAATGCGTACAAATTGTATAATTATTTGGAGTTCAATTTGCTTGCCGATGATAAGTGTATTTAGTTGTAGAAGTTCGTCAACTTCTCTGATTCTTGTTAGCCCCATAATGTAGCTAAGCTTTTAATATTTGACAGCATCCATGTTTTATCCATTGCTAATGCATTATAACATAATTTTGAAACTGTGATAGCTCTTGCTATTCTTGTTGGCTGCTATCTAGCTCTCACTTGACTTATAGTGCCTCTTGTGAATTTATTTCCTTACCGCTCCTCTCTATGTTTATATGGAAATTTATTACTTGGACAAGGGTAGAATTTCATTCTCCTAAGAAGGAAGGAAGTAAAGGAAACTTCATGAACTAAGTGTATGTGTGTATGAACTGGCTTACCGCTCCTCTCTATCTTCATTTTTTGTTTCCTGACCTTTTCTTTTGCTTTCAATTATTGTATATGTTGCAGCTCTGGAATTCCAATCAAGGTCATGTCCTAGAAGCCTGTAAAGACAGTCTGAAGAAACTCAGACATGATTATCTTGATCTCTACCTAGTTCACTTTCCTGTTATGCTGCTCACACTGTTACACTGCTAATTTCTGAAACCTTTTTTTTGAATATTTTGCTTATGTTTTAATATTATCTTTGTTTATAACCAGTGGGGGTTTGCGATTTGTTCCATCTTAAAACCGGTGCAATTATGCTCTGAATATATTCTGATTTTATTCCCCTGTTCGATCTGGAAACCTAAAAGAAATAAGCTGGTAGTTTTTCTGACCATGACTTTCACTTTGTTGCATTCATTCTGCCTCTGGTTATAAACCACAACATGGCACATTATGAAACTACTTCGGTTGAGTTTAATAGAGCCTTTTTATAGTCTAATGAACAGAAAAGTTGGTACAATACATACCTTTAATTGTTGCTGTTAAAATTACTGTTGTTTCTTACTTCTAAACATTTTCCAGCAGCATTTGGCGTCCCAAGGCATTTCTCCTATGTGTTTTAGAGTTATGCACAGCAGTATCTAAGTTTCTCTCTTCTTCTATTCTCAGCTGATAATATGCATAATCTGGGATGATTCTAAATCTGAAAACCGAACTAAGATAAGCTGTCGGTTGTGCTTAGCTTTTTGGACTGAAATCTGCATTGTTCTTGTGGTGCCACATTGCTTGTTGTATAGGCCTATTACAATAGTCTTTCAGCCAACGGAAAGTACTCACTAAGTTCCGCAGTTCTGCTTTCGTTTACAAGTCAATAGTGCATGTTTTAACCTGCTTTTGATTGGCTCTTTCAAGCTTTGCTGACTTCTGTTTTGAAAGAATGTGGTACAGAATCAGCCCTTAATTGCTTTTGATACGGTTACCAGCAATTACACCTTTACGTCTTAGTATGATATATCATAGTGTCCTTTGCTATTAGTGTACACTATGAGTCAAAGAAAATAATTCAGTATCAGCCATTTTTCTATTGATGTCTTCTTATTAGCCGTGCCAAGTGAATTTTTTTCTGATTTCTTATATTAAGATTGATTAAATGTGTATTAACTAGTGTGCTTTACTGTGGGGTTTCAATGGTCATTGCCGTGGACATCCGCTGCCTGCATTTTATTCTGAAAACCATTTAGATATCAGTCTTCCACACGCTCAACATAATGTGGACTAATGCTTAATTTCCTTTTGGATATAGGAGTCAGAACAACTGATAGTGCACTGGGTGATGATGGTGTGCTGGACATTGACACCACCATATCCTTGGAAACCACATGGCATGACATGGAAGATCTAGTTTCAAAGGGTTTAGTTCGTAGAACCATGAAGAGATATTAATTACTCAGTACACTCAGGGAACTCATCAAGGTATTTTTTAATGCTACAACCCTTTTGTTTTGTAAAATGTTTGTCCTTGATTGACTTATATATACTATATTGTTTGGTTGTAGAATATTAATAGTTGCCAGCCTAGCTACCATAGCTTGTAGTTACATTGTTTTCTACACTTCTGCTTGTCCCTTACGACTAATGTTGGTTTAATATATACATTGCTTTTGGCAACTCAGCTGCTCCTTTATTCTTAAGATATCAATTGTGAAGTTGATTCAAGAATCTGTTGAATATATTGTCGGTTGTTGACTCAATCTGCTCACTACTTTGCTTATACGTTTGCTGAGGTACACACAAAACCTATGAGACCTGGATTGGATGTTCTTGCCTTGGGAATGACCGGGGGAGTTTGCAAGATGATATGTTGATAGGCTTTGGGCTTGGGGACTCTTCATGGGTTTGAAAACCCTAGTGGTCAGCTTTCTTATCCCAAGTAATTTTGTGGATATCTCTTGTCACGCCTTAAATTTGGTTTGGAAATTGAGTTATCACAACTTTGAATTAGTCCCTTGCGCATTGATTGGTTTGGAAACTGATTTGATACTAGCATGCTTCTTGTCCCACTGCGCTTAGATAAGAACATGACTTGAGTGATAGTTGCCCAAACGTTATAACCGCTTAGATAAATCATTTGTTGGCTGGATGGTCCTTATTAATTTTTCATCTTGGAGGGAAATGATATAAACCCGTTTAGGTATGATCCCACATGACTCACAACCCCTATTTTTGATACTACACTTTGGTTGAGTCGTAATCTAAGATGACAAATTAATTTTAGTAGCAACCCCAATGCTTGATTTATCTTACAATTCATAGCGTTTGCTGGCAGCTTGAAACTCTTTTCTATGTTCTCGGTTGGGGTGTGGGAGATGATTAGATTGCCCCCTTTCCTCCCATTGAAACGGGCCGTATGATCCCATTGCCCACACCCCAACCCTCTTACATTTCATTACTAATTAATCTGGTATCTCTTTGTCTGTGTTCCATGGCATGTACGTATTGCTTGAGGAACGAGGAACTGCTCGGGGATTAAGGAGCTAGACCTTGGTTAGGACTAATGGGACTCTCTACTTCAAACACGTGTAATGGTTGGTGCACTCTTGCTGAAGAACCGAAGTTGAGAATACTACTTGAATGTCCGAGCTTGAACGTGGAATGAAGATGGTAAAAGCACTTAGCTATTTAGGTTTATTGACAACTGTAACACCCCAACTACAAATACAATACTTAACAATGGTTGCAGCGGAATTAAAACTCAACACATAACATAATCCTTGGGTGCTACACGCCGTTAACCACCCACGTGGCTAACAAGGCTATTACTTGCACAATGTACCGGTCTGATGGACGAGATTACCGAGCGTTACACTTTACATTACCAACCGTTTCTAAACCGAAATACTTACATTTACATTACAACTGTACCGAGTCTATACCTTCATCTACCGATTATCCAACTTCGGTCTTACATCTCTTACAGCTACATAAACAATAAATACTATCCATGTTTATACAGCTACCCCGTCCTACTCTCGAACGGCTGCCGACTCCATTGTACCTGTAAAGTAATGGGGGCCCCCAAAAGGGGGTCAGCACCTTTGCTGGTATGGTAATCCCGCAGCCCGCATGCTACCGGGCCACGCACAACTATTTGTCGTCTGAACATGCAGGTTATTTTATTTTAAGCACGCAAGAAAATTATAAACACATGACATACTTATAAGCACACACATCCCATAAAAAAAAGATACAATGTAGCATTCACACATCACATTGGTTAGATTACCTTATTGTATTCCTTGTCCCTTGAGGGCTCTACCTTAACGGGACTTATTTCTTACTAAGTAACACTCGCCGAATTGATCGAGCTACAACTATTTCTTTCACTGAATTTGGGTTGATTTTGGTTATCAACCTACACAACATTACCGCACATTTCCCGTACAACGCGTATACAACACACCACCGTTCTTCTTAGAGAACGTACACTACTTAAGGTGTGTCGGACTAAATATAAGTCCGCACACCGTACATATTTGCTCACTTAGATGGGTCGGTCTTAATATAGACCCGTACATATTATACACATATTCCCCTAGTCCGACGTGAGTCAAATAAATAGCTGTGGTTAAGCTATCCCGGTCTTAATATAGAACCGTACACATTATACACATATCCCCCTAGCTCCAATAATGACGAGTTAGGTAAGCCTTGGTTAAGCTTGTGGGTGATTGTAATCCAAGAAGGAAAAACAACCATAACATAACAGAGTGGGAGTTAATTCAAATATATACATCAACTCCCAAACAACGCGCGCGACCGGAACGACCGGATTCCTCACCCCCCCATAGTATATATACATATTAGTTAGAAGTTCCTTTATGGAACTTATCACATACATGCACCATTTGGTGTTACAAGGTTGGTTAATCACACACAAGGGAGGTAACATCCCATTCGACAACATGGACAACAACATTCATTAAATGACAACATACTAAACGAAGTCACACACATCACACACGACCACAACATACACTAACGCACGGATAGCCGTAGTTAGAACGTTCCCGTAGGTTGGGACGTTTAATCCGAATACCGATCTCTTATGTGATCCTAGAGACGGTTAGTTACGGTTTAACACATGATTAAGGTTAAACGGTATCGGAATTATTTACGCCACATTAATGAATTACTATAAACTCATTTCATGCCTTATCTTTGCAAGGTGGCAAACACACAAAAAAAACAAGTTGGCATACAAGCCGGTGTAACCCGGTAGGACACAGGTTGCAAGAAAACCATACCTTGGTCCTTGCCGCTCTAGTGTTCCGCCGTACGTTGTTCCTAAACATGATCGATAACGTCGGTTAATTAACTTATTTGACTTCTGAATTTGCTAAACACTTTACATGTTTATATGGCATGTTTTTATGCTTAAACTTACACTTGATTATCTTTATTATACCCACTAGGGTTTACTACCTAAGCCACACTTTGTTTGTTTTTTTTTATAGATTTTGGGCCGACCGACCTTACCGACCGACCTTACCCAAGGTCGGTCCATTCCAGTAGAGTCCGAGTTCGAAATTTTTCACTTCGACCGACCTTGCCAAATCCGGTCCCAAGGTCGGTCCATTCCAGAAGACTTCCCGTTTGAAAATTTTACCCCGACCGACCTTGCAAGTCCGGTCCCCAAGGTCGGTCCATTCCAGAAAGATTTCCGCGCACAAAATTTGAGTCCGACCGACCTTGCAAGTCCGGTCCCAAGGTCGGTCGGCTCCAGACCCTTGTTTCTAAATGTCTATTCAACTCCAAACTTCTTCCATTGTTGCTCCAAGGTCCCTACATGTATTTAGGCATTTTCCAACACTATTACAACCTCTTAAACTCATCTAACTCATCACCTACGCTTGTTACTCAATTCTTAACCAAATTCACCCAAATTTCTCACTCACCTCTTACAAGAACTAAAACTATTAAATGTTATGCTACAGATTTTTCTCACCACTCTCACCCACTTATTAGTCCAAGAATAATGCAACATTCCCACCTTAGAGTTTACTCATCTCCTCATCTCCATATACCTAGTTACCAACCGATTCCCATACTAAGTTTTCCTCTCAAAACACCTGTAGTTCACCAGTTTGCTCCCACCTAGAAATGTATTTAAACCATCACATTTCTACACAAATTTTGACCTGATCTCCCCATAATTTTAACATATTCCCACACATCTTTTAACCCACTAAAACACTCCTAAAATTCACCATTTAAACCACAATAGCCCTCAATATTCATAAACCTTAAAAACTTGGCTCTTAGGCCCTTAAACAACATTAAATTAAACACTGAATTTCCTCATATTATTAGCAACACCTGCACTACACTCAACATTTATATTTGCACCAACACAACAAAATTTCCTTAAAACACCACATAAGCTTAAGGTGAGTTATTTATTTTGGATTTCCTTCCAAAACTTCCCCATCCCAAGTTCTACAATAACCAAGATAGTTATTAAGGTAGTTTTCTTACCTTAAATTCACAAGTCTCTCATTAATTCTCCTCTTGCTCCTCATCTCCTCAAAATCGGTCAAGAGCGCATGGAGTTTCCAAACTCCATCCCAACATTCAAGAAACACAAAAATGCATTCTATTAATTATCTAAACCCTTAGGAAATTTTAATTCAATCAAAGGGCTTAAAACATAAGGTTAGGGTTTACCTTTTGAGCCTTTTAAGAGGGATTTTCACCCTTGAATCACGAAGGCATTTACTCCACCATTGGAGGGTTGTAACAAGGCTCCAAAACAAGAGAAAAAAACAAGGTAAGAGAGAGAGAGAGAAAAATTGGCTACCATAGGAGGAAGAACAAAAACAAGTTTTTCAATGAGATTTTTACCTTGTTTGAAAGAGGAGGCTCCAAGCTACACATTGGTGTTATTTTCTCTTCAAATGGGGAAAACCCATGGAGATGAACTTCATTATTTTCGGATTTTGAAAAGAGAGGGAGATAGAGAATGATGAGGAGATGAAGAATATGTAATTTATTTTCGATTTGGAGCTCAAATGGAGCTTGTACAAGGGAGAGAAGATGAAGAAGCCATGGTTGGTTGGTGGAGAAGCTCAAAAACGACAGCAACAGAGGGAGGAGGAAGGAAATCGGCTTGGTAGGAGAAAAAGAAGGAGAGAGAGAAGAAAGAAAAGAAAATGAGAGGAGAGAGAGTGTGGGTGGGGGTATAAGTTACTTTTTGCTTTTTGACTTATTTAATTAGCTAACTAGTCATGTGTGAGGGGGCTGTCTACAAAAACCGGCCCACTAATATATACACACTGGAGCGTTTTTCGTCTTTTACAGAAAACACTCGTTAATTTACCCGGTTTTAGCACTATTCACTAACCGGGCCCGTTTTCTGGAATTTTCTCGTTTCTTAAATTTTAATGGTTATTATACTCCCATTAATATCCATTTATAGTTATTTAATGAACTATAATTTTTTACGGGTTCGTTTGACCACTTAAAGTCACGTTTTCGGGTTTTCTCGAAAAACGCGCTTTAAGACTCCGTTAGCGTTTTAACGCGTTATTTGGATCCGTTTTCTTCCAGAATTTTTCCCACATGTTCTTAGTGTTTAATTAGGGTATACAAATATATTTATAACCCTACTAAAAGGTTATATACCTCCTGAAATAATTAAATACGTTTTCACGTTTTGTGACCTTTACGGATTTTCTTTTTCTTTTTGGTTTTTATTTCTTCACCAATGATCTTAAGGATTTAATTAGCCTTAGAAAATCATAATTACATAATTAGTTAACATATTAAGGATTGGGGTATTTCAATCTACCCCCCTTAAAAGAACTTCGTCCTCGAAGTTCACACTTCCCAAGCATCATTTGAATTAGCACACGGGGATTACTTGTAAAATAAAACTTCCATCACCCAACATACTTTACATCACAACCTCGGACTTAACGGTCCGGGTAACATATCCACATCCACACATGACATACTTACATAATAACCTCGGACTCAACGGTCCGGGTAACATAACAACATTTGTACTTACACCACAACCCTCAGACTCTCAGGTCTGGGTCATATATACACATTCAGACTCATAGGTCGGGATACTATTTATTACGCATATCACACAACATGTCTTAGCATGTATAACAAACAGAAATACCTTTTCCATCTCTCCATGGGCTCGAGTCCCATGTTGAGTACATATACACTGTGATCCCGCAGAACCCGGTCGCGATGGACACCTTCAGGTCCCCGTTCCTTTGGGAGATCAAAACAATCACATACATTTTGAAAATATACTTCTCATGTCACCGGTCCGAAGACAAAGGCTCATACGTCCTCAGCTCGTGAGCAAGTAATACAAAAATATTCTTTATGGGGTTAAGTAGAACAAATCCTTTATTGGAAAGTACTATTTGAAAATCCTTTTACAAGGTCATGTAAAAGAAATCCTTCCTTTGAAGATACCATTTGAGAATCTTGGAAATATTAAGTGAAGTCTTGAAAATACCAATTGCTAATTTGAAAACATCAATTTAAAATTCTTTTTTTGAAAACGCAATACAACTCCAAGTCCAATTGTGCTAACTGCATATTATTCTTAACGTGATTATTCGTGACTACTTATAGGGAGTTTCAAGAGTCGTCCAACCCTGATGTGATCAGCATCAGGGTTGAACTATCTTTCCACCCCAATTTGTGTTCGGCTTCCCTTGATCTCATGATAATCAAGTTTCACCTCCCACTTCATTTTCAAACAACAACTAATTCAAGCATGTACCATTTTCTATCTTTTAATCCATCTAGTCATAATCATTACATCTCCAAGGGTGGAACTCTGTCCATCGATCATCTTCCAGATTCATCTTAAATCAAGTTACCTAGGGAATTTAATTCTCACTAGGTTCTATGTTAGTGTCATACCTCTTCATAAATCACAATACTGTATATATATATATATATATATATACTTTTATCAAAATACAATACACGTTTTACATTTAGTATTATATGGACATACATAGTCGGGGTTTTAGTTCCCTGGGAGTTTCTTACTCCCTTACACTTGTACTCTCACACATAACAGTTAACAAGGTATATACTTTTTTTTTACAATGGTATTCGCATCTTCTGTGCGCAATTACCATAATTAAACCATGAACGAATACGTATGTTCATGTACCATACGCACCAATCATCAGAACAAAGTGTTTTATGTTATACATCGTATCATAACAAATTATTTTGTGCTACGCACAACATAGTTCACGTACACTTGTACATTAAAACACACTAAGCGGTTTTAAGCTCTACCCCCCTTAAAAGGGATTACGCCCACATAATCAATCACTGAACATTGGTTTAAAATGTTCTGCCGCCGTGAAGTGTCTTAACTTCCACGCGGTCTGTTATACAATGTGTTCTGGTTAGCGGATCTTAACCATATTGGCGGTTTAGTCCCTAAACCAAGAATTCTCATTGGAGTCTGTTTTAACTCCTAACTGGTTTTGGTTCTGGCCTGTGAGGCTTCTAGGCATTTCTAATTAGCCATTCACTCATGTTCACTATGCACATTCAGCACTTGAATCGCTGGCTCACTAGTTTCTGCTGCGTAACTCTAATAACTTTAGAGCTTAGTTTGCTCCATTCGTTATTGTCACTGTATTATATATCTCCCATTTATCACCTTTATCTTGGTGATAATGGTTTCTCGCCCGATGCGTGGTATCTCTTACCGTGCGCGAATTCGGTGAGTTACAAACTTTCTATCCACTTCCATGATGATACTCTGTATACTGCTATGTATTTCACAATAATTGACTTGATTTCTCCCGACTCACTGTCGGTTGAGGTTGAGCTACTACCTAATGTGTAGTACTCTCTCGGTTATTTCCCACACTTGAGGTATATTCCATACCGATGTTTGGTATCTAGTGTTACCGCAGTCACTTATGGCTAATCATGCCTCCACTTTTGGTTCTGTACAAGTATTCTTTCATTGGTACGACCTTGCACTTCCTATGCCTCGATCGTTATAGCGTTATAAGCCTCTTTCTACTTCTACCACAATTAACATTTCTCAAATTCCTAACTATCTCACTCGATCATTACTGCGCAAGTGCAATACCAAAACACTCAGTCATACGGAGTGCAGAGGCGTAAACTCTTGGCAGTAAATCTCTTATGCGACTGCAATAGGAGTGAACACAGTGTTTCACTGAGGTCCTTATCTCATAATACTGGCTACTGGCTTACTGCCTAGTTTATTTGCTATCACTTACCGTTGTATCTCCACTGGGTTTAACTCATAACTCTGCTCATTCACCATTTTATTATTCAACAATACTTATACAACGGTCGCTTACTGCGTACCGTGTTCTTACTTCTTGCACAACACTAACTTACATGGTATTCACTGTCATATTAGTTTCCACACATATACTTACATCATTCGTATTATGGTTCGTCATTCATTTGGATGACTACTGAATGCTCCTTGAGCGCTGCTCGCTACACATTTAGCATCACACACCTATGGTGGTTGCTATTAAACTTATTACTCTTCCAGTCTCCCCAACTGGTACAACGCTTCTTTTCGTATTTTTCTTATTCAAATCACTCTGGGAAACAACAACATGGTCAATCCCTAACATATTTCTTGAACTTGGTTCACATAACTACCGCTCCTGCGGTCTCACAATATCGAGAGGTATCCCCACTCTTAAAGTAGTGGTTTGTTCTCCGCTCTATTCACTTGTATAACATAAACTCCTACTGAAATACCCCAAACCTTGGTATGTTGTGTAAATGTTAAACTATGGTATGTAAAGGCTAAAAAGTGCCTTAGAAACATAAATGAACCATTTAAACCATGGTAAAACACAATAAAACACTAAGACACGGTTTGAGCAAAAACATGCTCTAAGCTTGGAGTGAACTTGGCTAGGACCCAAAGAGCCTACCAAGACTTGATAATGTTTAATTATGACTTTATAAGGCTAATTAAGTCCTTAGGAAACTTTGGTAGACAATGAAACCAAACAAAACACAAATAAATACCTTAAGGTCAATATGGGCTAAAATGTGCTCTAAGCTTGGGATAAATGTGTATAAGACCTAATGGTCATACCTATGCCTTATTTATATGTTAATGAACATATTAAATCAATTACCAAAGAAAACCAAGCTTGAAAACAAGTTAAAACACAAAAAGTGCTTTAAGGAGTCTTAAGGCACGTTTTTGAAAAATTGTCTTGTAAATGAGTTTTGAATGGCTAAATGTCCATCATTACTCTTTAATTAACATGTGTACTATATAGTATCACATTTGGGTGGCTATATCAATGGGAAATCAAAAATTTCACTTCTATGTGCCTTGTTTTGGTGAATAGTGATTTTATAAGCTAGTTTGTAACATATGTTACTATAAGTGAGACAATTGATTGATGAAGTCTAAAATACCCCTAGGTACTATTTGGGGTCGGTTTTTAAGGTGTGGTGACTCACCACCCTTGTTAAATTACTAAGAAAAGAAAGAATGACTAATTAGTGTACTATTGCTTTAAAAGGACAAATATCTTCAAAAAGCAAAGGTTATCTTCATTCTCTCATTCTTTTCTTCATTTCCCACGATGGCCACCTTCTCCCTCCTCTCTCCATCGGTTTCCAACAGAACCATGCCATTCTTCATCCTTCTTCACTTGTAACTTATGACTCCATGCTCCGAATTTAATTCCGAGACTACCGTTCTCTTAGTTGGAGCAAGCTCTACAACATTGTCCTTTCAAATCCTCAAAACCACCATTTCGGTGCCAAGGAGAACTTCCATGGAAGGAGCTTGAGCTAATATTTTATGCCTTGTTGATCACCTTTGCTTCAAGGTAAGGAAAAACCAAAGAAAACTCCATTTCCTTCATTTTTGGTGTTGACCGAAAATGCACCTTGTAATGGTGTCTTCTCTTGTCTTGTTTTAGCTTCATTTAAATCTTCCAAGGGCTAGGAGGAGTCCTCTCTTGATACTCATTCAAGCTCTCTTTCCATTCAAAGGTAAAACAATTACCTTGATGTGTTAAAACAATATATGTAATTAGGGTTTACAATGAGATGGAGCTTAAAGCTTGAAAACTCATTATGATGTTTGTATATTGTTAAGTAGTTGACAAGGAGTGAAATGCCTTACCGGTTTTAAGAGGAAACAAGAAAGAAGTTTGAGTGGAAAAGAGGTAAACATGCTATCTCAATGTGGTTTAATGCCTTAGGAGAAATGAGCTTATAATGCTTGCTAAAACTACCTAAAGAGCAAATGGTGAATGACTTAGTAAGGTGTTCTCAAGGAGACTAGTAAAAGAACATATGTCTTGGTGTATGTAATTGCAGGTCAAAGGCTTATATATTGTGGAAATTCAGTGTTTAAGGTTTATGCAATTTAAGGGCCTAAGAGCCATGTTGTTTAAGGGCCTAAGTGCCAAGCAATTTAAGTTATGCACTATATTGTGATGTAGTGCTAAATGTGTGAAGTCTTGTGTATGAAAATGTGTTTGATGGATTTTAGGTGTTCTTGAATGAAATAAGGTAAAAACCTAAGTGTTGGGTGTGAGAGTTTACAAGAGAAGCTATGGCGAAATTTGTAAAATGTGTAAGGAATTCTAGGTGCTTAAATGAACTTGGGTGAACTAGGAATTGTTAGGAATGGATACATGCCTCACTAAGGAAGAAAACTTGCATTAAGGTGTTCTAAGGTGCTATAAGGATTTAGGCATTGTCTTGGAAGTTCTAGAAATCCAATGAGTGTTTTGAGAATGTATTAAAGTCTTGAAGAAGTTTGTTTAAGGTTTAGGTTATGTGATGTGCAAGGTGGGAACAATGTATAGATAAGGTTTTGAGAAAGGAACTTTAAGGTGTTGTGAAAGAGAAGATTTGGTTAGTAAGAGAAGATGCTTGGGAGATGATGTTATGATGGTGAAGAAACACTTTGGTATAGAGGTTATTAAGGATGAAACACCACTTGAAAAACTAGGAGAAAACATTGTAAGTGTTAGAAATTTTGTGAAGAGATAAGTAAAGGTTTAAGGAATTAGAAAAAGAGTTTTGTGAGTGTTTAAGGATATCTTAAGGGGTGTTTGAAGTGCCCAAATGAGGTTAGGGTATACTAGGATATATGGGGTGAAGTTTGGAGTTGAATGTAAAAAGGAAAACAAAGATCTGGGGCAGACCGGACTTGCGACCGGACTTGCAAGTTCGGTCGGGCCCAGTTTACCCTGCGGGAGTTAGTTTCTGGAATGGACCGGACACAGGACCGGACTTACAAGTCCGGTCGGAGTAGAAAAATTTTGGCGGAAATGTGTTCTGGAATCGACCAGACATGGACAAGTCCGGTCGGACCAAAAAAACATGGTTTAAGGTTATGAAATGATATGTAATGATGGGGATTGATAGGTAATGATGTTATAAGGTTGTTAGGGACATGTTAGATGAGTTTTAAATGGCAATTAAGTGGGTGAAAAGTTGTATCAAAATGTGAAAGTAAAACAAGTTAAAATGTAAAGTTATGTAACTAAGTTAACGGGGAAAGTTAAGCATTAGACATTAAATAATCAAGCAAACCCCGATGTTAATAAAAACACATGTGATGTTAACAGTTGTTCGAGAATCGCTCGAGGAACATAAGTGGACGTGGTAAAGTGGACTCCGGTGACAGGTATGGTTTTCTTGCAACCTGTGTCCTACCGGATTACACCGGCTTGTATGCCAATATGTTTTTCTGAGTGTTTGCCACCTTGTAAGATTAAAACATGTAATGAGTTTATAGTAATTCATTTATGTGGCGAATTTGGCCTCCGATACCATTTAACCTCAAGTATGTGTTAAACCTTAGCTAACTAAAACTAGGAACACATGAGTGATCGGTATACGGAGTTGGCGGCCCAAACCTTGGGAACGTGCTAACCACGGCTATGTGTGAGTTAGTTGGACATTGTTGTTGTATGCAAGTGTGTGAACCTCCCTTGTGTGCTTAACTCGGTTATGATACCGTATGGTGTGTGGATGTGGTAGGCTCCATAATGGATCTCTAACTACTTATTTATAAGTGTATATGTACTAATGGGGGGTGAGGAGTCCGGTTGTTCCGGCCACGCGTGTGATGGACGGGAGTCGATATCATATCCGGTTCGGCTCTCTTGGTGTATGTATAGGTGGTATTCCAATTTGGTTTCTACCTTCCCTTAGCTTATCCAAAGCTAGTTACTGACTCACGTCGGGCCACAGGGGCATACGAATGTTATTTCGGTGTGCTTGGGATCACTATATCCGACACACCTTGGGTATAAGTTAACCGTTCTATATAACTGGACGGTAACGAGGTTGGTAACGAGCTTAACATGGGATTGGCAAAAATCCCTAGGCTCACATGGTATACTAACTATGGTGGAAGGTTCCTTGTGAGAACCGATTTTATGGTGTTATGTAATGTTATGGTGCTATGCAAATTCCTTGCTATGCTATGGTATATATATATATTGGATGTTTTAAATGAATGCGATGTCATCATGTGTACGTTGAAACAAGAAAGGTGTTGTTATGTTTTATTATGTGAGAAATGAGATATGTTGTATGATATGGAGTGTGTGGATCATGGAAATGAATCCCAGTTATGACAAGAGGCGTTTAGGGATAACCCGATTAGTGGGTACGTGTCGTTCATTAAGGAAGTAGCTCCGTTTAGAGGAGAGCCACTCTAGGTTTAAGGAATCATTGAATGGTTTGTTAAGTGTGGAAGTGTTGGTTATAGGTTGAGCCCATTGAGGCGAAATGTTATGTGTTGTATGTTTATGGCTTGTATGCATGATTTAAATATAATCAACTGCATTAAGACGACAATTAGTTGTGCGTGGCCCGGTAGCATGTGGGCTGCGGGATTACCATACCAGCAAAGGTGCTGAGCCCCTGGGGGCCACCCTTTTTCTTTTCCTATTTCAGGTACGGAGAGCTGGAAGCCGTTCGAGAGTAGGACGGGGTAGTCATTGTACTTGGGTATTCATTTAAGTGTATATAACAGTAGGTGTAGTAAGACCGATATTGTTGTCGGCATCAGTTTATAAATACTCGGTACAGTGGGAATGCATGTATTCTATAAATGTTGAAAATGGAATGAGGATTGTATTGTGTAGTTGCTCGGGAATCTAGTCCATCAGACCGATACAAAGTACATGTATTAGCCTTGTTAGCCACGTGGGTGGTTAAGACGTGTAACACCATTGAATAAGTAATGTGATGAGTTGAGTTTCCGCTGCAGATTGTTGTTATGTGTTGTTGTTGGATGGGGTGTTACAAAAAGTGGTATCAGAGCGAAGTATCGCTCTGATGACTGAATTACCGAGCTTAGGAAGTACCGAGTTAGGATTTTAGTACTTTGGGTTAAGGGTTGAGTGATAGCGAGAGAGATACGCTAGTAAGGAACTACCAGTGACTGGAAACCTACTATATCCTTCCCGCCCTCCACAATCCCTGTTATATAACTTGGGAAAGAACACAGAGAGATGGAAGTCCACTCTTACTCGGGAATACCCGATCTGGCTGTTATTAAATACATCTAGGGTAAGGAGAACCTGTCATACGGTAGATCCTGAAAACTGGGAATCCCGGGACGGTTTCCATCTGAACAATGTTAACCGCATTAATAGCGAAGAATGAAGAATCTTGTGTATAGAAGGATAGAATTTCCGGCAACCTGGGTCGACATGCTGAGAGCAGTCGAGAACAACCAGCTTGCAACGCACCAACCGTGCAACAGGCAGGAAATGGATTAATAAAACCCGAGACGAGTGTCTACGGGACCACAGTTGATAAATAGTACACCAACGGTGTACCAACTGGCAAGGGAACTACAACGTAGTGCCCAAATACGTGGAACGGGCTACAAGAGGATACAATACCAAGAAAATAGGGACTCCTAGAATGGGAAACACCCTAGTTAATGATTATCATGTGAAGACAGTGAGAAATCACCTAGAAGAGTATTTATCAAGACAGTAAGATCAGCGAGGGCCAACAAGGCCACTGATGACAAAATGGGTAAAAACAATACCACAAACGGTATGTGTTAAATCGATAGCCAGCTAGCATGGCGCACTTGCCATAGCAAGTGCTACTATAACAGGGCTGTTCGGGAAATTTATAACCACTACAAAGTACTTGGAAAAGTACCATGAAGTTAAATGTGATCATCATAACAGTGGAAGGGCCTGTTAGCCTAACCTCTGTAATTGGAAGTACACCAGTCAGCAAGAAGCTAGACTTGGCTAAGGTAAGAAGATGTTGTGAAACCATGAAAAATTTTCTTTCAAACCCAGATTTACCTAAACTCTTTCTTTCAAAACCAGATTTTCTTTCAAACCAACACTTCTTTCCAACCTTCTTTTAAACCAAACCAGTGAAACCAGGGGCAATTGACAAGGATACAACAGTGGATAAACCTTCCCTCAATTAAGTTCGGGAAGCAAGGAATGAATATTGTCACGGGACAATATAAGGGAGTTGACAACAGAATACTTCCTAGGCGTGTGACGGACACTACAAGTGTACCAACTGTGTTGTGGGACGACCGCACTCCGATAGGAGCATGTGGGCCTGACAGACCTACTTATAGGTTAGTTGGGTAAGTAGTAATGTATCAGTATGATACCCCATATATGTATACGAGTAGAGTCCGAAACACGGGAAGTAGTCGACTCCGTCTACGGTCAGCAGTATAAATCGAACGAGAGCTAGAGATTACAAGGAATGGTTGAAGTTAAGGAACTCAGTTAAGTTAACGAGATTAAAAGGATTAGTGAACTCCTTTCAAGGGAATGTTCAAGAGTTAGGAAGTGCGAAGTGCACAAACTGTTAAGTAAAGACATAGCATATGTCTTAAGGATCCTCAGGGATAAACATGATAGCTGGAAAGCAGGGCAAGACAGATGCCTAATATGGACACATTAATGAGCCATGAACGGGATGAAACTCCCAGAATCAGTACCTACACTATCTGGAAATGTTGACCTTCACAGAAGAAGATAATAACCAGTGAAGAACGCAAAAAGGCGTGGCTAACGGAATGTACCCATGAGTGCAAGCCAGATGTAATGGCATATGTTGGTAACACCCGGGAGCAATCCTTGAGGGGTGTTGGATTAAACATTGTTAGATGGAGCAATATAACAGAGACACAAGATTTGGAACAATTACCCGGATTAAACACTGAAGGTAAACCCACTTAAAAGTAGGACCCTAAGTTGCCAGAGAGATAACTTGGAAGGAATCATGACGGTAAGGCTTATAAGCCAAACAACCTGTATTATGTAATGTGATCGGTTGCAGAAGTATGTTACACAAGGAAATAGAGCGGAGAACGAACCACTGCTTTAAGAGTGGGGATACCCCTCGATATTGTGAGACCGCAGAAGCGGTAGTTATGTGAATCAAGTTCAAGAAATATGTGGAGGATGGACCACGTTGTTATTACCCCAGGGTGATTTGAATAAAATAATACGAAAAGAAATGCTCGTACCAGTTGTGTACACAGGAAGAGTAATAAGCCTGATAGCAATCACCATAGGTGTGTGAAGCTAAATGTGTAGCGAACAACGCTCAAGGAACATAAAGACTCAAAAAAAAAAATATAAAATATAGTATATTCAAAAATCAGCCAAATAAGTGGCCAGATAAACCCAGCGTAATAGCGGAAGCTAATATAATAGCGGATGCAGTATAAGTTGATGTTGCATAATGAGTAAGGATATGGTGCGCAATAAGCGACCGTTGTGTGAGTATGGTTAGATGATAAAATGGTGAGTGAGCAGAGTTATGAGTTAACCCCAGTGGGGGTACAACAGTAAGTGATAGCAAACGAACCGAGCAGTAAGCCGGTGACAAGTATTATGTGGTAAGAATTTCGGTAAAACACAGTGTAAATTCCTATCGCAATCGCATGAGAGATTTACTGTCAAGAGTTTACGCCTCTGCACTCTGTATGACTGAGTGTTTTGGTATTGCACTTGCGCAGTAATGATCAAGTGGGATAGCTAGGAATCAGAAGCATGGTAATTGTGGAGGAATAATGTTATAGTGGCCGATGCATAGGTAATGCAAGGCCGCAGGAATGGAAGAGTACTTGTACGAAACCAAAGGTGGAGGTATGGTTAAGAATAAGTGATAACAGTGGCACTAAATGCCAAATATCGGTATGGAATATACCCCAAATGTTGTAATTAGCTGAGAGAGCACTACACACTAAGTAGTAGCTCAATCTCAACCGACAGTAAGTCGGTAGAAGCAAGTCAATCATTGTAAATTACATAGTAGTTTACGCTGTAAGCTATTGGAGAAGTGGATGGAAAATCGTGAAACTCACCGAATTCGCTCAGGGTAAGAGATACCATGCGTCGGTTGAGAGACCATTCTTCCCAAGATAAGGGTAATACATTGGAGATGTACAATACAGTGACAGTAACGAATGGGGCAAAAGCTCTATAATTATCAGGGTTGCGCAACAGAGGCCAGTGAGCCCATGCGTCCGATACCGAATATACATGGTGAGTATGAAAATGGCTAGCTATCAATGCCTAAAAGCCTCACAGGCCAGGACCGAAACCGGTTATGAGTTAGAACTCCAATGCGAATTCTTGGTTAGGGACTAAGCCGCCAATATGGTTAAGATCCTCTAATCAGAATCCATTGTGTAATAGACCGCGTGGAAGTTAAAACACTTCACGACGGGAGAACATTTTAAGCTAGTGCTCAGTGATTGATTACGTGGGCGTAATCCCTTTTAAGGGGGGTAGAGCGCAAAACCACTTAGTGTTTTACCGTACAAGTGTACGTGAACTGGGTTGTGCATAGCACAAAATGATTTGTTATGATGGTTGGCGCGTGTGTTATAAACATACGCATTTATTTGTGGTTAAATTGTGGTAATTGCGCACAGAAGATGCGAATACCATTGTGGGAAGTGTGTTTATTTTGTTAACAGTGGTATGTGAGAGTACAAGTGGAAGGGAGTAAAGAAACTCCCGGGGAACTAAAACCCCGATGGTGCATAAATGTAAGCCATGTATTGTATTTTGATAAAAAAAATATATGTATATATACAGTGTTGTGATTTATGAAGGGATATGAGACCGACATAGAACCTAGTGAGAATTAAATTCCCTAGGTAACTTGAATTAAGTTGGATTTGGGTGATGATTGATAGACGGAGTTCTATCCCTTGGAGATGTAATGATTATGACTAGAAGGATTTAAAGATAGAAAATGGGATACGCTAGAATTAGTTGTTGGTTGAAAAAGAAGTGGGAGGTGAAACTTGATTATCATGAGATCAAGGGAAGCCGAACACAAATTGGGGTGGAAAGATAGTTCAACACTGATGCTGATCACATCAGGGTTGGATGACTCTTGAAGCTCCCTGTAAGTGGTCACAAACAACCACGTTAAGAAAGATGCAAAGAGCATAAACTGGACTTGGAGTTGTGTTGTGTTTTCAAAAAGGATTTTCGATGAGTATTTCCAAAACAATCGATTAATATTTTGAATAAAAGATCTTCTTACTTAACCTAGTAAAGAATATTTTGTAGTACTTGCTCACGAGCTGAGGACGTATGAGCCTTTGTCTTCGGACCGGTGACATGAGAAGTACATATGTTGAAAATTAAGTGAATGTCTTGATCTCCCAAAGGAACGGGGACCAGAACGTGTCCATCGCGACCGGGTTCTGCGGGATCACAGTGTATATGTACTCAACGTGGGATCGAACCCATGGAGAGATGGAAAAGGTTTCTGTTTGATATACATGCTATGACATGTTGTTTGGTATGTGTGATAAAGGTTATTTTGACTTTGGTCTCCTAAAGTGTATGCTATCAAGACTATGAGTCTAAATGTGTTGTGTTACCCGGGCCTACGAGTCCAAATGTGGTTATGTCACCCAGACTAAGAGTCTGAGGGATATTATGTTAGTGCAAGTGTGGTGAAGGTACCCGGACCATTAAGTCCGAGGTTACCATGTGAGTATGATATTTTATGTGTGATGTGGATATGTTGCCCGGACCATTAGGTCCGAGGTTGGATGTAAAGGGTGGTTGGTAATGGAAGTTTTATGGCTATAAGTAATTCCCGTATTCTAATCCAATGATGCGAGGAAATGTGAACTTCGAGGACGAAGTTCTTTTAAGGGGGGTAGATTGAAATACCCCAAACCTTGGTATGTTGTGTAAATGTTAAACTATGGTATTAAAGGCTAAAAGTGCCTTAGAAACATAAATGAACCATTTAAACCATGGTAAAACACAATAAAACACTAAGACACGGTTTGAGCAAAAACATGCTCTAAGCTTGGAGTGAACTTGGCTAGGACCCAAAGAGCCTACCAAGACTTGATAATGTTTAATTATGACTTTATAAGGCTAATTAAGTCCTTAGGAAACTTTGGTAGACAATGAAACCAAACAAAACACAAATAAATACCTTAAGGTCAATATGGGCTAAAATGTGCTCTAAGCTTGGGATAAATGTGTATAAGACCTAATGGTCATACCTATGCCTTATTTATATGTTAATGAACATATTAAATCAATTACCAAAGAAAACCAAGCTTGAAAACAAGTTAAAACACAAAGTGCTTTAAGGAGTCTTAAAGCACGTTTTTGAAAAATTGTCTTGTAAATGAGTTTTGAATGGCTAAATGTCCATCATTACTCTTTAATAATAACATGTGTACTATATAGTATCACATTTGGGTGGCTATATCAATGGGAAATCAAAAATTTCACTTCTATTGCCTTGTTTTTGTGAATAGTGATTTTTTAAGCTAGTTTGTAACATATGTTACTATAAGTGAGACAATTGATGAAGTCTAAATACCCCTAGGTACTATTTGGGCGGTTTTTAAGGTGTGGTGACTCACCACCCTTGTTAATTTACTAAGAAAAGAAAGAATGACTAATTAGTGTACTATTTGCTTTAAAGGACAAATATCTTCAAAAAGCAAAGGTTATCTTCATTCTCTCATTCTTTTCTTCATTTCCCACGATGGCCACCTTCTCCTCCTCTCTCCATCGGTTTCCAACAGAACCATGCCATTCTTCATCCTTCTTCACTTGTAACTTATGACTCCATGCTCCGAATTTAATTCCGAGACTACCGTTCTCTTAGTTGGAGCAAGCTCTACAACATTGTCCTTTCAAATCCTCAAAACCACCATTTCGGTGCCAAGGAGAACTTCCATGGAAGGAGCTTGAGCTAATATTTTTATGCCTTGTTGATCACCTTTGCTTCAAGGTAAGGAAAACCAAAGAAAAACCTCCATTTCCTTCATTTTTGGTGTTGACCGAAAATGCACCTTGTAATGGTGTCTTCTCTTGTCTTGTTTTAGCTTCATTTAAATCTTCCAAGGGCTAGGAGGAGTCCTCTCTTGATACTCATTCAAGCTCTCTTTCCATCCAAAGGTAAAACATTACCTTGTGTTAAAACAATATACGTAATTAGGGTTTACAATGAGATGGAGCTTAAAGCTTGAAAACTCATTATGATGTTTGTATATTGTTAAGTAGTTGACAAGGAGTGAAATGCCTTACCGGTTTTAAGAGGAAACAAGAAAGAAGTTTGAGTGGAAAAGAGGTAAACATGCTATCTCAATGTGGTTTAATGCCTTAGGAGAAATGAGCTTATAATGCTTGCTAAACTACCTAAAGAGCAAATGATGAATGACTTAGTAAGGTGTTCTCAAGGAGACTAGTAAAAGAACATATGTCTTGGTGTATGTAATTGCAGGTCAAAGGCTTATATATTGTGGAAATTCAGTGTTTAAGGTTATGCAATTTAAGGGCCTAAGAGCCATGTTGTTAAGGGCCTAAGTGCCAAGCAATTAAGTTATGCACTATATTGTGATGTAGTGTAAATGTGTGAAGTTTGTGTATGAAAATGTGTTTGATGGATTAGGTGTTCTTGAATGAAATAAGGTAAAACTAAGTGTTTGGTGTGAGAGTTTACAAAGAAGCTATGGCGAAATTTAAAATGTATAAGGAATTTAGGTGCTTAAATGAACTTGGGTGAAACTAGGAATTGTTAGGAATGGATACATGCCTCACTAAGGAAGAAACTTGCATTAAGGTGTTCTAATGCTATAAGGATTTAGGCATTGTCTTGAAGTTCTAGAAATCCAATGAGTGTTTTGAGAATGTATTAAAGTCTTGAAGAAGTTTGTTTAAGGTTTAGGTTATGTGATGTGCAAGGTGGGAACAATGTTAGATAAGGTTTGAGAAAGGAACTTTAAGGTGTTGTGAAAGAGAAGATTTGGTTAGAGAAGATGCTTGGGAGATGATGTTATGATGGTGAAGAAACACTTTGGTATAGAGGTATTAAGGATGAAAACACCACTTGAAAAACTAGGAGAAAACATTGTAAGTGTTAGAAATTTTGTGAAGAGATAAGTAAAGGTTTAAGGAATTAGAAAAAGAGTTTTGTGAGTGTTTAAGGATATCTTAAGGGGTGTTTGAAGTGCCCAAATGAGGTTAGGGTATACTAGGATATATGGGGTGAAGTTTGGAGTTGAATGTAAAAAGGAAAACAAAGATCTGGGGCAGACCGGACTTGCGACCGGACTTGCAAGTTCGGTCGGGCCCAGTTTACCCTGCGGGAGTTAGTTCTGGAATGGACCGGACATAGGACCGGACTTACAAGTCCGGTCGGAGTAGAAAAATTTTGGCGGAAATGTGTTCTGGAATCGACCAGACATGGACAAGTCCGGTCGGACCAAAAACATGGTTTAAGGTTATGAAATGATATGTAATGATGGGGATTGATAGGTAATGATGTTTAAGGTTGTTAGGGACATGTTGATGAGTTTTAAATGGCAATTAAGTGGGTGAAAAGTTGTATCAAAATGTGAAAGTAAAACAAGTTAAAATGTAAAGTTATGTAACTAAGTTAACGGGGAAAGTTAAGCATTAGACATTAAATAATCAAGCAAACCCCGATGTTAATAAAAACACATGTGATGTTAACAGTTGTTCGAGAATCGCTCGAGGAACATAAGTGGACGTGGTAAAGTGGACTCCGGTGACAGGTATGGTTTTCTGCAACCTGTGTCCTACCGGATTACACCGGCTTGTTGCCAATATGTTTTTCTGATGTTTGCCACCTTGTAAGATTAAAACATGTAATGAGTTTATAGTAATTCATTTATGTGGCGAATTGGCCTCCGATACCATTTAACCTCAAGTATGTGTTAAACCTTAGCTAACCAAAACTAGGAAACATGAGTGATCGGTATTCGGAGTTGACGGCCCAAACCTTGGGAACGTGCTAACCACGGCTATGTGTGAGTTAGTTGGACATTGTTGTTGTATGCAAGTGTGTGAACCTCCCTTGTGTGCTTAACTCGGTTATGATACCGTATGGTGTGTGGATGTGGTAGGCTCCATAATGGATCTCTAACTACTTATTTATAAGTGTATATGTACTAATGGGGGGTGAGGAGTCCGGTTGTTCCGGCCACGCGTGTGATGGACGGGAGTCGATATCATATCCGGTTCGGCTCTCTTGGTGTATGTAGGTGGTATTCCAATTTGGTTTCTACCTTCCCTTAGCTTATCCAAAGCTAGTTACTGACTCACGTCGGGCCACAGGGGCATACGAATGTTATTTCGTGTGCTGGGATCACTATATCCGACACACCTTGGGTATAAGTTAACCGTTCTATAAACCGGACGGTAACGAGGTTGGTAACGAGCTTAACAATGGATGGCAAAATCCCTAGGCTCACATGGTATACTAACTATGGTGGAAGGTTCCTTGTGAGAACCGATTTTATGGTGTTATGTAATGTTATGGTGCTATGCAAATTCCCTTGCTATGCTATGGTATATATATATTGGATGTTTAAAATGAATGCGATGTCATCATATGTACGTTGAAACAAGAAAGGTGTTGTTATGTTTTATTATGTGAGGAATGAGATATGTTGTGATATGGAGTGTGTGGATCATGGAAATGAATCCCAGTTGTGACAAGAGGCGTTTAAGGATAACCCGATTATGGGTATGTCGTTCGTTAAGGAAGTAGCTCCGTTTAGAGGAGAGCCACTCTAGGGTTTAAGGAATCATTGAATGGTTGGTTAAGTGTGGAGTGTTGGTTATAGGTTGAGCCCATTGAGGCGAAATGTTATGTGTTGTATGTTTATGGCTTGTATGCATGATTTAAATATAATCAACTGCATGCTAAGACGACAATTAGTTGTGCGTGGCCCGGTAGCATGTGGGCTGCGGGATTACCATACCAGCAAAGGTGCTGAGCCCCTCGGGGGCCACCCTTTCTCTTCTTTTCCTATTTCAGGTACGGAGAGTGGAAGCCGTTCGAGAGTAGGACGGGGTAGTCATTGTACTTGGGTATTCATTTAAGTGTATATATACAGTAGGTGTAGTAAGACCGATATGTTGTCGGCATCAGTTTATAAATACTCGGTACAGTGGGAATGCATGTATTCTATAAATGTTGAAAATGGAATGAGGATTGTATTGTGTAGTTGCTCGGGAATCTAGTCCATCAGACCGATACAAAGTACATGTATTAGCCTTGTTAGCCACGTGGGTGGTTAACGACGTGTAACACCATTGAAATAAGTAATGTGATGAGTTGAGTTCCGCTGTAGATTGTTGTTATGTGTTTGTTGTTGGATGGGGTGTACACCTACCATCGATCAAATTTACATAACACATATTGTTTGTGGCTTATAAGCCTTACTGCCTCGAGCTCTGCTCATTGTAGGCTATTCGCACACATTTACTTTTCTGTACAATATTGCATGGGTTAGAGGTAGTATTGATTCCATGACGAGGTCATTGTATCACGATTCCTTCCAAGTTGTCTCTTTGGCAACTTAGAGTCCTACTGTTAAGTGGGTTCCCTTCGGGGTTTAAACCAAGTAATTGTTACAACTATTTCGTTTCAACCACTACATTTTATTCAACTTCAGTTAACCCCAACACCCTTCAAGGACAGCTCCTGGGTGTTTCTAGGTCATGCCATTACATTTGGCTGCACTTATTGGTATGTTTAGTTAACTACACCGCTTGCGTTCTTGGCTGGGTTTAGTATTCTCTTCAGTGAAGATCGATATTCCCTGGTAGCGTAGGTAATTACTCTGGGGATTTCATCCCGTTCGTTGCACATTAATGTGTACATATCAGGCATCTGCCTGACCATGTATAGGCTGGGTCACCGCTCCAGCTATCATGTTTATCCCTAAAGATTCTTAAGACACATCCGATGTCTTTACATAGCAGTCAGTGCACTTCGCACCTCCTGACTCCTAAATATTTCGTTGAACAAATTCAGTAATTCTTTTAGTGTCGTTAACTTAACTGGGTTCCTTTACTTCAACCATTCTTGGCCATTCGTTGCTCTTGTTTAACTTTTACTGTTGACCGTAGTATGGAGTCGACTACTTCCCGTGTTCCTGACTCCACTCGTATACATATGTGGGGTACCCTAATGATACATTGCTACTTGCCCGACTAACCCATAAGAAGGTCTGTCAGGCCCACAAGCTCCTATCGGAGTGCAGTCGTCCCACATTTCAGTTAGTACACTCGTAGTGTCCGTCACACGCCTAGGTGAAGTATTCTGTTGTCAACTCCCTCGTATCGTCTTATGATAATATGCATTTTGTGCTTCCCGAACTATACATTAAGGAAAAACTTGTCCACTGTCTGTATCTAGTATGAACTGGATCTCTTCCCTCGGGCTAATACCCTCGGGTTGTAGGATTATTCTAAAGTTGTTCGAAAGCAAGTGGGTACAACTTACCTACTGTGTGGCGTTGAGGCCGGTGTAGGTCCTATGGTTTTGGTTTTTAAAGAAGATATGAAGGTTGAGAAAAATTTGGACTTAAAAGGAAGTTTGAGATACTTATGAGTTGGAAGAAAATCTGGGTGTGAAACGGTTTGAAATAAATCTGGGTTTAGAAGAAAAACTGGGTTTAATAGAAAATTCTTCCCGGTATTTAAAACGTCTTCACGCTTTGACCAAGTCTAGCTTCCCGCTGACTGGTATATCTTTACATACAACGGTTAGGCCGCTAAGCCCTTCCAGGTTTCACTCTTCAAATTCTTGGATTCTTGATTCTATAATCACTTCTTTCAACGATGCGGTACCCTACTAGGTACTTTATAGTCATTAAAACTTTCCCAAATAGCCCCGTTATAGCAGCACTTGCAATAGCAAGTGCACCATGCTGGCTGGCTATCGGTTCAACATGTGTTTGTTGTTTTACTACTTGTATCACTACGTATCGGTAGCCATGTTGGCTCTTCCTGTGACCTTACAGTTTTGATAATAGAACATTCGAGCGACTCTCAATGGTCTTGACATGGTAGTCGTTAACTAGGGTGCCTCTCCGTTCACTTAACTCTGTGTTCTTCCTTAATGTTCATCCCCACGCATTTGTCGTGGTTACCGAGACTTGATTCTTGTTCAGGTACTACGTCGTAGTCCTATTGAAGTATGTTTCACTCATATTCCCATCGTGGTCTAAACCATGATAATCGGGTATTACAACCTCTTGTGCGCTGTACGTTTGGAATCACCCAACCTTGACTAGTTCCTTAGTCGGTACTATACCATTGTCGGTATTGTTCAACAATTGTGGTCTCGTAGACATTCTGCTCACTGTACGATTAGTGCGTTCCATCTCGATGGTTAATCATGGTTCTCTCGACTGCCAAGCATGTCGACCCATGCTGCCAGAAATTCCATTCCCTGTAGATAGGATTGTTAATCTTCCGCAATTAAGTGCGGGTAAAGGTGTTCAAACAGGATCCGTCTCTGGGATTCTCAATTCTGGAATCTACCGTAGACTGGTTTTTATTTTGGTGATACTTTACAACAGCCAGATCGGGTTTTCCCGAGTATGAGAGGACTTTCCATCCCTCTGGCATTCTTTCCCGAGTTAAAAGTAGGGATGTGGAGGGCGGGAAGGGATGTTGTAGGTTTCCAGTACTCACTGGAAATTCCTAACTAGCGTATCTCTCACGCTCTCACTCAACCCTTAACCCAAAGTACTAAAATCCTAACTCGGTACTTCCTAAGCTCAGTATTTCCAGTCATCAGAGCGATACTTCGCTCTGATACCACTTTTGTAACACCCCAACTACAAATACAATACTTAACAATGGTTGCAGCGGAATTAAAACTCAAACATAACATAATCCTTGGGTGCTACACGCCGTTAACCACCCACGTGGCTAACAAGGTATTGCTTGCACAATGTACCAGTCTGATGGACAAGATTACCGAGCGTTACACTTTACATTACAACCATTTCTAAACCGAAATACTTACATTTACATTACAACGTAACCGAGTCTATACTTCATCTACCGTTCCAAACTTCGGTCTTACATCTCTTACAGCTACATAAAAACTAAATCCTATCCATGTTTAACAGCTACCGCGTCCTACTCTCGAACGGCTGCCGGCTCCATTGTACCTGTAAAGTAATGGGGGCCCCAAAAGGGGGTCAGCACCTTTGCTGGTATGGTAATCCCGCAGCCGCATGCTACCGGGCACGCAAACCTATTTGTCGTCTGAACATGCAGGTATTTTATTTTAAGCACGCAAGAAAATTATAAACACATGACATACTTATAAGCACACACATCCCATAAAAAAAAGATAACAATGTAGCATTCACACATCACATTGGTTAGATCACCTTATTGTCTTCCTTGCCTTGAGGGCTCTACCTTAACGGGACTTATTTCTTACTAAGTAACACTCGCCGAATTCATCGAGCTACAAACTATTTCTTTCACTGAATTCGGGTTGATTTTGGTTATCAACCTACACAACATTACCGCACATTTCCCGTACAACGCGTACACACACACACACCGTTCTTCTTAGAGAACGTACACTACTTAAGGTGTGTCAGACTAAATATAGTCCGCACACGTAATATTTGCTCACTTAGATGGGTCGGTTTAATATAGACCCGTACATATTATACACATATTCCCTAGTCCGACGTGAGTCAGATAAATAGCTGTGGTTAAGCTATCCCGGTATTATATAGAACCGTACACATTATACAATATCCCCTAGCGCCAATAATGACGAGTTAGGTAAGCTTGGTTAAGCTTGTGGGTGATTGTAATCCAAGAAGGAAAAACAACATAACATAACAGAGGGAGTTAATTCAAATATATACATCAACTCCCAAACAACGTGCGCGACTGGAACGACCGGATTCCTCACCCCCCCCATACTAAACGAAGTCACACACATCACACACGACCACAACATACACTAACGCACGGATAGCCATAGTTAGAACGTTCCCGTAGGTTGGGACGTTTAATCCGAATACCGATCTCTTATGTGATCCTAGAGACGGTTAGTTACGGTTTAACACATGATTAAGGTTAAACGGTATCGGAATTATTTACGCCACATTAATGAATTACTATAAACTCATTTCATGCCTTATCTTTGCAAGGTGGCAAACACACAAAAAAACAAGTTGGCATACAAGCCGGTGTAACCCGGTAGGACACAGGTTGCAAGAAAACCATACCTTGGTCCTTGCCGCTCTAGTGTTCCGCCGTACGTTGTTCCTAAACATGATCGATAACGTCGGTTAATTAACTTATTTGACTTCTGAATTTGCTAAACACTTTACATGTTTATATGGCATGTTTTTATGCTTAAACTTACACTTGATTATCTTTATTATACCCACTAGGGTTTACTACCTAAGCCACACTTTGTTTTTTTTTTATAGATTTTGGGCCGACCGACCTTACCGACCGACCTTACCCAAGGTCGGTCCATTCCAGTAGAGTCCGAGTTCGAAATTTTTCACTTCGACCGACCTTGCCAAATCCGGTCCCAAGGTCGGTCCATTCCAGAAGACTTCCCGTTTGAAAATTTTACCCCGACCGACCTTGCAAGTCCGGTCCCCAAGGTCGGTCCATTCCAGAAAGATTTCCGCGCACAAAATTTGAGTCCGACCGACCTTGCAAGTCCGGTCCCAAGGTCGGTCGGCTCCAGACCCTTGTTTCTAAATGTCTATTCAACTCCAAACTTCTTCCCATTGTTGCTCCAAGGTCCCTACATGTATTTAGGCATTTTCCAACACTATTACAACCTCTTAAACTCATCTAACTCATCACCTACGCTTGTTACTCAATTCTTAACCAAATTCACCCAAATTTCTCACTCTCCTCTTACAAGAACTAAAACTATTAAATGTTATGCTACAGATTTTTCTCACCACTCTCACCCACTTATTAGTCCAAGAATAATGCAACATTCCCACCTTAGAGTTTACTCATCTCCTCCTCTCCATATACCTAGTTACCAACCGATTCCCATACTAAGTTTTCCTCTCAAAACACTTGTAGTTCACTAGTTTGCTCCCACCTAGAAATGTATTTAAACCATCACATTTCTACACAAATTTTGACCTGATCTCCCCATAATCTTAACATATTCCCACACATCTTTTAACCCACTAAAACACTCCTAAAATTCACCATTTAAACCACAATAGCCCTCAATATTCATAAACCTTAAAAACTTGGCTCTTAGGCCCTTAAACAACATTAAATTAAACACTGAATTTCCTCATATTATTAGCAACACCTGCACTACACTCAACATTTATATTTGCACCAAAACAACAAAATTTCCTTAAAACACCACATAAGCTTAAGGCGAGTTATTTATTTTGGATTTCCTTCCAAAACTTCCCCATCCCAAGTTCTACAATAACCAAGATAGTTATTAAGGTAGTTTTCTTACCTTAAATTCACAAGTCTCTCATTAATTCTCCTCTTGCTCCTCATCTCCTCAAAATCGGTCAAGAGGGCATGGAGTTTCCAAACTCCATCCCAACATTCAAGAAATACAAAAATACATTCTATTAATTATCTAAACCCTTAGGAAATTTTAATTCAATCAAAGGGCTTAAAACATAAGGTTAGGGTTTACCTTTTGAGCCTTTTAAGAGGGATTTTCACCCTTGAATCAAGAAGGCATTTACTCCACCATTGGAGGGTTGTAACAAGGCTCCAAAACAAGAGAAAAAAACAAGGTAAGAGAGAGAGAGAAAAATCGGCTACCATAGGAGGAAGAACAAAAACGAGTTTTTCAATGAGATTTTTACCTTGTTTGAAAGAGGAGGCTCCAAGCTACACATTGGTGTTATTTTCTCTTCAAATGGGGAAAACCCATGGAGATGAACTTCATTATTTTCGGATTTTGAAAAGAGAGGGAGATAGAGAATGATGAGGAGATGAAGAATATGTAATTTATTTTCGATTTGGAGCTCAAATGGAGCTTGTACAAGGGAGAGAAGATGAAGAAGCCATGGTTGGTTGGTGGAGAAGCTCAAAAACGACAGCAACAGAGGGAGTAGGAAGGAAATCGGCTGGGTAGGAGAAAAAGAAGGAGAGAGAGAAGAAAGAAAAGAAAATGAGAGGAGAGAGAGGGTGGGTGGGGGTATAAGTTACTTTTTGCTTTTTGACTTATTTAATTAGCTAACTAGTCATGTGTGAGGGGGCTGTCTACATTAGTAAAACCGGCCCACTAATATATACACACTGGAGCGTTTTTCGTCTTTTACAGAAAACACTCGTTAATTTACCCGGTTTTAGCACTATTCACTAACCGGGCCCGTTTTCTGGAATTTTCTCGTTTCTTAAATTTTAATGGTTATTATACTCCCATTAATATCCATTTATAGTTATTTAATGAACTATAATTTTTTACGGGTTCGTTTGACCACTTAAAGTCACGTTTTCGGGTTTTCTCGAAAAACGCGCTTTAAGACTCCGTTAGCGTTTTAACGCGTTATTTGGATCCGTTTTCTTCCGGAATTTTTCCCACATGTTCTTAGTGTGTAATTAGGGTATATAAATATATTTATAACCCTAGTGAAGGTTATATACCTCCTAAAATAATTAAATACGCGTTTTCACGTTTTGTGACCTTTACGGATTTTCTTTTTCTTTTTGGTTTTTATTTCTTCACCAATGATCTTAAGGACTTAATTAGCCTTTGAAAATCATAATTACATAATTAGTTAACATATTAAGGATTGGGGTATTTCAACAGCAAACCACGTACTTACATAAAGAAACAACTAGATTTTGTAAGAGAAGACTTGACATTACTTTACTCTAGCACTTGTAGGAATTTTATTTCTCTAAAAGAGTAGTGACATGCAGTTTCTTGAGACTTGTAGTTTCTTATGATATGTGTATGAGTGTAGATAGTGAGTTGAAATGGGTTTTTGAATAAACTTTTATAAATACATGTATATGTGTATTGTTGTTTGAAAATTATAAGGCATTTGATTTTGTGGCTCATTTAGTTGTTGTGATATGACATTTGGATGTCATAAGTGAATATTATAGAGGTGTTGATTTGTATGCGTATAAAATAAGGAAAATAGCAAAAACAAGAAAATTTATTTAAAAAAACTACAGCTTTATAACACGGCTATGCATTAGGCGTGTTATAAAGTGTTGTCAAGGGGCTTTATAACACGGCTGATTTTGTAGCCGTGTTATAAAATGAGCTTTTATAACACGGCTAAGAGAGTAGTCGTGGTATAAAACCCCATATTTTTGGCGGGTTCAAGCAACTTTATAACACGGCTATGCTCACAGGCGTGTTATAAAACGAGGTTTTGTAACACGGCTACGAACTCAGCCGTGTTATAAAACCCCTTATTTTGGCGGGATTTAGAGACTTTATAACACGGCTACGATCACAGCCGTGGTATATAGCGTGTTTTATAACACGGCTAAAAGCCGTGTTATAACGTACCAATTATATATGACGGCCGCATATAACACGCCCTTTAGCCGTGTTATAAAGCCCTTTTTTAGCCGTGTTATAAAACGTTTTTTCCACTAGTGAGTTATTTGAAAATCTTAGTAAAAATTTACATTATACACCCCATATTGATATTAAATTATATAATTGTTCAAAATCAATTGTATACTTATCTTTTGTAAATAATGTGCTATTTTAGACAAAATTCAGGTTAAAACTGATTGAAATTAAAAAAAAACTAAAAATTGTCAAATAAAAATAACGGACAACCAGTGCCGCCCCCCAAGACCGCTCAGTTTATATAGTGAATGGCCACCACCCAGTCTTGGGGGTTGGCGGTGACGGTCAACCTACTTTTATTTTCTGACATATTTTAGTTTTTTTCTATTTTAGTAAGTTCTTAGCTAAAGTTGGACACTAAAAGGACAATTTGGAAGTGGTCGCTATCACAATCTCTTGCGATGGTCCCAATATTTTATAGTTCTTTAGTATGATATTACAAGCATGAATTTTGATATACTAAAAACTAAGTAAATTAACCTAGAAAATAGCAAATCAAAAGTCTTCGCGATGCGAAAACTCCAGTCACGAGTCACGGTAGTATAGATAGAAAATAGCAACTGGGTACCAATACGTGGTGTGGAGGGTGATTTTTCGGTATGAGGGGGGTCTATCTAAATATGATCTAACTAAGAAGTCTAGATCATAGAAATTGCCATTCTGTGGAGGGTGAAAACCCGTTATTCTTGGCATCCCTTAAATACCTACTAAATCGTCCGTCTTTCCCATAAAGCATAAAGGGGAGTGCAAGTGTGCACTACACCCGCTCTCAATGGGCTCCATGCGGACTTATGCCCTAAGGGCGGAAATTGACTAGAGTCGTCACCTAGTTTGACCTAAGATACTAGGAAGGAAGGGAAGGAGGGTTCTAAGAACCGTTGGTTGTCTCTGAATTTATTGCCTATGGATGGGGCTTATCCGGTCGTACTAGAGATTTTGTGTGGGTTCTCAATGGGTTACACCCCTTTGAAGTGGCAACGACCATGACTTTGGATTGGTGCCCGAGGGAATGTCGGTCTCCAATTGTCAGGATTGCCTTCTTTCAAAACCTTATTAGAGAGATTCGATTAAAGCCAAAGGATAGGATTGAAGGGTAGATGATTTTGAAGAGTTTGAAGAAATAGGCTGATCTTGAAGTATCGATTCATGGGATTGGTCAAAGTGTTGAGAGGTTTTTGTTTATTTTCGAGGGGTTTGAGTTTGTCTCAGCTTTTGTGGAGCTAAGGGAATTTTGGTCATTCTTGTGGAGTTAGAGGATGTTTGGATCATTTGAAGAGCGTCCCGGGTTTGCTAGGTTCAAATTTCAAAGCGGTTAGCTTTTCGAGGTGTTTTGTGAAGCCCAAGGTGTTAAAGAAGAGTTCAGGTTTTCGGGATGATTGAATGCAGAAGAGGGTATTCGGTTTGCTGGTGCTCGGATTTTGAAGACGTTTCAGGTTTCAGATGACTAAGGTTGTTCGGGAGTATTCGGGAATTGGAGGTCCTATGTGGCTTGGAGTTGGTTCAGGGAAGGATTAAGAAATGTTTATGTGTCCTGAAGCCCCAACGGAAGGGTTGGATTGGTTTATTTAGAATTGTCTCTCTTAAAATTTTAAAACCGAAAAGTCATTTTTGTTGTAAAAGGGCGGATAATCCCGAGGGATTACCCTATGTACCCCCTCGAACACGACACTTAATTAATAGTAAGTGCCAAGGCTCGAAAGATGGGGCAATGAATTTATGTCGAAAAATAGGATTCAGAGAGAAACACCATGAACGAGATGTTCTCGGTCGAACCCTAATAACGTCTCTAACTCCCGGGTTTTAAAATGTTAAAAACTGAAAACATTGAAATCGAGCGGAAGGGAGTTAGACGATTCTAAAATCTCGGTTGCAACTAGGAAGGTCGTTACCTCCCTAGCACCCCACCTTGTAAAAATCTAGGTTGCGTTTAGGGGAGGTTTGTCACCCCTATGCCCTGCCTAAAGAGATCCAGACTGCGACAAGGGAGGTTATGACCCCAGTGCTCCGCCTCGGATTTTTATTTTGGAAGGGAGACAGGTGATGCCTAACTAGGAAGAAAACGTTCTTTGAAAGTGTGACACCCCATGTTCCCCGAAAACGGTTTATTTTTTAATTTCAAAGCTGAGTTTTGAAAAGAGTTTGAAGTTGTTCAGAATCTTGATGAAGAAACACCACTTTTGAGAAATGTTTTTAGGAGAAAACTTTATGTGTATATGAGAAGAACTTTCTGCGTTTGAGAAGAGTTTTCTATGATGTGAGAAGAGTTTTTCCTTTAAAATTCTACAAAATGGTTTCTTTTGAAACTTGATGAAGTTGAGAAGATAATTGTTTGAAATTTGACAAAGGAGATTTTTTTTTGGATTTTTAGAGTTCAAACGGGATTTACAAAGTAAGTTTGAAACGGGTGAATTGAATCTGGGCTTGGAATTGAATCGGTTTGGTCAAACTCGGATGGTCAAAGTCAAATGGTCAAAGTCGGATGGTCAACAGCTCGGGTCAACTCTTTGGGCCTTTGGATTGATTTGTGGACCTATAAGGTTTGGGTTGATTTTGGTGGACTTAACTCAATTTTTGTAGATTTGGGGTTTGGGCTGATTTTTTAGGCTAGGGGCTGATTTTTTGGGCTAGGCGAGATGTGGGTTTTCTGGGCTTGGGCCATGGGTTTTACGGGCTTGATGGATTGTCGGCCGAGGTTGTGGCCATGGGGTTGGATGATGTAGTAGTAGGCCATGGGTTTAGATGATGTAGTATTGGGCCATGGGTTTGGATGATGTAGTATTGGGCTATGGGTTTGGATGATGTAGTATTGGGCCATGGGTTTGGATCATGTGGTATTGGGCCATGGGTTTGGATGATGTGGTATTGGGCCATGGGTTTGGATGATGTGGTATTGGGCCATGGGTTTGGATCATGTGGTATTGGGCCATGGGTTTGGATCATGTGGTATTGGGCCATGGGTTTGGATGATGTGGTATTGGGGCCAGGGGTTTGGATGATGTGGTATTGGGCCATGGGTTTGGATGATGTGGTATTGGGCTATGGGTTTGGATGATGTGGTATTGGGCCATGGGTTTGGGTTTCAGGTTCTGGGCTTTAGGTTTCGGGTTTTGGGCTTTGGGCTTGGGTCTTGGGTCTTGTTGGGCTTCGGTTTTTGGGCCTTGTTGGGCTTCAGTTTTTGGGCCTTGTTGGGCTTCGGTTTTTGGGCCTTGTTGGGCTTTGGTTTTTGGGCCTTGGGTTTTGGGCTTCGGTTTTTGGGCCTTGTTGGGCTTTGGGTTTTGGGCCTTGTTGGGCTTCAGTTTTTGGGCCTTGTTGGGCTTCGGTTTTTAGGCCTTGGGCTATGGGTCGTGGGCTTTGGGGCTTGGACTGTGGGCCGTGGCTTTTGTGCTTGGGCCGAGTTTTGGAGTTGGGCCAGATTGGCTCCTTGGAAGTGGGCCAGCAACAATTTTATTAAGTTAAAACAAACCGAGGAGTTTGGAATTTGAATTCAGAGAGAGACAATCCTGATTTTGGTGAAATGACTTCTTCCTTTAATTGAAAGGAGGATCAGAGAGGAGATTTTTGGATCTGGACAGGATGGAATAATATGGTTTATTAATCAATTAATCTTGATTATGGGTGTGTTGAGGGTAAAGGAGGATTCCACCCACATAAAACAAATGAGAGACTTGTTAGGCATGGGGTGATTTCACATCCTGAACCCTCCTAAGTTAGCCTTAAGGGCTTATTTTTTAAAGCTTTTGTTCTTATACATATATAGGTGGTTTGAATGTTTTCTGAATCTATATGAGATTATTGCCCCACGAAACGAATGAGAGACCCGTTAGGTGTGGGGCCATAATGCATCCTAAACTTTTCTGTCAGCTCAAAAGGCCCTAAGGGAAATAACTAAGGCTTAAATAAAGCAAAGTCAAACAGTAGATGGAAATCTTATAAAGAAAAGATGTAAACATGAATGTATATATAACAGAACAACTAGACATGAGTAAAGCACAGCCCACAAGCGAGAGAAAAGCAAACTAAAGTTCAGTTACCAACATCAGGAAAATTGCAAATGCGACTTGAACCAAGAAACTAATTCCATTTTAATTCCTTTCTACTCCTGGTTAATAATAAAACAGTGTGAACGATCCAACCAAGCTCTCAAGGTGAGGAAGTCGTGCTTAATCAAAACAGTAAAATAGCTTTCAGATAAGGGGATTAAAGGCTTAAGTAACTGAAGGTCAAATTAGAACCGAATCTAGATCATTAAACAAGCTCATCTATCTGCACAGTATGGCCTAACAGAACGCCTATTCCTTTGTGAGTTTTCCAACTAATAGTGAGGGGAGCATGGATTTGTTATGAAATTGCCAAAGTAAATCCTAATCACTTTTCTGTTTGCCATTTATTGAACAGGATTACCAATTATCCTGCTAGAGGAAAACAAAATAGTGTAACAGATTAAGGGTTGCTTTTGTTGATCATCACTGATTTACATACAAATGAAGTGGAAATTTCAATCCTAAAGCTTCTGTCGTTTTATACACTTGCATGAATATACATAGATTTCAGAAACTAAACTCAACGTGAAATATCCAAAAAGCAAATGAGCCGTGATAAGAAAATAATCAAGAACCACCAGTATCCAAGGACCAAGCACAACAGGCATTTACATATTGACAGAAAGAAAACTTTACATATATTTCAGGGGTTGAGACAAAACGAATCAGAGGGCATGAAAGATCTAAAACAAGCACATAAAAACGAAGCAGTAATATCTCTCAAGGATTTAAGGATTATAAAGTCAGAAATCAATACCAAAAGAGGAGCACATGTGGTTTCCTGCAAATATTTCAGAACACCAAAGACTAAACAAAAATATTAGTCCATGACAGACGTTCTGGAGAAATAAAACTGAACCTCAGGCAAACATTCTTGTTTTGTACTTGCCTACCGCAAAGGTGTAAAACTGGATCATCAAAGTAACTTAGGCACAAACACAGCAGAAATGAAGCGAAATCATCGACTGGAGAGAGACCAGTTTATCATCACTTTGAAACATTATAGCAGCAGTATATGGATGAACAAAAACGGTGATGGAGAATGGACCAGTTTGTTCACAACTCATGAATCCAAAAGCAGTAGCATGAGAGTGGACAGAAACACGACTGGAAGAGGACCAGTTCTCTTAACGTTTGAATCGAGATGTGGTAATATGAAAGTAAACAGAATTGCAACTGGAGAGGGACCAGTCTAATATGTTACCGAATATAGAACGAAAGCCACATAAAGGCCAGTTACCGACGTTGACGCTAGGCGAGGCTCAACTCAGCAAAACTCCGACGGTATAAACATGTTGAAATTGAACCAAATGTCCGAAAAAAAAAAGAACTAGAACCCAAACTCTGATGTGCATGCCATGTCCGTGGACTTCAAGGTCCATAACAAGCCGTTATATAAATGAAAGCCATCAAGCAAAATACAGAGGAAGGCCATATAGGCTCACGCTCATAAACCGACATCCAAGGAAGAAAACAAATGCCTCATACCCATCTGAAAGAGAGAATATCAATATCAAAACGAATATGGACCAAGTGAATACGGGAAAATTACTCCCTCGAGACCAGAAACTCTCGAAACGGACATTCGAGGCTCTGGTTCTAGGTTCAACAAACTTAGGAGATTGAGAGAGTAAAAAAAACGGTGGGGAGTAAATTCACCAGAAACTCAAAACCGAACTCAGCATAGAAAGAGAACGAAAACAAACATGCAGAAAGAGGTAGAGGAGATGAAGTGAGGCGAGAGCCATGCCTAGGGAAATCGATTCCACTTACCCAACAATTCGACTTAGATGTTCGGATGAGGACAGTGTGAATGATAGTTTCGAAAGGAGAGTGAAGGGTGGAGTTACGCGGGTTCAAAATGCGATTTGATGAAGACGATCGGAGTTAGGCTGGTGTGAGATTGATGGTGGTTACAGTTTTGGATGTGAGGTGGGAGATTGATGGCGAGGGTGAGCTTCAGGTATACCGGCATAGATGGGTTTGGTTTTTTCCGAAGAACACCGGGAGTCAAACAAAGGGAATGAAGATTGGGATTGATGTCTACTGGGTTTTCAAAAAACGTGTGTGTACTGTAGGTTTTGAGAATGTTTTATAATGTAGGAATAGGGTTTTGGGGGAATGTCTGAAGGTTTTATGGGCTGGGTTTTATTTGGGTAAAGAGACAAAATGGACCCATACAAAATTGGGCCATATTTAATCTGGTTGATTAAAAGAAAACACGAAGGCAAAAAACTTGCCACTACCCGGGTTCGAACTCAGGTTGCCCAACAACATTCACCACACCTTACCTAGCTGGACTAAGGCGGAACTCAGCATATGGGCGTAGAAGACTGATAATATACTTCACAACGGGTTAAAATGAAAAAGAAACGCCATCCTGCTTGCGCCAGGAATCAAACCTGGGCTGGTAGATTGTCAAGTGGGTATGTTGGCCAGTTACGCTGGATCGACTTTCAGTATATTCATGGGAGAAACAATACAAGACCTCTCATTTCGACTGGATAATTCTCCTAAAAAGCTGTGAACCCAAAAGCAAGCATATATAATACAAAGAGATGATTAATCTAATGCATGAAATTATGGAATCTAACTAAAATAAGGTTCAAAACATAACGAGGTAAAGAAGAACACATGCACATGAAGTAATAAAAATAATGTCCATGAATTGATGATGCAAACGCATAAAATAAAATAAACAAAATAATGATGGAAATGATGATGGTAGAAATAATGAGAAAATCAACAGGAGATAATAAATAATGATGTTAAAAAGTAAGAAAGGTATGAATCAAACGAGTGCCTAAAATAATACAAGGTAATAACAAAAGGGTGAAATATTTAAAAAACAAAAGCAATAAAATAAGTATACAAAATAAAGTCGGTTAAAAACAGATTACAATAACAAAAGGGCTCGTGCTCCTTTTCCATAGGAATGTGAGATTTAAACGTCGGAGAAAAGAAATTCCTTAGGTTGAAAACGGGGGCGACCACCCTGTTTCTAGAAGTATGTTTATTCTTGTATTTTTGTTTCAACATAAAGTGGGTGAGAGTTTTTGGTGTCTACACGTGGGATTTGAAATAATAAAGTCTAATCATAAGAAAATAGGAAACTAGGGGGTTACTAATTTCTAAAGATAATTAGAAACTACTCAATTGAAAATGAGCATTAAAACAAATAACCAACTAGCAAGTAAAATGTATTGAAGATGATAAGGATGAAACGGAACTCAGGGTCAGGTAATTTCGCACCAGATAGATTATGCAAGTTTTGATTCAAATAACAATGAGATATAGATAGGCAAGTTCCTTAAAACCTTTTCAGGACTAAATCATAGCTACATAAAATCTAATCTATCCTATTCAATTCTTCACAGGAAAACAAATTAATTCAACTTCTTATTAGTCATCGATCAGATACTAAAAAGATTCATAAAGCTAAAAAACAATTCATGAGAGTTGTCAAAACGCGCAATCTTTTCATTAATCTGACGCAATCCAAAGTGCATATCTCATGTAACCATGACAAACAAGTCATATAGTTATCTTTGGCAATAAAGCATCCATCCCCACGGCTACTCCCGTTTAGCCTAGCACTTAAAAAGAAATGAAGACAAAAGAGAACTCATGATGGTAGAACAGAAAACTCATGGGAGCGCTTCGCTTGCTAGATCTGAAAAACGCCAAACCACGAGAATGACAGTTGATGCAACCATGGATGCAGAGTAAAGCCCGATCTTCAAACTGATGAAGAATTGAAATGAATTAGGGTTGAACAACGGATGAAGATGAGAAACTCTATTTCTCAGCTTGTAGGCGATGACTAGGGTTTTGAACGAGAGTGATTGTGTATGATGCATCCCAACTCTACCTTCGATCCCTTTTATTTTGCAAAATTAAACAATGTCCGGGCACACGTCTGGATTAACAGAGTCGGATACACTACCCAGACCTTCCAAATAAGCTGACACGCGGTTTAGTGAGTCGGTGAGGTGTCTGGATGAGGAAGGTCGGATAGCTAGTCGGACGTCTATAAGCATTTCCAGCTCTCTCATATACGTGTGTCCTGGTCATCTGGCCGGACCATCCACCCAGATTGACTCAAGGCATTCGACAATACTAGTGTACGGTTGAACGTGTCCGGATAGGCTAGCTGGTCACCCCGGTCGAACAACTCGCAAGATAGTGAGTGTGTTGTAGCGGGCCAGTTGTGCCTTGTCCACGTCAGCTGGGTCGACGGTGTAGCTGGACAAGGTACAAAATTTGAAATCTCTCCTCCGCAAAATGCCAAATTCTTCATAGGTCCATCCTAACACATGTAAACATCAAAATAACTAATTTAACCATTTTTTAGATATAGAAATGAACTTCAATTATGCACAAGATTAGGGGAAAAGGTAGTAAAAGCAAGGGATTAGGACGGTCAAAAGTAGGTAAGTCAGCGGTTTATCAGTTATAGTTTACTGTATATAAATTTAAGCAATATAAAATTTACATTATAGTTAATAATAATATGGGCTCTTTGAAATAAGATCCAACATGAATATATTTTAGTGAAGTTTACATTTTTTACAAGTACATAAATTATAATATTCACTTGAAATAAATAAAATATACAAATTTATGTAGAAAATACATTTAATATTAAAAAAATCATTTTATGTATTCAAACCCTACAATCTTCTTCGGCGATGTTAGTCATTGTAGGATCGGACAGCTGACTCAAACCAACTCAAGGTGTTAATCTCTGAGATGGTTTGACTCAATCGTGCCAAGTATGCGAAAGCCCTAATGATGTGGAAACACTCTATTGAACTAATTCCGCGGAAGTTGTTACTCGAAATGGAAACGTGAAGGGACTCGACTAGAATTAAATGAGAGAATACTCAAAAGATGGAAAGATTCAATAGAACTCAGCAAGATACACAATATAAGTTATTTTATTTCTTGGTAAAATAAAACAACTTACAATGTCCGCTCAGTAGATGAGATCTACTTCGCGGTTTTCACTTACCCACCCAATACAATCTTTGATCAGCTCAATGACAAGTGTAGTGAAACTAGGGCCTACCTAGAATGAGTCTATTTATGCGCGCTAACTAAGTTTGGTACTTTCTCTTTCTAAAAGCGGATGCAGCTCTCTTACACAACTTCTCTCAACAAATGATCTCTCAGAAAGTGTGAATCGTAACTGGTAATTACAGCCCTATTTATATAGCTCTTAGTTAACCGTTGCAGAGAGTTAGTTCATAAATTTTAGGAACTAACTTAGTGGAGCGCAAGCTAAGGAGGGATGCGCCCACTCTTCAGGCGATATCTCCGTTGGAAGAATTCTGGCGCATGTCTGACCGTTGGAGCGTTTGGGAGTTGACGCCTTCATTCCTTAAATTTCGCAACGGCTCGAGGAAGTCTTTCGTGCTCCTGAGTTGAACGGACTCAGTTGTGTTTTTGCAACTTGCGTGCGATTGACTCCGTTGTAGTGATTGACTATCTCATCAACATCTTCATACTCCAACAATCATTTAAGGGTTGTATGAGGTTAGAGTTTTCATTTTCTTGTGTAAGGTTGGTAAAAGTTACATTTTAGTGTTTGTGGTATAACATTTAGGTTTCAATTCATCTTTTTGTAGCATATTTGATGACATATTTACAACATAAAGGGGTGGTTCCTGCATGGGTCACGTGTGGGTCCTACACATGTCCCGCATTTTCCTCTAATAGCATATTGACACATATAAAGTAACAAAAACAACCAAAAGTATGTCAAGACTAACAAATCTTCTTCAACTTTTTTATAGCCAATAACACATCTAGTTTGTGGTACTAATGAAAAAATCCATTTTATAAAAAGAATAAGATATATTTTATTGTGAAAGAATATGTAATTTAACAACAAATAACATTCACCTTTAAAGAATTTAATACATTATTATTAAAAGAAAACATCAAATTTTGTGTTTATCAAAATATATCTATTATTCATTTTGTTTCAATAATTTAATTCTAATTTCTTTTACACTTATTTTTTGTGATATATGACACTTTAAAATTTAATATAATTATTAAGAAAACTACAATATATACTTACGTACTTTTCTTTCATTCCAGCCAACAATACATAGCCTACAACCAGCAAAGAACCGCGTGGAGACAAATTCAGACATTAAAATGTTTGTGAGGGCACGTTTTTCTTTTTGTTTTGAATATCGGTCTGTGAGAGCACGTTAGGTGGTAGATAGATAAGATGGTCAACCTTGATTAATTAGTTAGTTCTTTGTGTTAGATTGATTAATTAGTAGATTATTACAGCAACTGGCGGTGGTTCCAATGGCCGCTAGGGTGTTCATACCCAGTTAACTGGTTTTTCGGTTAACCAGTCCGGTTAACCAGATATTTGGTTAGTTAAATTTGATACGTAACCGGTTCATTCAGAGATGATTAACTGCTTAACCGTTGGCTTCGGTGCGGTTTTACGGTTTAATGGTTATCCGAAATGATATAGATTTATGTGTTTTTTTCTTATAATTAGCAAACAATGTGCGGTTTTACCGGTTTTGGCGCGGTATTAAACGGTTAACTGTTAATTTTGGTAAGATTTTATTGGTTTTAGTATAATTCTAACCATTAACTATATAACTGTATAATTATTTTTGATAAATGTAATAATTAACCATATAGTTTTATACTTATACTCAAAAAATTAAAAAATTAATAAATTGAAATACTTAAACGGTTTTTCCACTTAATCAGATTTCTTAAAACCAATAACCGAAACCGGAACTGGAGAAATTAAACGGTTCGGTTAACCGAACGGCAAACCACTTCGATTAACTGGGTTTCCTGTTTCGCTTTGACTAATGGTGGCCACCGAATCCGAATCTACCCGGAACCGGAACAGGCCGGAACCGGGCTAGAACAGATTCGGAACCGGAACCGCCCCCTTGCAAATCGAATCCGGATACAAGTTTTGAGATTCGGGACCGAACCGGGACCGGAACCGCCCGAAACCCCGGAACCGCCTGGATTTGCATCAGATTCGGAACCGTGGAACCGGAACCGGAACTGGCCAAAGTAGCATATTAGTAGCTGTACTCTTTTTCCTTATTAGGGTTTTCCCAATGGGTTTTTACCTATAAGGTTTTAACGAGGCAGTGAATCATATAATAAAATCCGTTTTGCTCTTTAATTTTTGCAAATTCAATACAAAAATTTAAGTCTTTGGTTCTTACACATTTAAGATTATAAACTTGAGGAATAACCTAGCTAAGAGTAAAGTAGACGAAAAGAGAAACGTGTGCGCGCAAACGGATCTAAAATCGGAGTTAAAACGAAGAAACTGGAGCCGATCGAATCTTTCCGGAATCGCCCCGAAACCGGTCGGAATCGATCGGAACCGGAACCGGAACCGCTCCTGAACCGTTTATTTGAGCGAATCCAAAGCGAATACAGAGTTCCGGAACCGGAACCGCCCAGGACCGGTTCCGAATCCGAATAAACATTTTCCGGAACTGGAACCGTGGCCACCATTGGCTTTGACGGTTCCGGTTGATGAACACCCCTAAATTGACAAGTAATACATATCAAATTCCGCAGCATATTATAGGAGTGTTATTTAAGGTCAATGTTTTACGTTCAACTCAAAACAGCCCAAGACAGGGATCACCGTCAGGCACTGGACGACTACAATATAGCCGTTGAGCGGCTCACACTAGAGTGCAAATGAACTTTGTTTTAGTCTTCATCATCATGAGTGACAATTTTATTTGAACTCAATCCCTTTGATTTACATTTATCTGACGGCTTCCGCATACTGCAGCATGTGAAAATCTACATAATAAATGTAGCATTAATCTATTTTAAATAGTTTTATCATAAAGGTCTGTCCACATGTCACTCTTTTATTTGGTTAACTCATTAATTGGTCCCATCAAGTTTTAACTAAGTGTCCGTTCGATGATGGCGTTAAATTTTTTCTGCACTTTTCTTGCCACGTGATGTACTACTATTGGCTCTAATATAATTATGACCCCACCAATATCACTACTGTCCTTCGCTCATTCGTTAACCACACGGAGCTTAAACATAACGCAGCATTTGCTGCGTTTGCTCGCGTCTGGCGAACGAGACCTAAAGTGCACTTGTCTAACTACTATTTGTTAACTATAGCTAACTAGAGACACATTTATCATAGGCTTCGTTCGAAGTTTGCTGCAAACGCAGTAAAAACCCGCGTTCATATTAATGTCCATGTAGTTAACGAATAGGAGAATGCCAAACCATCATCTGGTTAATCTGTAACCAATTAAATATTGACATTTGGCAGTGACTTTATCCAAAAGTAGATTAATCTAGTGAATCGTGGAGATCGAACAAAGCCATAAACTTTATGTTATAAAGTCCAAACGGGACCTTAAGGGGGTGTTCGGACTTTTGTTCATAAAGCTTGGAAAATGTCCCTCTAGTTAACAAATGTTAATATGACAAGTGTACTATAATTAGTTATATATCAATTAAAAATTGACATGTGTCTATCGTTTTTAAGCAAAAATACATTAATCTTCAAAAAAATCAGCTTAGGTCCCGTTCGCTCGTGGCGTTTGAAATATTAAGCTCTTCTAAAAGCCATGTGTCATTTATAGATTGGCTAAAATTTAAACTCAACAGTGTAAAGTACATGTGTGTTCAACTACTATTGGATAACCAGAGGGAGATTAATTATAACACAGCTAAAGCTGCGTTTCATCGCCGGTTTCGAACACCCCATTAATGCTTCTGCGCCGTTCGGTGAAACGCGGACAAAACCACAATTACAGTAAAGCTAGATTGAGTTAATGTATTTACCATGGTTAACAAATAGGAAACCTGCAGATGTCTTTAGATAAGACTTTTTAATTGTGTTGGACAATTATAAATAGACATATGGACAAGTTTTATTATTAAAGCTGGATGAAACTTATCAATCTCAATATGGAACAACACCTTCAAAAGAACGGGCAAATAAAAATGTTACTGCAAGTGCTAGCAGCTTTTTGCATATCTTTAGTTAGATCCATCCCGTTTGATTGTGCATTATGGGGCCGTTCTTTTATAACATTAAGCCGAGTTTTTGAAGATTGATATACTTTTACTCAAAAGTGATGGACAAATGTCAATTTTTAATTGGTACACAACTAACTATAGTACACATGTCAAGTTAATACTTGTTAACCAGAGGGGCATTTACCAAAAAGCTATGAAACATAGTTTTTGGACAAAAGTCCGAACACCCCCTATAACTGTGTTTTATTTAAGCTAGCAATAGTTAATCTATACTGAGTTGCCACAACTTCATTTGATTAGATTTTGACTATGGGGGTGTTCTAACTTTTGACAAAAAGCTAGGTTTTGAAGCTTTATGATAAGCTTACTCTAGTTAACGAATATCAACTTGACAAGTGTACCATAGTCCAAATGTACAACAATATATATTGACATTTGTCCTTCACTTTGAACATCACTACATTAATCTCCCATTCGTGTCCAAAGAACGGCCCTATATGACACATGGTGATGAGAGAAGTGGAAAATAGATTAATCTCCAACAATGCTACCAGCGAACCGGATGCACCATATATCCAGCGCAGACCACAGAACACAAAAAAAAAAGATCAAAAGTTGGAAGGAGGGAAAGGGAAAGGTTTCAAAAATAAATTTTTCAAAAATAAAAGAATAATCACAATTTTCAGATAGAGAGGAAGAGAGCGAAGCGAACATTCCCAGCGGAAAGAGAGAGGAAGACACCGGAGAAGGACTCAACCAATTAGGCTGGGCTCGAATAATTATTTATCGAAGCTTTTCTTTTTCCGTTTAAGCAACTTTGAGCTGGAAGTATTTGCCTGATTGCTTTTCATCTCTAGGCTCATTCTCTGCCCAATTGATGACTCTGCTTCCCGTCTAGCTCCGCTCACTGCCGGTCAGAATTCGTTGATCTGAGGGCACATAGATTTGTTGGGTAAATTTCAGTTTAGGCGCTGAATTTGTGAGACCAAAGTGGTTACTTACGGTGTTTGAGGATTAAGCTGCCAATATGGTATCGAGATAGAATACTGAGGATTTTCTGGTTGCTGGCCATCTGGATTATCTGCTTTTGATGGCGCGCAACAGACCCAAGAGGATTTATGAAGTTTGGAGGGGAAACAATGTGGGTCTCTCTCCTCCTTTCCATCGTCTTAATCAGTCTTCTGTCTAATTCCTGCTATCTAACTGTTTAACTATTGTTTGCAATCGTTTCCTTATTCGATTCGTTTCCAGATGTATTATGTTACGTTGTTCCGCTTAAATTTGTTGAGTGAATTATAACCACCAAGTGCAGATTTTAGTGGTTTTGGGCCTGTTTGCAATAACTGTTCCTTCTGAGGGGCTACAGTCCATTTAACAGAATGAACGGACAGCTGCAGCGGACTAAGATTCAAATGAAGTCTCTATGTGAAGTTCCATATCATATTTGGGGCGGCTGTTCTGTTCTTCATGAAGAAGTTGACTTTATTTTTTCTCTGTCCAGTTTGATTACATGATCCTGTTGCTTCCTGTTTCTGATGTATGATAGATAATCTCTGCCTTGACATGAGAGGCTCTTACATATGTTTTTTTTCCTGAATGAAGAAGGTATCCATCTGTTTTATTAGAAACTGGTGAGTTGTGTTTTATGGTGGCTCAAGATCAAGCTCTGAATTATTGTGCTGTGCTGGAATCGTATGCTGTTCCTTGATAACCTGAAAACAATCTTATTCTGGATGCTTTCAGAAATTCTGGTGCGGTGGTAGATTGATATTTGGTCCGGATGTTGCATCTCTCTTCCTGTCCACTGCGTTAATCTTGGCTCCCGCAATCGCATTTTGTATAAATACATACCTCAAGACTAAATGGTACCCTATTGCGGCTGTGGGTGCAATCCTCACAATTTTTGTGAGTCAACTGTTCTTTATGTCCATCTCTTCTTTTATTAGTAGCCTAAAATTTGGTGACTTTCTCTTTCCTCTATTCTTTGTTTCATTGGGATGAGTTCTAAAGTATTTCATTTGAATTAATGCAGGATCTAATCTTTCTCTTCTTGACTTCTGCGAGAGATCCGGGGATTGTTCCTAGAAATGCAAGGCCTCCTGAACTAGATGAAGCACTTGATTCAGCAAACACATCTATTGAGTGGGTCAGTGGGAGATCTGGAACTCCTCACCCTAAGTTGCCAAGGATAAAAGATGTCATGGTAAATGGTATCTTGGTGAAAGTAAAGTATTGTGATACGTGCTTGCTTTATCGTCCTCCCCGAGCTTCACATTGTTCCATCTGCAACAACTGTGTACAGAGATTTGATCACCACTGTCCATGGGTTGGTCAATGTATTGGCGCTGTAAGTTGCTTGCCTACACAGTTCTAGATTTAATGCAGTGAGTAATATATGTGATAGTTGACGTTGACCAAATTCTAGTTTCATAAAATCAAAGCTTCTTTTAGTAGCAAACTAATACCATGGAGTTTTATCTTCCCTGGTTTTTTGTTAAAGAATTGGGAAATGAATGGTGTTCTTGAAGTATTCATCTTCACGGAATAGGGAAACTATGTGATTTACACCTGGGTTTGTTTGTTCGCTTGCAGCGGAACTATCGGTTCTACTACATGTTCATATCAACATCAACAACTTTGTGCATATATATTCATGCGCTTTGCTGGATCAGCCTTCTCCATCAAAACAAAAATCTTTTGAAGTCGATGAGTCGAGACATCCTTTCAGACATTCTCATCATATACACCTTTGTCTGTGTTTGGTTCGTTGGAGGACTCTCGGTTTTCCATTTTTATTTGTTTGGAACTAACCAGGTATAAGACACTTCTAGCTTTCTAATCTAACCCATGTTACTTAGCACATAGTTAGTTCCATAGCCCCCAAGTTCAAAGTTGAAGATGAAGTTGTTTATCATGCCTTTTTTGTGATTTATATGCAGACAACTTATGAGAACTTCAGATACAGATATGACAAGAAGGAAAACCCTTACAATAAGGGGTTTCTAAGAAACTTCAAAGAAGTTTTCTTCTCCAAAATTCCTCCTTCTCTAAATAACTTCCGAGCAACTGCACCAAGAGAGGAACCTTCAGTTGCACTACCTTCTATTCCTCCTACACAGTTTGAGGTGGCAGAGAGCCCAAAAGAGAAAATTGACATTGAAATGGGTTCTTTTGCCGAGAGTGACATTTCACTGCCCATGATACTCAGGAATCTGGAGTTTGATAATCTTGAGGACAACCTGAAGGGTAAAGAGGGTGGAGAAGATGCTGTTTCAAGTCCTCTCGTTGTTGATGTGTCCTGCGATGATCAAGAAGATGAGTCGTAGCTTGCACAACTCTGTTGTTGAAGATGTATATAATTCAGATGAAAAATCTGGTCAAATGAGCGAGACCTGTGAACAAGACTGAAACTCATCGTCAAGAGAGGTACTGATTTAGAACATGCGGGTGTATTAACAAAGAATGAAAATTAGTGAAGTTCAGTAAGATGTTTTTGATTTTTGTAGAAACGAATTATTCCTTATTGCTTGATATATTCTTAACTGCATAATCTGTATCTGGCAGTCTTTTATTAAGTGGCACGAATAACAAAGAAGCACATTGAACTCTTGATGGTGCTTAATGTGGATAAGGGAGCCTCTGTTCGGATAGACCTATTGTGTTTGTATAGGTGGGATTTCGTTGACATAACTCAAGACTAGAAGAGTTCATTCTCATAAACAGAACTGAGTGTTCCACAAATCTGGGGAAAGAATGCAGTTCATGATCAATACCCAGAGACAGTACCCCCTCTGGCCCCTGTATTCACTTGCTGCTGCATATGAACAGTCTGCTAACAACTTGTGTAATTTAGCTTCAAGGTGACGCTTGTAGCTTGCTTTTTCTTTCTCTGTCTCTTTACCCCCAAGGATATGTACAATTTGAAAAGAAATGAAAGTTTTGCAAACGTACAGCTGCTAATCTGGTAGGTCTATTTCCACAAAATTATCAGTGTGCTGTTTTGGCAATATGAACTAATGTTTTAATTAGAGCTGTAAAACCTCCGCAAAAACCATTTGCACCAGTATTGTTGTTTTTTATTGTTCATTTTTCGAGTTGAGTTTCATGTTTTATTTTTTGGCCCTTGATCATGCTCTAATCAGTTGATAGCTTAATTAATAAGAAATGAGACGTAAAACAATGTGCCAAAAAATATGTTAAGCTAGTTACTGTATTCGATGTAATACCATGGAGTCATTGACATAAGGATACAGTAGACAGGATAGCAAATCGAAGGAAACGTACTGTACAAAAAGTGGGCACCTTCATTCTCTTTGAAGGACCAGGCTACCTTACATCCAGTTTCTCTGAAAAATGAGACCTGCAGCAACAATTCCCTTCCATATTCAGATGATAAAGTTCTACTTCAGAATACATTACAGAAAATTCTGATCATTTGCTAGACATCGAAAAGTTCATGAAGCACAGCAGCAGCTATCAAAATTTACCGCACACTTCAATCAGTGACCGAACCGATGGGTAGATAGTGTTACGAAACAATACCATTTCCTTTTCCTTGAGAAAACAAAACTGTTGAAGCATTCATACCCATAAATGTCCAGGGATTTCTACAATCTACGACTTCATTAAACTACGCCAGCTCCCGGTCAGATTCAGTCAAGAGATTTAGGCTTAAATGAGAAGAACCTCCATCTTTTTCTCCTGCTGCTTCTCCTGCCTCCTGCTCCTTAGCTTATCATTAACACCCATGTTGTTATCAATTTTTTCCAGTCCCTCCGGTAACATAGCCAAGCTACCCTTCTTGCTAAACTTGGTCCCTGTCTCAATGTCGTCATGGTCCTTTTTTGGGCTGCCATACTGACCTCTGCCTTCATCCACCAACACAGTTGTCGAAAATTGACTAAACTGCTTGGAGCAAAACCACAGAGTATCTGTTTTAGATTGTTCACTGTCCCTAAGTTGTGAGGATTCCTGTTCTTATCGTAACGATACCGAAAATTCTCGTAAGTTGTCTGTAACAATGATAGAGCATACAAACAAAATTCAGCAAAGAAATAAAAACTTCAAACAACCTAAAGACAATGAAGAACATAGTAATTGACATGTTGAATCATTGACCTGATTTGTGCTCATGAGATATATGTGAAACACAGTAAGGCCGCCCACAAACCATACAGACATGAAACAGTAAACAGCCAATCCAACAGAGATAAGGTCATCTGACATTGTATGCCATACATTGCCGCCTTTGTGGAAAATGTTGACCAGTGAGAATACAAACACATACATGCACAGCAAAGTTGACGTCGATATAAACAGGATAAAACTTCGATAATTTCTCTGTATAACCATTTGACACACAATTCCTGATTAGTATCATATCCATCAGTCTTGAAGAAAAAGAAGATTCCATCATTCATGATGAGAGAAAAGAGCAGATCAAATTGAAGAAGTTCATAAGAATAAACTTACATGTCCAATACATTGGCCAACCCATGGACAGTGATGATCAAATCTCTGTACACAGTTGTTGCAAATCGAGCAGTGTGAAGCTCGAGGAGGGCGATAAAGCTTACAAGTTTCACAAAACTTGACTTTCACTGTGAATCCATTTACTTTGACATCCTTCATCTTTGGAAGCCTTGTACTTCTACTAGCTGCCCAGTCTAAAGGCGCAGAGTCCGAAATTGATAGTTCTTCTTCTAATGGCTGATAATTCCTAGGGATTATCCCAGGATCACGAGCAGATGTCAAGTATAGGAAGGTCAAATTCTGCATGTTACACAAGTATTTCATGACGCTGGTAGTGGTATTGTCACTCGTGCTCGTACAACCAAGACCAAGAAATTCAAACTAGCTTACCAAAGCAGTAAGAATCACACCCATTACGAAGACGGTGCGGCCAAATACGGGATCATGGTCTTCTAATCTTATGAACATTCTAAGGCAGAATGCGATGGAAGGTGCAAAGATCATGCACGATGTTAGATACAAGATGATCCATCAGCGCCAAATACCAGTCTTCCTCCGCAAAGAAACCGCTGAAATTATTGTAAAACATGAATTCCACGTACTCATTATATGGTAACAGAACCATTATTCAAAGTGGATTTAGAATTTTCTAGGACTCTTACAGCTATGAAAATATAATCATATAAAGCCTGCTGTGGAAAGAAAGAACTTGAATCATACAGCGCGAAAGAAATAAGACAGTTGATAACCCTCGAGAATGCCCGAGAGCCTTCATTTATATGCACTCTCAAAATCAGACGCCAAAACTTGTCATTCTGCGTGACAGTCTTTTACATGCTTTTATCTTTATATTGAACATCATAGAACGATTACAATGCGGATCAGGACCATCAACATTTTTAAATATTTAAAAGTACATCATAAACACAGCTCCATGATTGATGTGGAATCGAAATAGTGAAGAGAGAAAAGAACAGTCGGAGAGCACGTACATTGTTACCGGGCCAAACTCTATACAACCTCTGGGGTTTGCGAGAAGGAGCTTCAATAGCTGGAACATCAATTGAATGTCCCTTCTTTGAATCTCCCATCGTGATCGTTCCTCCTTTCCTTTTGGTCATTCGAAAAGAAGAAACGTCTCCAATTTCACCAGATACCATCAACATCTGCAGAATTCCCTTTTGACCAGAGTATTTACAATCAAGGGAAACTCTGCATTGGAGATGGTGGATAGAAGGGCAGGTCAGATCATCAAGTATGGGAAAACGAAGCTCTTTCTTTCTGGGTTTTGCTTCTTTAATTTTCGCCCCAACCCAGCGTGCCCTGCTCTTCGTTTTCCCTTGATCAACTATTTTCTTCCTCTCTTTCCCCGCCCCCTTCCCATCTCTCTCTCTCTCACTATTCCTCTCGCACCTCCTTTTTCTTTGTTTGGCTGCCCATCCCTTCCCGCCCCCGAACAAAAACGCCCTCTCTCTCTCTCCATCTGTCAACCAATTGTTCCAGGGCAAGTCATTCCGCCGCTGAATTTCGGAAGATGATGATTCAAAATTAGGCAACTACACATCGTTTCTAGAAAATTGCGAGCTGAACGCAGCTCAAAAAAAATATGGGGGCCGTAAAATCGAGGTATCATCTGGGCCGGCTCTTCCGTTACTGAAGTTGGGCCTTTTCCTCGATGGCGCTCGTCATCATTATTCTAAAGCCAATTATTGGAAATTGTAAAGGACAAATCAGCTTGGAGTGCCTACACATTATCAAACAACTCATATCTTAGTTTTTAACGCTCTTTCTTGTTTCTTTCACTGTTACATTATTATGTCTAACTTTTATCAACAAAGAGAACTCATTATTTAGCTTTAAACTCTCTCTATTTGTCATATATTTATTTTTTTACTTATTAAGTATTATAAGAATACAAATATTAATCTTAATTACTATTACTACTATTTTTAATAGTACACAAATAATCTTACCTTGATATTTTATGTATGATTAATATATTTTGAAACAAAAATAAAATACAAATTATTTATGTGTATTATTAATATAATTTTTATAATTTTTCACTTGATAATGAGGATTAAAATATTATAATGAAGTTTGAAAAAATACATTGGTACATATTATATTTTTCAAGTATATTTGAATATTACAATTTTATATCACCAAAATACAAATAATAAGTATTAATCTACCAAAAATAAATATATATTAAAAAAATATGAAAAATACAGTCAATAAGGATCTCAGTTTACAAAGAATGAGATTTTAAGAATTTTGATATATTTAGTTTATTTATATTATTATTAGTTTTTAATATATGATTTTAAAATATAGGGAAAATTCACAAGATACCACTGTTTAAGTTTCTAATTCACAAAATACCACTGTTTTTTTCGTAATTCAGCTTTAAACATGCTTAAACGTTGTCCAAAATTGATGAAACTTTACATGGACGATGTAAAGTGTTATATTTTGGTCCAATATCAAATTTGAAGTTTTTTAAGCTCATATGTGACATGTGGGACCCAATGAACAACTTTTCATTGGGTCCCACATGTCACATATGAGCTTAAAAAACTTCAAATTTGATATTGGACCAAAAATAACACTTTAACATCGTTCATGTAAAGTTTCATCAATTTCGGACAACGTTTAAGCATGTTTAAAGCTGAATTACGAAAAAAACAGTGGTATTTTGTGAATTAGAAACTTAAACAGTGGTATCTTGTGAATTTTCCCTAAAATATATAAGATTTAATTATTTATATTTGACATATTATAATTAAAGGGAAAAAATGGTGGGTCCCATTAATGGGTTCTTAAGAGATTCTTGCTGAAGAACTCACTCAAAATTAGAGTTCTTACACCTCTTTCTTCCACCTCATAGTTTTTTATTTATTTTTTTACTTAAGAACCCATAAGAACTATTGATAATCATACTCTTAGGTAAGTAGGATGTGCAGTGTGACAGCGAAAAGTTGGGTTGGGGGAGAAGTTTAGGACATACTCTACTCTCTTACAATAACATCTTTGGTTGAAAAGGAAGAAAACTACAACAATAATAGCTTTGCAAGTTACTAACCAGATGCTTAAGCAACTAATTTTCAGCGTAATGGAGCAGTTTATCTTGAGTTTGAATGACTCTAAGACAGATGTCTCTTTGAATTAAGCACTCTTTGTGAAACTCTTGGTATTTACTGTATGTGTTTGCTTGGTCACGTAGATATAGATATGTGTTAGGATTACGGGCCCATGACCCCAGGATCTTGGTGAGATCGACAAGGTTACTGAAGAAGAAAAAATCACAAGATAATATAATGATAAACTAGTGACACAAGGATATACGTGGTTCGGTCCAAACATGACCTAAGTCAATGGAAGGAGATATAACAACTTTCATTAAGAAGATGAGGATTACAAGTTTACATGAGGATTACCCAACCAACTCATCAACCCGTGTTTCCCTTTGTGTTTTTACCCGAGTCCCTTTGAGTTCCCATAGAACCACCCTTGACTCTCTTGGATGCGATCCCCACAAGTTGGGATGATCCTAAGCTACGGGTTACTAGATCTATTTATTGTGTTAGATCTAAACCCTTCACTTATCCCAACGTTAACCTTGTAACAACCGTATGATAATGGCTCACAAGTTACACCGGTTACAATTCATTAACACCTAAGAACAACTAACACACGGGTATCTAGAAAGCTCGAAGTCATAACTTCTTCTTTCAAGGACTTTAACTTCCTCATAACCCTCATAATGTTAGAAAACCAAATACTTTAGACGCCATTAATTTACACCGCGTAAATGCTCCCATTAATACATCTTCAACTTCCGTGAAACTCTTCGTAAATAATAAATTAATTGGATGAGGAAACCAATTAACTTCACAAGAGTAACTCAACGGATTTAGCATTAATTCTAACAATTCTTCCTCTTAATGCTCAATCTGGTCAATCACATACCACCATCAATGTCAAACTTCCTATTGAAGAATAATCCCAAAAACATCCCACATAAGAATGAAACTGGATAACTTCATCTGAAATGTTTGCATTCCAACTTTGGTAAATTGACCACTCCTCCCCAAGCCTTCAAACTTCAAAGACTTATCTGGTCCAAATCTTCATGGACCCACCACAAACACGAAGTAAGTAGCAACTCAGGAAACAACTACGCAACCAAAGACAATAGTGATCTCTTCCGTCTTTATCCGGTTCTCGCAAAGTCTTCAAACATGACCTAATAGCAGTTTCACAATTGATCACCATGCGAAGCTCCATTTGTGGTTATATGCACGCTACCACAACCCTAGGTCCATGTTGTGCATAATAGTGGTTAAACTACTTTGCTAACTATAGACAGTGAACCCAATCATTGTAATACAACAAGGTCGTATCCACATGGACTTTGTAACTATCTAGTTAATTATCAACTTTGTAAAAGTGAAAGTCTGAAAGAAGATAAATAAAAGTGCATAAACTTAAATTGGGGGTTTGGGGATTTTGGATTGTAATTGGAGAAATAAAGAAAAGTAGCAAACACTAAACTAACTAATCTAAGATAGGTGTAGCCCGGGATGGATATTTGCACCCGTCCTCCTTTTACTACCGATTGTCGAACCTCGAACTCATAGCTAAACAACGGGAACACTTAATTAATTAGCAACATAATCTGGGCCCATTTATCCTAACCAATTTAACTGAAACTTCTCAATCAGCTAAGCCCCGGGTCAATCGACAGCACTAAGCTCAAGTTCCCCCAAATTCGCAATGTAGTCCAATATCAAAATCATTGAATTAGAGTACAATGTTCTAGTCTCCAACGGTTTAGGTTTCTATCTCTTAATCACATTTGGATAGAATCCCACAATAATGCTAAACTAATCGGTAAGCCAAACCAACTAATTTAACACATAGATGACAAATTGAGCAAAACCCTAAACAAATCCCTAAATCATGAGTGACAAGTTCAAGAATTATAAATACCCAATAATCATCTTCATTAAGCTCAAAAGACCAAAATAAAGCACAAACACAAGTTTAAAGTTCAATAATGGAGTTTTGGGGATTTTGGGGTCGAATCCCAATCCCTAGCTACATGGAGACTACTCAAGCATGATAAAGATAGAAAGGAGATAAGGGAGAGAAATAGCCATGGATAAAGAGTGGAGCTTCAATGGATGTGGAGCTCTTCTTCCCTCCTCTTTTCTCTTCCTTTTCTCTTTTTTCCTTTATTTTCTCTTCTTTCCCACTGCTTTTTCATTCTGGGTAGCCTCCCATCTCTCTCTCCTTCTTTTCTGCTTTAAAAAACGCAGATCTGAGCAAAATTTTGACCTGACCGACGGTCCTAGGGTCGGTAGAAGTCAGTAGCAATTTCGTGCGTGTTTTTAAGTCCGACCAACCCACTTTGGGTATGTCGGGACCAAAAGCAGTTTCAGCCCCCGGAACTAGCGTTTCTGACCTCCTAAACTGCCAACCGACCCACTTAGGGTCGGTCATGTGGGCAGGCTAATCTTTAAAACGTTGTATCTTCTTCGTTTTAGCTCCAATTTTGGATCCGTTTGTGCCCACACGTTTGTCTTTTCTTCTACTTTATTTCTAACTATGTTATTCCTCCTATTTCAGTAATAGTTGTGTAAAACACCAATGAAATACAAACTAGAGGAAAACTAGCTAGAGTGAAGAAATGAGCATGAAAAGTGTTGATAAAACATTGATAAAGCACATGAATATACCTCTAAAACATGCTCATTTATTCACTCATCAGTCCTTCACTTGCTAGATGATCTTCAGTGCTCCATGGAAGTCCACGATCCAAGATTTCCAACTTGACCTCCTTCCAACAACACATCATCATCTCCAAGTACATCCCCCACACCTAAAAAACACTCCTAGTTGATGAATCCTATTTTAACGAGCTCTTCCTCTTTACCAAACTTGTTTTTAATCCATACATCTTCTTAAGACCATGTCACCTCTCCAACTCCTTCCTTCATTTTTCACTTTTATCAAACCCCATATCATCTTGAATTACCATTCTCTCTTCCCAATGACATCTTCACCAACACGGACATTATGAAAAATCATAAGCTCTGATGTCACTTGTTAAGATTTCGGGCCCATTTCCCCATGATCGTGGTGAGATCGACATGGTTAGCAAAGAAGAAAAACCACAAGATAATGTGATAAGTGAGAAATACATAGACATTTAAGGGTTTAATTTACCCTATACTTACTCACTTTCAGGATAATATTTCTCACTTATCGTTTGCTTTTCCTAAGATTTATGTCTTGATATGGACTGATATATTTTATGTATCAAATACAGGAAAAAGTTTTGGAATCAAATAGTTTATTTCACAAGCTTTCCAACGCAACAAACGGCGAGTAAAACGGACTTATAACGAAGAATCTGGAGCCGGTTGAAGATCGCGTGAAAATAGAAAACATTTTCATTCTGTCCGCATGAGGACGTCAGCTGCGTCCGCATGATTCTGGGCGGACAGGAGGGCGGACAACAGAGACGTCCGCATGAGCTTTAGGCGGACAGAGGCGCGGACGGAAGACAGAGGCGCGGACATCAGCTGTGTCCGCGTGAGTTCTGGGCGGACGGAGGCGAGGACGTAGAGACGTCCGCGTGAGTTTTAGGCGGACAGAAGGGCGGACACAGGGGCGGACGAGACTGAATTCGACGCGGAACAGTTTTTCTTCTTCCTTCTTCGCGGCGCCTACAGACAACAAGATAAGGGCTGCCGACAGTCCTGAAAATCCTCACGCGTTCTGCAAACCCAATCCATCTACCTCCTTTATCTTGTTAATCCACTAGCACGCATGCTCCAGCTCTTCTTCTGTTTTCTTCTTCCTCTCCTCTATATAAACACTACCACTTCATCAGAAAAACCTGCACACATTTGCCCGAAGTAACTCTCTATAATATTCATGTTCTCTCCCAAATCACACTTCTTCCACAAAATTCCATACAGTGCGTACGAATGCAGAGTGCTCTTTCTTTTCTTTAACTGTGCTTTGTTTTAATGGCTGTCGTGCTTATGACGTCTGTTTGTATAATTATGTCTGAGTAAAAACCTTAGCTCCCGGGTTGAGAAGCAAGCTTATTTTACTAAACTGTGTTACGTAGACTTTCTAATAAAATCTGTTCAAGCAATATTTTGATTCTCCTCCTTCATGCGCTTTAATATTTAGGCCATTTATTAAAGTGATATTTGTAGTTTCTTGTCAAAATGCAGTGCTGAGACAAGATTCTAGACAAGAGAAGTCAAAGCAGGTTAACGACTAGAAGTGAGTTTTCACCTATAGGTTAACCAGTCTCCAATAGGAATTGTTAATAATGCGATTAATTTATTAATGACTTGAACAAGGGATTGCGCTTGTTGTTTAAATTAATCAGGGTTTATTAGACAGAGAACGGTCAATAAACTAATTAAGATTCTTGAGTTTATTGCTAAAGTGGGGAAGTCTACAATAATATAATTGAGTAAAATAGGTGAGCAGAACAACCCGGGGTGCTTCCTTAAAAACAAAAGAGTTTCATAACTGCTATTATTAATCTGTTTTAATTAATTGTTCTTTTTACTGTTTTGTTTACACTAGTTCTAAACCACAATTTCTCTCAAAAAATGATAAGTTTCTGTTCAGTAGTCTAATTAGAATTCTCGATTAAATTGAACTATCAGTTAAACCACAGCAAGGTCCCCAAGAGTTCGACACCCCACAATTCCACTATCCGCAAAACGATTAGGTACACTGCCTAGGTTGAAGAAGTAGTCACATATTTCTCCAACATAATGTAATGATAAAGCAATGACATAAGGATATACGTGGTTCAGTCCAAACATGACCTAAGTCCACGGGAGGAGATATAACAAGTTTCATTAAGAAGATGAGGATTACAAGTTTACATGAGGATCACCCAACCAACTCATCAACCCGTGTTTCCCGTGTTTCCTTTGGTGTTTTTACCCGAGTCCCTTTGAGTTCCCATACAACCACTCTTAACTCTCTAGGATGTGATCCCCACAAGTTGGGATGATCCTAAGCTACGGGTAACTAGATCTATTTATAGTGTTAGATCTAAACCTTCACTTATCCCAACGTTAACCTTGTAACAACCGTATAATAATGGCTCACAAGTTACAACTGTTACAACTCATTAACATCATCCATTAACACCTAAGAACAACTAACACGTGGATATCTAGAAAGCTCGAAGTCATAACTTCTTCTTTCAAAGATTTTAACTTCCTTATAACTCTCATAATGTTAGAAAACCAAATGCTTTAGATGCCATTAATTTACACCGCATAAATGCTCCCATTAATGCATCTTCAACTTCTGTGGAACTCTTCATAAATAATAAATTAATTGGATGACGAAATCAATTAACTTCACAAGAGTAACTCAACGGATTTAGCAATAATTCTAACAAGCTGATCAAATGGGTGGGCGGGCCAGGTTCAGGCTTGGAAAAAATTTTAGGCCCGTTGGACCTGTTGCTAATGTCTAGGCCTGGTTTTTCATTTTTTGGGCCGGCTCGGGCAAGGCTCGGTTTTTTCGTGGCTCTATCGCTACCCGGCCTGGCCGGCCCAATTTTTTCATTTTGGGAAAATTATATCGCCCACCCATGACGTTTGGCGAAATTACACAGCCCACCCACGAGGTTTCAAAAATTACTTTGCCCACCCATGTGGTTTCCACAATTTTACATCCAGCAACTTTTCTAATATTTGATCAACTTAAAAGATGGTTAAATGATATCCAAATTTGATGAAACTTTACATGGACGATATTAAAGTGTTATATTTTGGTAAAACATGAAATCCAAAGTTTTTTAAGCTCATATATGATCCGTGGGACCCGATGAATGTGTCTCATGTTTCATTGGGTCCCACAGGTCATATATGACCTTAAAAAACTTTGGATTTGGCATAGAACAAAAATATAACACCTTAGCATCGTCCATGTGAAGTTTCATCAAATTTGGATATCATTTAACCATCTTTTAAGTTGATCAAATATTAGAAAAGTTGCTGGATGTAAAATTGTGGAAACCATATGGGTGGGCAAAGTAATTTTTGAAACCTCGTGGGTGGGCTGTGTAATTTCGCCAAACGTCATGGGTGGGCGATGTAATTTTCCCTTTCATTTTTTTATAAATAATTAATAAAAATTTGAATAAATAATAAATATCTAAATAAAAATTTAAATAAATAAGAAAATTCAACATAAAATATTAAACAGTTAATAAATTGTAAATAAAAACTTATATATTTATATAAAAATTATTAAATATATATTATATTATATGTATATTTTTAAATAGTAGTATATGTTAAAATTCGGGTGGGGCCGGACTTTGTTTCAGGCTCAAAATTTTACCGGAGCCCGGTCCAGTTTTTAATTCGGGCCTAGTTTTTTTTGTCCAAGCCCGCCCAAATTTTTTTCTAAACCCGGTTTTTTGGGCTTTTTCCAGGCCGGGCCGGGTTAGGTTTGGTCATCTCTACGTAGGTATTAAGCTGAAGAGTCAATGTAGAGTTTACTTCGCAGTGACGGCCTCGCCAATCCCTTCAGATTAGAGCTGTCCATGGTAGGTTAACCGTCTTATTCGGTTAGTCATTTCGGTTAATTGGGTTTTTGGTTTTCTAAAATTAAATTCTGTTATCATTCCATTTAGATCGCTTACTACTCTGTTTCAGTTCGGTTAATCAGGTCTTCGGTTTTCCATAATCCAGTTCCATTACTACTCTGTTTAGACCGCTTAACTTTTATTTCGTTCGATTTTGTCAATTAATCTTGTAACCATATATTTTTTTTTATTGATGAGACCATACCATTAATATTATAGTACAACATTGATCATTCACCTAAATCATGAGTGACAAATCAAACACATGTGATAAAAAATATAGTAATATGTATATTCCCTCAATAGCTAATCATATAAGGTGAACATTAACCATTATAATGTTTTTATAATTGGTTAACCATGATTAACTGAGCAGTTAACCATTCTAGAAAATTCAATACCGTTAGTGAAACCGGAACCAGTCACTTTACACGGCTCGGTTAACCATACCGCAAGCCTAATTAATGGGGTACGGCTCATTTTGGTTTCGGTCAGATAGCACGGGACAGCCCTAATTCAGGTTACAAGCCTCTTCAAGTTTAGTACAGCCATTTTTTCTGCTAACGAATAATCTAATTAATGGGGAGTATGAGCTAGCAACAGTTGGAGTATTATCAACACTAAGGAGATTGAGGGAAAGAACATCAATTTTTTATTTCGATTATAAGGCACACATGTGTTAAGCTTCAGATAAATTCTATACATCCATTAGATTATTAGTATTATTTATTTACAGAGATTGTGTGTATATGATTCTTCATCTTCATCGGGATAGATACATTTGTACGTTTTGAGATTGGATCAGCGTGTTAATTTCAGTAGGCTAGCTTGGGGATTTCGACATCTTGTCATTTCCTTGAATTCTGATATAGCTTGAGGTTTTCAACAGGTCGAATGAGGTCAACGATCGCGGCTTGAGTGAGATATCCAGCTCGCTCCCCAGGAGATCAAATGAGCTAGACACCGGCACCACCTGAATATCACAAATGCAGGTTTCACCTAATGATATCCTTTCACAAGCTGAAAAGTTGTTTTTTTTTTCATGGAGAGTTTTTAATTGATTACTTATGAATGTTGGTTAATGCATCTCCTTTTAGCAAAACAGAGTTAATCAAGTGGTATTAATTACTAAATAATTAGGCAGAAGCAGGTGCGAAGGTTCACCTTCTTTGGGCTATCGAATGTATTCTCATCAGTAAGATTGGCAGAGGTGAGAATGGTCTGTCTTGAGCCTTTCAAGTGTGTAGAGCTGTCAAGACCGTCAACTGAGACCTTTAGGTTAACGTAGTCACTCCCATAGTTCACAACCTGCAGCACAAACCCATAGAGTTCGTTTAAACATCACACTTATGCTTGTAAGACTAGAAACAAACTAGTTATTAAATGCTTTGTTTTGTGTTACTTTGATAGTTATATAGTTCTTCTTATCTTCTGGGTTTTCCCAGGTAATCGCAGAGGCTACAACTTCTGAGGAGTTGCTATGAAGCGAGGAGGGCAAAAGGGTGGCTCCGCTAGACTGAGTGAAGAAATGTTGCATCCAATAACTTGGGGTTCCATATGAGCGTGAAGAGTCGAAGACGATTGCATCTGGACTCCATCTGAACCATTTTTTTGTTACAGCAACATGAATATTCAACAATTGACTTGAAAGGAATCTAACATGCATTAGTAGGACATACCGTCTATCATTAGTGTTTACAAACAGAGGAGCGTAGCTTGCCATGGCAACCAAATCACTGCATATCAGTAGAATATGAATCCAATACGTCAATGATCACACAAAAGGGTACAAGGAAGATGATGAAACACTGGACGTCTTAGACTGATGACTAATAATGTTCTGGTAATCGACATAATCATGTAAGACAGTGGAGTGCAGAACTGGTCAAGTACCAGATAATACACAATACGTATGATCTAGCATTAGGGAAGCATTTTGACAATAATTGAAATAAACAAAAAAAAAACGATCTGATTCAGCATAACAGCAATGATATGGTAAGCAAAAGCGACGATAACAAAATATCGAATACCTGTTCTTCTCGAGTCCCATAAGGAATGCAGCTTCAGATAAAGCAGCCAAAAGAGAACCGTTGCCAGCTTCCTTGGTCACAGCATATTCACTCACAAAAGCCTGAATTACAAATGGAGTGTGGTGTCACTCAGTAATGACAAACAATGTCCGGCCTACTGATCAATACAGACATATAGTAGCAAATTTCAACGAGAGCCATGCAATTACGAAATCATACTTTTGGGCCGTAGCGTGGAGCTTTGTCAAACACATGGGTCAATGACAGCATTTGGGACCCACGGTCAGGGTACGTCTGAGGAGACAATGAAATGAAGTACAACGGTTTGGAACCAGTTAGTTACTGGAGATTTTGAAAAGAATATGGATCTGATCAAAACCAAAGTTTAAGGTAGCAGACATTCTGGCTTACATGGAAATCATAGTAGTCAGCTGGATGATCCAATTTCTTGCTTGATCCGTCACAGTTAGAAATAATTTTGATGTCTGGATATTCACGTTGAAGAGCTTCTTGAAACTTGAGGTAATTTTCTGGTCAAGTGGATCAGGAAATCTGAGTACATTTATATTGAAAAAAGAAATCATGCATATAACTAAGGAAAGTACCTACGCATGCCATCAAGTGTATTTTTCTTCATACAGTGTAAAAGTAAAGAGAAATGATTAGCAAACCACTGAAGAAATTTGGACATATACGTACCTTGTAATACTTCTTCCCACAATCCTCATTTCCTATTGCAACATATTTGAGGTCAAAAGGTTCTGGATGGCCCATTGCAGCACGGATTGAACCCCATGTTGAAGAACGGTTTCCTCTTGCAAACTCAATACTGTCCAGCATTTCCTACATGCATAAAAAATTATCGCATGAGTGAAACTTATGAATGCCTGCAGATAGCAGTCAGTTACAAGTTAAGTCAATCAGTACAGTGCAAAGCTGGCTCATGATTTCCAACATGGATTAACACCTAGGAAATCAGAGTCAATGTGTTATTCAGCTTTGTAACCACTATTCATAATATTGACACTATATCTAGTTATCCACAAGATCTCATATATGTATGACTAACAAGGATAAAGAGTAAGGCTTACTTGCACAAAAGGTGAAATAGTGGCTGGAGCAACACTCTCTCTGTGACTGACTCCTGCAATAATTATCAAGGAATAATACATCAAACCAGGGATATTGATCTCTAAACAGTCTGGAGGAAAAAGCTGCATCAAGGAATACCATTGTTGATCACCCACACAGGTGCCGCCCCCAAGTCCTCCGCAAGCTACACAAGTAACAACAAACAGTGGGTCATCTAGGTTTGTTTCATACAAGTACAACTAAGAGCTGGACAAGAAAGTTAATTATCAGGAGAAAGAGATACATATGAGGCCCCACCACAAGAAATTCATAATAACCAAGTCCGTCATCAGTCCAGTAATTCCAAACATCACCGTAGTGCCCAGGCCTTTCTTCCCATGGTCCAACTGTTTCTTTCCAGCGGAATGCATTCCTCAATACCTCACCTTCAACAAAACAGCCACCTGAAGATGCAATATCTAGATTATGTGATACGTTACATTACAGCACATTTTTCTACTCACGGGGTACATGGAGAAAGCACATGCTCAAAAGGTTAAGGTATGATCTCGATTAGAACCAGACTCGAGTGAGCAGACCCTTGCAGCAAAGATTAGGTTTGTGAGAAGCTAGCTAAATAAACATGCCTGGAAATCTAATAAACCGAGGTTTTAACTTCATGATCAGCTCCATCAAGTCAGTTCGAAACCCATGTCCCTGCAACAAGACCATGATTACTTTAAAAAACTGACAGTGAGTAAATAATTATACCACATTCAACATCCATACGATGCTATACATGATTAATCATGTACCTTATATGTATCAGTAGGCATAACTGATACTTGATCAAGCCATATTGTTCCTTTCTTGTTTGTCGTAAACTGAAGTCTTGATTTTGTATTTGAAGCTTTAGCTTCCAATGTAAAATCCCTCTTTGTCCAGTTTTTAACAGTGGAAGAATCAGCACTGAAATGACAATTTGGTCACTCAGCCTAATGTGTGGGACGCTGACAATCTAACATGGATAAAATCAGAGCCAGTTTTAGAAAACCATAATTCTTACATAATGCTAGAGGTGGCTAGAACTTCTTGTCCAGTTGAGCTGGTGAGAGACACAGATACATTAATTGCATCCGACGCACGAATGTATAGAGACACGTTATACGTTTTCCCCTGTTCAATATTCTGTAACCCACAAATTAGGAGATGACTTACAAAAATGATGAACAACCAGATGACTAATTCATCTCATATGAAGATTCAGGCATCTAGATAATGCTTACCATCCCCCAAAACCCAGGGTTGTAGATACCAACACCACCACTTGGACAGGCTGTGGCACCCTCAGCATCGTCACACAGAACATCCATTCGAAAAGCCACCTTATTATTCTCAAAGCATGATGACAGATCACTGCTAACACTTACGCTGGACTCATTCCCTATTACAGTCCATGGATCGAGATTTGCAGGAGCATGACGCCCTCCTGCTTCAAATCCTGAAACCCCAACATTCCCATATTAGAAATATGCAACACATGATTTTCCCCATTTCTAGACATCTCATCTCGGTTTTGACGATTTAGCATCCCTTACTTATTAAACAGGACGCTATCAAATAATATAAGATGTAAAAGGCACCTCTATTGTTTACAAGCTCCGCCCACAAGCCACCAGCTCCAGCATGATTGATTTCCTGCACAAGTACAAAGTAAATAAGATGGTTTGCATACTAAACGTCTAAAGCAATAACCAAATCTTTGGTGAAAGAAGCGTGAATCATTAACAACCAGAGACACCATGCGCTGGAAAAAGAAGGTCATTAGAAGATAGTTTTGCAGTATAATACAGAAGCAATATTTTATGATCAATTTACTAGAACTAGGAAGCCACTTGGCCTACTTCAGATTAAGAATACAAATTGCCGTTTCCAGAGCCACCGAAATTCACCTCAAAGAAAATCCCGAATAGGGTATCTGGTATCTTCATCCCAGCAGCCACAGAAGCATTCACTTGGAGGGTAGCAGTCTGGGTTTTCCGAATGTGGATGTCATGGCATTTGCACAAAGTGAACACTCCAACTAAAAGTGAAAGCAGAAGATAGTGGCAACGGGAAACGGAAGAAAGCATTTCCCTTTTTGATCTTGTTTGCTGCTTCTTGATCCGATTCAAGTCATCAAACTTGCAACATGGAATAAACCTACCTTCTCAGCTGAAAGAGAGAGTATCACGAAAGAGCCAGGTGAATCAGTTATCGCAATGTTTATGATATTTATGTTTGGCCCGAAAACTAATTGAGCGACACGCAAATGCGACTATCAACAACCTCAACAGAATTCAATTGTTTCAACTTGTCTCAGGGATGATCGCAGAAAGCTAGTTAGATTATGGGAACGCTTAATTTTGTGAATTTGCATCGGGGTAAGCTGGGGAAACAGGTGAATAACGAAGAAACCAACATCATTTACAATCAGAATAAAGTTGAGAACAAAGTCTGCTAATCAAGACGATGTACACTAGCACAAATCACCAGCTACTAGTCAAAGTTGGAAAAGGTCAAAAAGAAATCAACCAATTAGCTAATGGAGAAAGGTTCAAGAAACCAAAATTGTAAGATTATTGAAAGCATTTCGCCTTCCGTAACTGATACTTGTGACATCTTACCGATAATTTGTGTTATAAAGGAAAACAGAGATAGTATCGGGAGAGGTGCTAGCACAGAGGTCAAAGACTGGTGAGGTTTTTCAGTAGAAGAAAGAATCTATATATATACAGAATAGTTGAGTGGAATTTGAGTGAGTCGCCAAGTGGGACAAGTCTCATATCGCAATCCGTATGATATGAGAGAAGGACATGAGGCGACAACACACTAGAAGAAGAAGCCAAGACAGCGGGAGAACCGGCGGCGGAAGATAAGTCCGTTTCAGGATTGCATTGCTTTCACGTCACCTAATACAGAAATCGCAATCACCCGCGTACTCGCCAATTTTCCTTTCCTTTCTGATATCGCTTCGGTTAACCTTTTTCTTTTGCTTTATAAACAAATCAGTAGCTTGTGTCTTGTCGGATTTTCACCGGCTGGATGCTGATAGAAACACTCTTTTTCTCCCTCCATAGTTAAGTTTGATTCTTCTCTGTCTTCCATGTAAGTAATGACAGGTCAAAGCAGTTTACCCGTTCTCAATCTGAGTACAGGAGATAAGCCAGATGCCAGAAGGAGATTATGTTGGAACGCTGGTTTACCTAACGTTGTGGAAAGATAAAGTTCAGTTGTCAAATGAGATAATCTAATGGTAGATTATTCTCACTCAGAGAAATGAGAACGGGTGCACCTCTCACAGATGAAAAATGAAAGCCAGTTGAGGTAGCTTTTCTTCCCATAATCTAGCTTGAGAACAGACCCTTTAATTTCCAAAAACCAGATCTGACGTACTTACGACATGAGTGGAGAAGATTAAACCTGAATTTTTAAAATGTTGTAGTTTATTAAACGTAAATAACATAAAGGGAAATTTCATGAAATGTTACTAAAGTTAAAGAAAAGTCCATGAAATACCACTATAGTCATAAGGAAAAATGACAAAAATACTCCTACTAGTTAACAAAACACTTTTAAAGTTCATAATATGTCTCTAAGTGTTAAAAAATTCATAAAAAATTCAAAATACTATAAAAACATAATATATATTATAAAATTGTAAAAAATTAACAAAATATTAAAAATATCTTAAAATTTTAAAAAATAGTAAATATTTTTTAGATGTTTTTAAATTATTCAGTACCAAACAGAATATAGAGTTCTGAAAACATAATTTATATCAATCTTTCTACTAATTTGTATCAATTAAGTACCATAATTTGTATCACTTATTCTTAAATTATATATTTTTCTATGAATTTGAATTATTTTTTCCTAGTAAATTAAATCATATTTTAAACTAATATTGAGAAAAATATTTTAAAAATTTATATTCTATTTTGTAGTAACTTTATGACATAATACTTTTATTATATACACAATATTATGTCATAAAGTTATATGCAATATAGAATATAATTTGTTTATAAATATTTCTTAATATCTTAAAATATAAATCAATTTATTTTGAATAAATAATTTAAATTGATAGAAAAAATCCTTCAAAATGTATGGTACTTAATTGGTATAAATTAGTAGAAAGATTGATATAAATTATGTGTTAAAAACTCTATATTATTTTTTATGGTACTGAATAATTTTAAAAAATCTAAAAAATATTTATTTTTTCAATCTTTTATGATATTTAAAAAAATTAAATTTTTATAGTATTTTGATTTTTTTTTTATGAATTTTGGTCAATTTTTTAACACTTAGGGGCATATTGTGCACTTTAAAAGTATTTTATTAATTAGTAGGGGTATTTTTGTTATTTTTCCTTCTGGTCAATGGCTATAGTGACATTTCATCGGCTTTTGTAAAAATATAGTGGTATTTCGTGACTTTCTTTTTTTTAGTGGCATTTCATGAATTTACCAAAAATATAGTGGCATTTTATGACATTTCCCTAACATAATTTTATATCATTGTTCATCATAATTCGAGCTTTTCAAAATAAAACCCAACATGAATATGTTTTGATAAATTTAAAATTTCATATTTTTTGTTGTACATATGTTCATTGTGAATCTTAAGTTTAAGAAAAGTGAATCAAAGGTTGTTAAAAAGTGAATCAAAACCCTGTACTACAAACCCCAAAAATGTCTTCGACATTTTTAGCTTTGCTATGGTGGTTTTTAGAATGTTTGGGGGATAGGGTAATCTTTTTGGCATTAGTTCTACACTTTATATTATTGTTACTAACTCGATAGGTTTTTAGGGTTTGTGGTTTAGGGTTTAGGGCCGCAGACTATGACTATGCAATGGACCCCCAACTCAATAGATTATCTCGGAATAGGGATTCATATTTGTTCTATTCTGTTAGTAATAAAGAAAGAATTTTGTTTGTACGAACAAAGAGAAGCAGATCTATTCTATGACCGATAAGTACCAATATGCAATGGGGCTTGAGACTAGACCCGGCAATTTTGACCCAACCCAAAACCCAACCCATAGTTTTACGGGTTAGGGTCTTGATTATTGACCCATCTATTTTTTGGGTTGGGTTAGGGTAATAAGCTAATTTTGTGGGTTGGGTTAGGGTAGAGATCTTAACCCATAACCCAACCCGAAACCCGAAAATATATTTGTTAGTAATAAAAAATAAAATATTAATTCACATATATATATATATATTATTTTCAGATCAAACTATACCTTAGCTTTAAGCTCAAGTGCAGTTAGGCTTTCCCACCTTTAATAATATCACATAATCTTAACTAAACAAATGGCCCAACCAGCTATATATCAAACAAAGGGCACAACCATACCTTAACATAATGTTGAATACCCAAATACGCTCGTCTTGCATACTCACATCCATTTTTCTTCTCTACGTCATTATTTATGTCTATGTCGCTCTTCATCTCAGCCTAATGTTTGTTTTTCTTATTCTCATTGCCATAGTTGTTCAATGAGAACATAGGTATGTTCATATAATCTAGAAGGGTGAACAAAAGTAGGTGATATGTATTTTTTGTAAGTAGAATCTTGATTATAGACCTCTTAGTGAATTCTGAAGCCAACAATGCGGATAGCGTGCTGCATAAAAGTTTCTCAACTGTTGGTAACGATTAAGTGATTGTGATTGTACTTTTCTCAGGCATGACCACTCAGTTTAAACATGTGTAATTATTTTAAAACTATCAGTCATAGTTTGAGGCTTTAAGCTCCCAGTTTATAAATTATAGGGAAAATTCACGAGATACCCCTGTTTTCTTTCGTAATTCACAATATACCCCTGTGATTTTTGTAATTTAACTTTAAATATGCTTAAATGTTGTCCAAAATTGATGAAACTTTACATGGACGATGCTAAAGTGTTATATTTTGGTCCAATATCAAATTTGAAGTTTTTTAAGCTCACATGTGACCTGTGGGACCCAATGAACAGTCGCATATTCATTGGGTTCCACAGGTCACATGTGAGTTTAAAAAGCTTCAAAATTGATATTGGACCAAAATATAACACTTTAACATCGTCCATGTAAAGTTTCATCAATTTTGGACAACATTTAAGCATGTTTAAAGTTAAATTACTAAAATCACAGGGGTATATTATGAATTACAAAAGAAAACAGGGATATCTCGTGAATTTTCCCTAAATTATATCTAATTTTAGAAGATTTTTCTTTAGTGTATTTCTCTAATGCATAATACAGATTTTCATTTTCGTTCCTCTTTTTATTAAGGGCACTAAGAACATGTGCATATCTAGATAGGATTCCTCCCCAACAGTGGTAGAGCTTTAGGCTTAGATTGATAAATATAAACTTATGAAAAAAGTACGTGTTATTCTATTCATGGGAAATTGGTGCAGTACTTTTACATTCTTTGCATAACATGGAATTCGTTTAAAGTTTGGTCGATCAAGTAAGATTACTTCTCCCCCTTTTGTTTCATTCTAATTGGTGTGCCAGCTAGCACTGGATGTTTTTGGATTTTTTTTATTAATTTCTACTCCTAATCCATCTAAATTATTGTATGCTTGAAAAAATGGGTTAGGTGGGTTGGGTTAGGGTTGAAGGATTTTAAACGGGTTGGGTTAGGGTCATGATTTTCCAACCCATCCATTTTTGGGTTGGGTTGGGGTTGATGATATTTTAAATGGGTTGGGTTAGGGTTGATATCAACCCGACCCAGCGACCCAAATTGCCAGGTCTACTTGAGACCACTTTCTAGGAGCAAATAACATCATAGTTGACAATTACATAAAAAAAGATATATTATCAAGAGAATAGCCCTATTTTTGCGGACTATTCTCTTTTTACAGTTCGCATCAAAGTGAAATATAGTAGCTAATTATTTTTTTCTTTCTGTTTATGCCTCTTGGTGTTCCAAAAGTACCCTTTCTACTTCCGGAGTCAGAAGACTCGAAAGACAAAGTTTCAAATTGGGTTGACTTATAGTGTGACTTGTCAAATATATTGAGTCATATGGGATTTTCCCGTTTTCTTATCGATCGAGATATCCTTCCCTTCGCCCAATTGAATCATACAAAATTTAGAGCGCGAAGTTCAACTATATTTTTCTAAAGGGATTAAGACAAATACTATCAATTAGAAAAATTTATGGTTGGCTTGGTTGAAGCAATAAGAAGAAGTGAAGTATTTGGCTCCGTTTAACCAAATTTCATCTCAATTGCTAATATATCAAAAAAATTTCCTAAAAAGAAACGGTATTGGATGCATTTTGCCTATATGTGCAAATCAAAATTGAGCAGATCTTTACCCGGAGCAGAGCATAAACCTAAAAAGGAATAAAGAGGACCCCTCAAGAACAAGAAAATGACATCGTGATTTTGATTTGATCTCGATGAAACAATACATCAATGAGAAGTTAGTTAGAAGTGAAAAAAAAGCTATCCAAAGGCTGTAATCTACACATTGATTTTTTTCACTTTGAACCGTATGCACCAAAAGATGCATGTACGGTTCCTAAGGGATATGATTTCACCCTAATCAACCGACTTTATCGAGCATGATTCCTTTTTATGCAACAAAATTGAGCTCGAGGTCAAGGACAACCTTACTAATCTTCTGGTATATCTCGGTATAGAGGATCCAACCAGGGATTTGTACTTGTTTATACATTCGACTGGTGGATGGATAGTCCCGGGCATGTCTGTTTTTGATACGATGAAAGAGGTGCGCCCAGATGTATATACAGTATGCATCGGAAAGACCTATTATACCCTAAACCCTGCACTACAAACCCTAAAAATGCTTTTGGCGTTTTTAGCTTTTCTATGGTGGTTTTTTTGGTGTTTGGGGGGGGGGGGGGGTAGGGTTTATTTTTGGCATTAGTTCTACACTTTACATTGTCATCACTGACTCGACAGTTTTTTAGGGTGACCCTAAACCCTGCACTACAAACCCTAAAAATGTCTTCGACGTTTTTAGCTTTCCTAGGGTGTTATTACACTTTATATTGTCGTCACTGACTTGACAGTTTTTTAGGGTTTGTGGTTTAGGGTTTAGGGTTATAAACTCTAAAAATGCCTTCGACGTTTTAAGCTTTCCTAGGGTGGTTTTTGGGTGTTTGGGGTGGGGGTAGGGTAATCTTTTTGGCATTAGTCCTACACTTTATATAGTCGTCACTGACTTGACAATTTTTTTAAAAAGTAAATCTTAAAGAAGATTCATCTTGTTATTTAATAAGGTTCATTTTATTATTAAAGAAGATTCATTTTTTTAATGAATAAGATTCACTTTAAAGATATGAAATATATACTCATTCTTAAAACATAAAATTTTAAGTTTACCAAAACATATCCATGATACATCTTGTTTTGAAGAGCATGAATTATGATAAACAATGGTATAATTTATTTTTATTTTTGTACTTATATTTTGTGAATTATCTTTCTCTCTCCTCCTACATTTAGCCCAACTCTCCAATATGCGCGGCGGGAACATCTTTTTTCTTTTTCTTTCTTTATTTTTTCTCATTTGCTTCTCTTAATTTTAATTGGGCCAGTAATGTAATGACATGTGGCACTGAAGCCATAGAAGAAGGTGTAGCAAGTGCCAGGGTCTCTGTTCTGTTAAAATTTACTTGCAAGTGTACGGGGAATACCAAAATGCAATGAAATTGTTTTGGCTTTGGCACCCGCACACTGTTTTTTTTTTTGGTAACTAAAGCATAACTAATATTAACAACACAAGTGCCAAATGCAATAAGGTATATCATCAACCCAAACCAGCTCATTGGTTACTCCACGTCTGTGACTGGATAGGCCAGCCGTTACAAGATTATGTTAAGTTTTACCACTTGTTATTTGAGTATCTTCTTTAATTGAGTTAGTAATACAAGAGAGAAGGTTAGATATTGTTTAGATATTTTTTTTATATGTACATTAATTAGATATATTTGTTAGACTATTACTATTATCTGAGGGAGGGTTGTAACCAGAATAGATATCATTTGATAGAGTTATTTCATTCTTATCATCCTCTCCTCATTTCCTAACTCTCCCTCATATCTCTTCCTATCTCTCTTGCTCTATCTCACTCTAATTCGCATCTATATTTTGTTCCCATCCCTCTGTCGGGTCTCCTTGTTCGGCTTCCCATCCAGCACACCCATACCTGGCACATTGGTGCTTTCATCGATCTACTCTTCCTCCACAAAATTACCACTACCCTTTTCAGACGTTCCTATGGCCATGATGACACCACTACTCATTTCAAGGCTCTCGAAGAACAAATCAATAAAACCAATGACAACTATGTTGTTTTTGGCCGAAAGACACGAAGAATTGAGGACCGATTACGTCCCAGTTGACTGAAATTCTCCAGCGCCTCACAGCCATGGAAGCACACAACCCTTGCTACAGACAAGGGCGCACGCGCATCGTCCACTCCACTATCTGAATGCCAAAGCTAGAAATTTCATTCTTTTCTGGAGAGAATGTCCCATGGTTGGCTCTTTCAAATCGAGCGCTTCTTCACATATCATCAGGTGGACCATGACCAACGTCTCGACATTGCAGCGATGTATAGACAGGTGTAGCACTGACTTGGTTCACGTTTCAACATCAAAATCATCTTTTTACCTCCTGGGATCAATAAAAGGTGGTTGTTCAGATCGTTTGGTTCATCCGCAATTGAAAGTCCAGAAGGGTCTCTTTACAAGCTTACTCAAACTTATATGGTTGCCAAGTATACCGAGGAGTTTAAAGCTCTGCAATCGGTGTCTGCATCTTTCCTTGGCCAGCGCACTTCACTGTTATATTTCTAGTTGGGACGATATTCGTCAGGAGGTCTGCTCGTGACCCGTTTCCCTGATGATTGTTGTAGGTCTCGCACGCTCAATAGAGGAGAAGTTGGTGGCTACAACTTTCTAGGCTTCGTCGCAGCACCCTTCTAGTCAGCCATCCAATCTGACTGGGTCTTTCGTGTCTTTTGCACTGGTTCCGGCTACTAGGCCACCGACTTTGAGTCCGGAAACCTCAGGCCCAACTACACCTGTGTCAGCTACTAGCCACCCGGCTTCGGGTCCGGCATCCTTTGGACAGGCTGCGCCTGTGCCGGCTACAAGACACCCGGCTTCGGGTCGGCTTCCTTTGGACAGGTTGTGCTTGTGCCGCTACCAGACACCGACTCCTGCTCCGGCTTCCGTGGTTCCTCCAAGTGTTCCAGTAAAACGGCTCACACTAGCAGAGACACTTACCCATCGGGAAAAAGGGCTATGTTATAATTGCGATGAGTGTTTCACTCCATATCATTAAACATTAGAATACATTGATTAAATTTACTAGATACTATGTTTGTAAAATCGTTTATATAGAATAATAACCATTTTAGATTTCATTGTGTAATTTTTGTTTTTCATTGAAACAGTTCATGCTATAGCTTAAGCTTATTAATAAATCAATTTCTCAAGAAAAAATGCTAATTAAAAACTGTGCACAAAAGCACATAAGGCTTCGTTTGCCTCCTTCATTTCAGCATTTTTTTATATATTTGACAATATTTTGGGCGAGTCTGGGTTTTTTTTCATTAACATATTGTCATGTATAAAACAGTCAAAACAACACAGCCACAAAATACCGAGACGAATAGAGCCTTACATTCTGAGCAAACTAGCTAGCTTATAATAAAATGGACAAACTAGCCAGCTTATTAGAAACTGATTTTAAAAAGATGCATATGAACATAAACTACAAATTATAAAAATGGAGTTTCATTATGTACAATTTTATATGAGATTGTGTGAAATTTGTTTATACTTAAAACCTAATCTTGAAATTAAAATAGGTTAAATTGTTTTAAAATATGTTTTGAAAAAAAAACTCAAAATGAGAAACGAATTGCAATGGACACACTTTTCCAATAACTGATTAATTTTTATTTTTTATTGAAAAATGATTAATACTATCATCAATATAATTATCGAAATGGTTGTCATCACATATGAATAAACAGACACTATACGTAATAAAACAATTTGACTTTACTTTTGTACGAAAATATATGGTATACTAAGTTGAAATACCCCGGACTTAATTAGGGTGATTAAATTACTCTAATTCTATATTGAGGGCCTATTAGTGCCTAGTGAATTTGGTAAAAAGAATAAACCCAAAGAAACAGAAAAACGCTTAAAAAGTGAAAAACGCTAAATTGAGCATTATGTGACCGTAGGAGGAATACGACCTCGACAAGGGTCTTATATGAATTTAAAAGGCTTAATAAGGCCTAAATAATATATGGGAACAATTCCCAAGAAAACAGATCCATAAAACGAATTAAAACGCTAATAAAGCTTTAGCGCATGTTTTCAGAAAACCCAAAAACGTGACTATAAGTGGTCAAATGAACCCGTAAAAATTATAGTTCATCAAATAACTATAAATAAACATTAATGGAAGCTTAAGAGCCATTAAAATTAAAGAAACGAGAAAATTCCGGAAAACGGGCCCGGTTAGTGAATAGTGCTAAACCGGGTAAATAAACGAGTGTTTTCTGTAAAAGACGAAAAACGCTCCAGCTGGTACATATATAGTGGGTCGGTTTTAATATGTGGGCCAGCCCCTCACACACACACAAAGTAAATAAGAAAGAAAGGAAGGAAAAGTACAAAAAAAGCAAAAAAAAATACTCTCTCTCCTCTCATCTCTCCTCTCTCTCTCTCTCTCTTTCTTTTCCTTTCCCACCGTGAGCCCTCTTCTTCCTCCCCCTCTACTGGCGATTTTGAGCTTCACCAAACAGCCATGGCTTCTCACCTTCTCTCCTTTGTACAAGCTCCATTAAAGCTCCAAATGCAAAATAAATTACATATTCTTCTTCTCCTCATCATTCTCGATCTTCCTCTCTTTTCAAAATCTGAAAATGAAGAACTTCATCTCCATGGGTATACCCCATTTTAAGAGAAAAAGGCACCACCTTGTAGCTTGGAGTCTCCTCTTTCAAACAAGGTAAAAAGTTTCAAGAGAAAAACTAATTTTCCCCATTTTCACGCCTTGGCCGATTTTGGCTCTTCTAATACCTTGTTTTCCTTCTTGGTTTGAGTATTCATGAAACCTCCAATGGTGGTTGGAAGCCTTTCTTCATTGTTGATCAAAAAACCCATTTCTAGGGTTCCAAGGTAAATGACCAATCTTAGTGTCTAAGCCTCTTAATCAATGAGTTTAGTGTTTTAATTGAAATCATTCCCTTTTTCTTGATGATTGGGTTGGAGCTTTGCAATTACATTGACCATTTGATCAAGATGAGAAGAGGAGGAGAGAAGGAGAATTAAAAAGGAAATTTGATGAGCTTAAGGTAAGAAATCCACCTTAAGGTTTATTTTGAATGCTTTAGGATTTGGGATGGGTGAAACTAAATAATTAAACCAAAATATGTGTAATGGTGTGCTTGGTTAAAATTTTGTAGAATTGTGAAGTTAATTGTGAATTGAGGCCTTGGAGCCAAATAATTTAAGGCTTGTGTTTATATTGTTATTTGATGAGTTTGTGTAGTAATGGTGTGCTGGTAGGACCCTTATAAGGGTGTGGTTAGTTAGGATTGATTTAAGTGGAAATCGATGAGAGTTGGTGGTTTGGGATATGTTAGATTTATGGGGAGGTTATGGCAAAATTTTGTTAGAAAAGGAGTGCTTTTAGGTGACTTGGTAAGTGGGGGAACTTAAGTGCTTAGTTGGGTTGAGTAGAGATGTTTAGTAACCTTGAAATGGTGAATGGAGGATGGGCTTGAGAGAGATAAAAATCTGTAGCAAATAGCATGTGAGAAACTTGGAATTTTTAGAAAAAGAGTTAGTGTTTATAACTTGTGAAACAAGGAGTGGATGTGGATTTTGGAAGTGCATTTATGTAGGAATGATTTGTAATGGTCATTGATGGATTTGGTGAGGTTGGTAGGAGGTAAAAACTAGCAAGAAGAAGTTGGAAATGCATAAGAGTGCAAATTGCAAGATGTGAGAATTTGGATTTGTTGAATTTGAGCAAGAATTGGGTGGTGGATTAAACCAAAGATTTGGAGTGGCTTAAGGAGTGTTTTAAGGTGTTTAATTATGTAGGAAACTTATGGAATGTTTATGGAATGGTTAGGGGTGGTGGATTTGGGGATTAAAAAGTACCTTAATAGTAGTTTTTAGCAGGGTCCGGGACTTAGGATATGTACCAAGTCCCGGACCGCATAAAAAAAGGCCTGAGAGTGAATGCAGGAATTGGTCCGGGACTTAAGTCCAGGACCAGGTAGAAAATCGAGCCGAAAGTACACAGAAGTATTGGTCCGGGACTTCGGGTCCGGACCCACCCCCAAAAATGCCTAGAAAGTGTTTTAAAGTGTCTAGAACATGGGGGATTGATTGGTATTGGTTTTAGAAGATGTTTGGGAGTTGTTTGGTGACCTTTAAAGGTCCTAAGAAGTATAAACAAAGGTTGGAAGTGATTGAGAAAGTTGTGAGTTTAAGAACACTTAAGTAAACCGAAATAACGGGATAACGGGGTAAGTACGGGAGTAGCAATTATGTACATACCGTAACGCCTTAATAATAATTGAACCATTTAACATGTAATTAGTGGTTCAAGAATAAGATTCGAGGAACAAGTGTGAGCAAAAGAACATGAGAACCCCCGGTAAAGATAAACCCCGGTGAAAGGTATGATTTCCTCATGCTCTGTATCCTAACTTGGTTACCCCGATTTGTGTGCTTGTTTGATTGTGTGATCACCTAACAAGATAAATGCACGAATCGGATTGTTTGCACTTGTTGGTGCTTGTATTGTGTTGTTGCCTGTTGGTTTGTAATTTGCATAGAAGTTTGTATAATTCATGAAATGTGAATTTAAATGAATTGTTTGAATGTTGAATGTGTATGGTAGTGCGACTCATAGTTGAGTCTGGTGTGGGTAGAGACTCGTAGGAAGAGTCAAGTGAGAACTAATAAAAGGTGGAAACACACTACAACTATCGAACCAATACACGGTAACATAAACCTACGAACTCACTAGAACGTGAGAAAGTATACGGGAGTAGTAACCTCCCGATAACGGTTAGAGAACCAAATTGATTTAATCCACACAATAATTAATAGTGGAAGTATATGAGTAACCTCTACTAGAGGACTTGATAATTGTTCAAACAATGAACCGTGAGTAAAGTAAAGAATGGTAAGGGATCACCAAACCCTTGGAAAGATGGTCGAACCCCAATGAGAGGAACTGACTAAAATAAACAATGTCACGAACTTGAGAGTATTCGATAAGTTGGGTAAAACCTTAATTCTTGGAATACTAGACATTGAGGAAATTCCCTAAGCCAATAGATGTTATCGAGAGAGATACTTTTAGGCTAATCCTTGAGATTGTGAATTGACTCCGAGAGTGGAGTTTTGGGAATTTGAGTAGTCCGGTAGAGAACTGGACGTTGGTGGACTTGAGGAGCTATATGCTTAGCCCCTTTTGTATTTTTAAGCCCGGTGGTGGGTCTTGTGTATGACCCTGCCCGGAGGTCATGAGAATGACTTAACATTTTCCTTGACTATTGAGTACTGCTTTGAGAACCAGAGTATTGGAGTATTGAGCTGAGTATGTGAACATTGAGAATTGAGTTGTGACTTGAGAGGCTTGAGAACTTAAGTATGATTGCAGAATTGAGTTGAGTATTTGTAGAACTTGTTGAGTTTGTGAGTAAGAGTACCCAAGAGGGTGGATAAGACAATGAGTAATAGAGTAAGGCATAGTGAGGTAGAAACCCTCAAGCCTAAGTAAAGAACATATTAAACTATCCTCTTGATTTTGTGTTCCTCGTTGAACCTTGAATGTGTTAAAATACATATATAATGTATTGTTGTACTGCATGCTGTTTGAACTAAAATGAACCGCATGCTCTAGACCAAATAGTCGGCGTACCCCTGCTAGTACGCGGGGTATGCGGAAGTCATATGCAGCAATTTCGCTGAGCCCCTAGGGGCATCGTTTTTATTTTCTAGGTACAACGAAGCCGTCAACCGTTCGAGAGTAGGACGGGGTTGTTATTGATATGGGTAGTTGTTCAAGGGTTTGTAATTATGTATTGTGGGTTTGTAAGACCGAAAGGTCATGGATAGACTTGGGAATTGTAGTTACTCGGTATGGTATAGAATGGATATTGTATTTGCATATTAAAGAGTTGAAGTTGTATTTGCTTTGAGTATTGATCAAGGAATGGATTGTATAGTTTGGTTTGTAGTACTCGGTATATAAGACCCATCAGACCGATATTGTAAAATGTTGTTGGATTTGATTTGTTGTGTTGAGTTGGCCTTGTTAGTCACATGGGTGGCTAACGGCATTGTAATACCCGCCGTTGGTAGTTTTGATTCCGCTGCTTAAGTATTGGTAAATGAGACGGGTTAGGAGTTAATGGTTGGATTAGCGGCAAGGGTGTTACATAAGTAGTTAGACAAACATAATAATGGAGGTGCTAATATCAACAGAAAACATGATTGGGTTTTGTGTCATGTTTGGATACCTATTCCATGCCATTTTGGTTGGAGACCAAACCCAGTGTGGAGAGCTTTGTATCAGGCTCTTAGTTTGACTCATGAAGGGGTGTGCAGATCTATAGGTGCTAGTGCTAATGTTACGATAGTGGGGAAACCTGGAAGCGGCCTCTTTTATGGCGCATGTTTGTTGAGGTACGAAGGAATGAGTTCTTTCATGTGTGATTGACGCCAATGCTTGTGAGTGGAAGACTGATCTTGTGCAACAATAGCTTCCTCATGATGATGTTAGGTTAATTCTAGTAATCCCTTTAGATGGTCGAGGGGTAGATGGTTAGTAGTGGAGTTTCACAAAAAATAATTGTTTTACAGTTCGGTTTACATATTATATGTTACAAAACATGAGAATGAATGAAATTGGTCGGAAGAATGAAATTTGTTAAGTTTCTCTGAGGTGGGCAAGGTTGTGCGTAGGATATGGAGGGTGGACCCCCGCCTTGTGTTAAGGTTTACTTGGAAGTTGTTGCACTGCCTTGTGCCTTGTCGTCTGTCTTGGCGCATCCTTGTGGTGATGGGGTAGACTTGAGGTGTCTTTTTGGTGTTGTGGAATCATTTGTGCATGTTTAATTTTGCATTGTGGTAGAGTTAAGGAGTTGTGGAGGAGGGAGAGCTTGTAATGCCATGTGGTGTTGACTCGGATGGAGCTTTTAGCGATTCGCTGTTATTTATGTGTCTTCATGCTACAATGGTTTCGGTCACTTGCCATTTGAGAGTGCTTTGGAAAATCTAGTTTTCACATTGTCAGGTGGCTCATGGTGGTGCTAAGGATGTGGAGGGGTGGTATCAAGGAATCAAGCAGATAGCTATCTTGCAATAGCATCAAATGTGGGTAAAAGAAGGGGCCGCAGGTAGGGCTTCCCACAAAATTCTAAAATCACGGTATCCGACCAAAATCGAAGTGAATTGTACCTGTTTTCAAGCTAACCGTACTGGTTCTTGCGGTATGGTTAACCCAACCGTGTAAATTGATCGGTTTCAGTAACGGTATTGTATTTTCCAGAGTGGTTAACGGCTCGGTTGACCCATTATATAAACAATGAAAAACTTCAAATATTAATGTTCTCCTATATAATAATTAATGTTAACTATTGAGGGAATATATTATTATATATTTTGTCACATGTGTTTGATTTGTCACTCATGATTTTGGTGAATGATCAATGTTATATTATAATATTAATGGTATGGGTCTCATCAATAAAAAAATACGACTACAAGCTTAACCGTAAAAACCGAACCGAACAAATTAAACGGTTAGCCGATCTAAATGGAATGGTAATAGAATTGAATTTTTTGAAAATCAAAGACCCGGTTAACCAAAAGCGGTTAACCGAATAAGGTGATGGTTAACCTACCATGGGCAGCCCTAGCCGCGGGTGGGAGCGGATAAAGATACTAGGTAGTTTGATGGGGTGAAGTTTATGTAGATGGAAGTGCTACAGATGGGGTTGCGGGAATCGGAGTAGTATGCAGGCATAGAGGTGGGGTTGTTGTTGGTGCGGGTATGATAGGCATGCGCCTTTCTCTTCATTCAACGCTTGTGAAGGCGAGAGCTTTGCAGCATGGTGTTCATCGCGCCTTGACGGCTGGTTTTGCAAGGTTCCGTTTAGCTCAAATTGTAAATCTAATATTGATTATGTTTTGTCTAAAAGTTTGATAGGTTATGATGTACAGATGATTCTGGAAAAATTTTTTAAAATTAGCTTCAATATTTTTTTTGTGAATGAAGATATCTGTCACGTTCGGACAATACTAGTAGTGCACATGTGTTGGCAAATACTGGGTGCATTTGTGGAACGCAGCAGTGTCTCTGTCAACGTTTGTGATCAATTTCGGTGTCGGTCCATCATTTCTCCTTTACTTTATTCTAATAGTTACAAACTACATCTAACAGTTGACATCAATTTCAGTACTACTCCCACCATTTCTTCTATGTTTTATTTTGACAGCTCCATCGATAGCTGCCCACAATCCGACTTAATAAACTTTTTCCCAATCTCACATCGTAAAACAGAAGTTTTTACATGATTTTTTTATACTCTAGTTTTTTACAGCTTTTGTGCAATCTTTTTAAATCAATTCATGTTTCTGATTTATATATGGGTTTTCATATTTTTGTAAAAAAGAAAAATCACTATGTCTTTTCTTTACTTGACTAATAATAAGTGATATGTTACATTGTGACTAAAATTATGAACTTTTTGGTTGAAAACCTAGGTAAACATTTATATCTGATATATATATACTGACTTTTATATAAATTAGTTAAAATCTTATAAAATTCCACTATGAAATAAGTGTGGTTCTAAACATAAGAAAATAGAAAATAAAGTAAATCAGTAATACAATTACCATTCTAAGAACTTGTTCTTAAAAAAACTCAATATTCGATCATTTAGTTTATTATATATAGGGAAAATTACATCCCCCACCCATGGGGTTAACGAAATTACACGACGCACCCATGAGGTTTGGGAAATTACTTTCCCCACCCACCACGTTTACACCGTTTTTCATCCGTCAACCAATCTTCAATTTCCGTCCATACTTGCCACATGGCGCTCTCTGACTGGTCCCCTACTGAACCGGTTTATTTTCTTAAATAAACCAGACCCAGCCGGTTTGGTCTGTTCCTCCTCCTTCCTTTCAACCCCGATTCAGCTACTCCCTCTTTCAGTTGCGACTCGTCGTTCTTCTCCTTCCCTTCAATTCTCGCCTCGTCGATCTGGTAACCCTAAACTTCTCGACTTGTCGACTGGTAGCCCTAAGCCCCAAATCTTCAGCATATTACGCCTGAAGTTTGGCTTGCACTTTGTATATCGTTGACTCGTTTGGCCGATTTGGTGACTGGCATTCTCCTTCTCTTCTCTTCTGTTCTCGACTGGTAACCCTAATCCCGAAAACTTTTCTATCTTTGCGAATCGCGGACACTGTTCGTGAGGTGTTGCCTACAGTTTGACTGTTGTTGGATTGTTTGGCTGATTCACTGCCTGGTATTCTCCTTCTCTTCAATTCTCGATTTGTTGTGTTGTGTTTGAATTCTTTACGCCCTGGTGTTCTCCTTCTTCGTTTTCAATTGAGAACGGCTTCTGTTGGAGATTTTCGCTGGGAGATTTTTGTGTACTGATATGCGCTTATTCTTAAGCTTTCCCTGTCGATGTCCTATTGATTTCTAGCTGGGGGAAATTTTCTGGTAGTGTTGGCGCACTAAATCTGTTGCCTCTGTTCTGAATAGACAATATCATGGCACTGAATCTGTTGGTTTTGATGTGTAAAAAGCCCTTGGCAGTGGTGTATCTATGATTTACTAGATGAACCTGTTTTGAAGCGATTTTTTTACCAGTCTGCTAAGTGATCAGTGGTAGCAGCATTGTCAAATTCCTTGTTGCTCCTGTCCACTTGTGATGCTGGTTATCTGAATTGCTCTATCAGAATGCTTATCTGGTTTTTTAGTAGTAACACCACTGCCATAATAACAATGATGAAGGGAATATGTTTCTGATGTGTTTCTGATACAATGATGATGTGTATCTGGTTTGATTTCTTCTGTAAAAAGCCCTTTACAGTGGTGTACCTATGATTTACTGGATGAACCTAATGTTGAAGTGGTTTTTTGTACCAGTTAGATAAGTGATCAGTGGTAGCGGCATTATCAAGTCCCTTGTTGCTCCTGCCCACTTGTGATTCTGGTTATCTGAATTGCTCCATTAGGATGTTTCTTCCAGTTTTTGTACTAACACCACTGCTATAACAGCGATGATGATGGGGCATTGTGCTGAGTCTGAGCTGCTTTTTTATGCTTATTTATCCCTGAAATGTATATGTTGATTTCTTCTTTAAAAAGCCCCTTGACAGTGGTGTAGCTATGATTTACTAGATGAACCTAATGTTGAAGCGGTTTTTTGAACCAGCTAGATAAGTGATCAGTGGTAGTGGCATTATCAATTTCCTTGTTGCTCCTGCCCACTTGTGATTCTGGTTATCTGAATTGCTCCATTAGGATGTTTCTTCCTCCAGTTTTTGTACTAACATCACTGCTATAACAGCGACACATAAAGGGGCATTGTGCTGAGTCTGAGCTGCTTTTCATATGGTTATTTATCTCTGAAATGTATATGTTGATTTCTTCGTAAAAGCCCCTTGACAGTGGTGTAGCTATGATTTACTAGATGAACCTAATGTTGAAGCGGTTTTTTGTACCAGTTAGATAAGTGATCAGTGGTAGCGGCATTATCAAGTCCCTTGTTGCTCCTGCCCACTTGTGATTCTGGTTATTTGAATTGCTCCATTAGGATGTTTCTTCCAGTTTTATACTAACACCACTGCTATAACAGCGATGATGATGGGGCATTATGTTGAGTCTGAGCTGCTTTTCATATGGTTATTTATCTCTGAAATGTATATGTTGATTTGTAATAGGTAACTCTCCTGTAGTATGTCATCCTCCAGCAGTAGAACAGTGAAAGTTTGTTTACATTTGAGAATGTCAAGTGTAAGTGCAAAAAGAATGCGAAGATGTTTGTTGCTTTCACATCTGACAATGGAGGAAAGTTATTTTACAAATGTGATTGCCCTAATCCGGTGTTCAAGTGGTGGCATGAAGCAGAGTTGAACAGACATCTCCTGAACAACAACTATTACGGTGAAGAGGTGAACCAACGCTTTCGTAATGGTGATCTGCAAATGATTAGCGAAGAGATTCATGCATTAACAATGGAGTTAAGAGATCTGAAGCTGTGTGTTCTGCGCAACAGTTATGGATATGAAACTCGAATGACTAGGGTGGGCTTATTTTGTATGTTCTTGTTGTATTGGCTGCAATGTTGGTTGTTAAGATGATTTAGTTTGTTGGTGTAATATTACTAAGATGATAGTTTATTGTAGTGGCTGCATTGTTTTAGGCAACAGTTGTAAGATGATTTAGATTGGTGTAGTGGCTGCATTGTTCTAACTAAGCAACAGTTTGTAAGATGATACTATGCACTTGGTGCAACAGTTTATAAGAATGTATAATTATGTCTCTTTATCATTCCACTATCATTTTCAAACCCAAAAGCAATCAGACAGATACCAAAGAGTAAATTTGCACAAATTTCAAACCCAAATGCAATCAGAAAGATACCAAATTAGAATGTATATTTCTACAATCTGTGTTCTGTTAATCTCTCCTTCAAATAAGTGCTACAATCTGTGTTCTGTACGCAACAATATATGCTCCCATATCCAGCTTAACAATTTACAGAGCAAACTAACAGCAGTACACACTCCAAAATAAGTGCTACAGCAGTACACACTCCCATTAATACTCTAAAATACATCAGCATTTGCAGCAGCATTTGCAATAACTGCTACAGCAGTACACACTCCCATTAATACTAATGTTATAGCAACAAAATACACTCCAAAATACATCAGCCAATACTCCAAAAATAACTGCCACAGCAGTACACACTCCCACTAATATTCGAAAATACACCAGCCAACATAACAACCAAAATATGAGCCAAAAAACAATTTGTAACTCCAACTAACAACCAAAATACATCAAACATCCTCTACAGTTTGTAACTCCACTAATATTCACTAAGACTGTTGGCGTCTTTTGGATGATCTCACTGGCACACTAGGACCCTTTCTCTTTCTTCTTTTCTGCTGTGTTTGCTTTCCTGATGATGTACCCTCCGCATGCTGTGTGACATCTTGTGTGGCACCATTTCCATCCCCACCCTCAGATAATACAACTAGGCCATCACCCTGCCCTGTCGATCTATTTGTCTGCGCATTACAAGTCCTTGAGTTATGCCCTCTCTGTTTACACTTGGCACATGTCACATGTGTAGATCTCTTAGGGTTAGGTCTGGCCTCACCTTCCTCCCTTCTTCGGTTCTTCTTCGGCCTACCAGGCAGCTTCTTAAGAAAAGGTGGAGAGAGAATTTTTAGACCATCAGGTTCAGGCCATATGGAAGGATCTAGTATTGGGGATATAGGCTTCTCATAGGCGGTGGCATACACTGTCATTGAGTACCAAGGATCTACGAACTGCTCCTTGTCCATCCTCTTCCAGTTCAAAACGGCACATGCATGTTTGCATGGGATACCAGAATGATCCCACGCCATGCAATCGCAATGTCTATCTCTAAGATTGACAATGTAGGACATATGATATCATGCAGATCTACATGTCATCATAATCATCATATCCAGCATCTTCATTGTTTGGCCTAACCCTTTGTCCTCATCCTGCTGCAACGTTTGTAGGTTGCCATTAAACTTGTCTCCTTTGACCCTTCTTCGACAGTGATCTTAATCAAATCCTTTCCACCGAACAAAGACAACATGTTAAGTAGTTGCCTATCACACCCTATCTCTATGCTCTTGTTGCTCTTAGGGTGCTTGTACATAAAAACTGGGTTCTTTGGAATCTCATTGTTGCAGTGATGCTTTATCACATTCAAGCAATCATCAATTAGATCAATTGTAGAGTATCTGTCGGGGTCAAAAGGACACTGATGTTTATACCCAACCATTGTATTCCACTTCAAGAAACGTCTCCATTTCTATAAAAACATAACAAGAAAACGTATTCAGTGCGATTGTCTATCAAAACAAAACCAACAGATTCCCCCAGCTAGAAATCAATATGGCATCGACAGGGAAATCTTAAGAATAAGCGCAGATCAGTACACAAAAATATCCAAGCGAAAATCTCCAACAGAAGCCGTTCTCAATTGAAAACGAAGAAGGAGGGAGAACACCAGGGCGTACAGAGTTCAAACACAGCACAACAAATCGAGAAGTGAAGGGAATGACAATACCAGAACACAGCACAACAAATCGAGAAGTGAAGAGAACAGGCTAAAATCGACATAAATGTGTATATATTGGATAGGGAAAAGCTTAAGAATAAGCACAGATCAGTACACACAAATCTCCCAGCGCAAATCTACAACAAAATCCGTTCTCAATTGAAAACGAAGACCGAGAACAACAGGGCGTAAAGAATTCAAACACAGCACAACAAATCGAGAAGTGAAGAGAAGGAGAATACCAGGCGTCCTCACGAGTCAACGGTAGTCAAAGTGCAAGCCAAACCAGGCGCCATCTACTAAGTTTTGGGGCTTAGGGTTACAAGAACGACGAGTCGACAACTGAAAGAGGGAGTAGCTGAATCGGGGTTGAAGGAAGGAGGAGGAACAGACCAAACCGGCTGGGTCTGGTTTATTTAAGAAAATAAACCGGTTCAGTAGGGGACCGTGTCAGAGAGCGCCATGTGGCAAGTATGGACGGAAATTGAAGATTGGTTGACGGATGAAAAACGGTGTAAACGTGGTGGGTGGGGAAAGTAATTTTCCAAACCTCATGGGTGCGTCGTGTAATTTCGTTAAACCCCATGGGTGGGGGATGTAATTTTCCCAAAAATAAAAGTCACAAATATAATCCTACACAGTAGTGGACCTAGAACTTTTGTTTAGGGGGGGCAAAAAAAATTTTTGACACTATTGTTCTTTAAAACATTATGTTATTTTGTATTTTTCAAAAATTTATAAGAGCATTTTATAAATTTTCAAAAGTTTCGGAGGGCCCGGACCCCCGGCCTCCCCTTTGCGTCCGCCTCTGATCCTACACTCAATATTTTAAACCTCTATTATTTCTAATTTCAACTTAAGTGCATGAAAAATGCCTAACACGTATATACTTAATTAAATATTCAGTAAAATTTAGCACTATTCCGTATAAATCTTTAAAACACAATTTGATATTATTGCAAAAAAAGTAATTACTAATTGTAAAGGACATATAATGTATTTTCACAAGATGAATAATATATGACTTATTTAAGTTATAATTTTTTTTTATAAAAAAATTTAACTATAACAACTAAAGTAATAGGGCTGACAATATCAACACGACTAGTTTGATCAACACGTACCCGCACTAATAAATAAACAGCTCAACGTGAACATGACCCGTTTTATAACCGTGCCAGGTTTGGGTTTAATATGTGTAAACCGCTAACCTGATTAAGTATTTTATATTAAATAAATATATATTTATAAATTATAGATTAAATATATTTTTTATGAAATTTTAATATTAATAGAATATATAAATATTAAAAGTCAAAATTTTTATTAAAGTAAAGTTAGTAATATCATATAATTATAAAAAGTAATATTAATTAGTCAAATTATTTCATATATAATTAAATGGTTACATGGTTAATTTGAGTTTAATACTTTTCTAAACTACATAAATAATCTAAAAGGAATTGTAAAAATGACTAAGAACGCTGAGATATCCAGTTTTTTTGTAAAACCATAACCACTTTCATTAACCAGATAAAGCTAAAATATGTAGAGGTACATTAGTAGTCCATAGCGCCCTGATTTGTTCCCACCTACCCTGAATAGTTAACATACCGAAATATATATAGAAATTCCTCATGCTCAAAAGAGACGACTTCACAAAAAATTTGTCCAACTCCTTCCTAACATCAGCAACACTCCCCTCCCCATTTAGATAACTAATATTTGCCTTGCACTCCTTCCTAACGCTGAGACAGGTACAGCTGGCATGAGTGTCGTTGCGCCAAACTTCTTGTCTTATTCATAGTGGGGGGAATTGAGTTACAAAGGTGAATCCTTTAGCTTCGAAGGCTAGCAATTGCTTGCGTTTATACCACATATCGGCCCTACCAGTCCATGTCATAAGAAACATGGGACCCTCAATGCAAGATTGGGGGCAATTTTGACCCAACCCGAAACCCAATTTAAACCTAATCCATACTTTTATGGGTTAGAGTCTTGATTATGACCTATTTATTTTTGGGGTTAGATTTGGGTAATAAACTAATTTTATGGGTTGGGTTAAGATGGAGATCTAAACCCATGACCCAACCCGAAATCCAAAATATATTAGTTAATAATAAAAAATAAAAATATTATTTCACATATATATTATTTTTAGATCAAAATATACTTTAGTCTTAGGACTAAGTGTAGTTGAACTATCTAACCTTTAATAATATCACACAATTTTAACTAAGCAGACGACCCAACCAGTCACATATCAAGCAAAGGCCCAACGAGAACTTAACATTATGTTGAAAACCCTAATGCTTTCGTCTTACAGAATCACATCCATCTTTATTCTCTACGCTGTTATTCATGTTTATGTCGCTCTTCATCTCTGCCCAAGGTTTGTTTTTCCTATTCTCACCATCATTACGTTCTTTAGAATGTAGGTATGTTTAGACTATCTAGAAGAGTGAACAAAAGTAGGTAATATATTTTTTGTAAGTAGGTTCTTGATTATAGACCTCTTAGTAAATTCTGAAGCCAGCAATGCGGATAGCGTGCTGCATAGAAGTTCCTCAACTGTTGGTAACGATTTAGTATTGTGATTGTACTTTTCTCAGACATGAGCACTCAGTTTAAACGGGTGTAATTTTTTAAAACTCAGTCATAGTTTGAAGCTTTGAGCACTGAGTTTATAAATTATTTCTAATTTTATTTATTTGTCTTTAGTGTATTTCTCTAATGCATAATAAAGATTTTCATTTTTGTTCCCTTTTTTATTAAAGGTATTAGGATCGTGTGCATATTTAAATAGGATTCCTCCCCAACAGAGGTAGAGCTCTAGACTCGGAATGATAATAAAAAATTTATGTAAAAAGTACAAGTTATTCTATTCATGGGAAATTAGTGCAATACTTTAGATTCTTTGCATAACATGAAATTCATTTAAAGTTGGGTCGATCAAGTAATATTACTCCACTTCCTTTTGTTTCATCATAATTAATGTGCTAGCTAGGGCAAATACTATTGTACATCCGGTTGTACGGTGAGCATCGTACAACCGTTCATTTTAGATTCAAAGGTTGTTCAAATTTTTGTATTGATTGTTCATATTGATGAAAAAATTACACATGTTAGTATAAAGATTGATCAACTTTATTGGATGTTTGTAAAAATTAATTATGAAGATTGTTCGAGGATGTACATAAATATCGTACAACTGGTTGTATGATAGTCGGCTTGGCCAGCTAGCACTGGATACTTTTAGATTTTTTTTTAATTTCTACTCCTAATCCATCTAAATTATTGTATGCTTAAAAAATGGATTGGGCGGGTTGGGTTTGTGGGAACTGGGTTAGGGTCATGATTTTCTGACCCCATCCATTTTTTGGTTGGGTTCGATTGATGATATTTTAAATGGGTTGAATTAGAGTTGATATCAACCCGACCCATCAACCCAAATTGCCAAATTGAATGCCCACTTGAAGAGTTAAGCTCATTAGTCACAATCGACCCACCAAAACTAGGAGCTGTCAAAATTTGACCCAACCCGAAAATCTGTCTGTTTTATCCGAACTCGAAACCCGATTGAAACCCAAAAATATTTAAATATAATAAACCCGAAACCCGAATGAGTAAAACCCAAATGACCCAAACCCGAAATGATCCGAAAATTTTATAACCCGAAACCGATCCAAACCCGAAATGAACGAAATAATAGTAATTAAAAATTAGCCAAACTCGAATAATATGAAATAATAGTGATCATAAATTGTCTCAAACCTACATTACCCAAATAAATATGACAAAAAAATTGATTCAAACTTATTATATCCGAATAAAATTCAAAATCACATTGTATTACTTTTCTATAATTATATGTAGTATATTCTTGTTGAAATTAGGTATATATTTTTTAAAAGTTTTATCAAAAAATATTAACCATAACCTGAAATAATCGAAACCCGATTTTATCTGACACTATTACAACCTGAACCCAAAACCTGAACCCGAAATGACTCAAAAGTTAAATAACCAAAAAAATATGACCAAAACCCAAACAAATAACCCATTTGACAGGTCTGGTCCAAAACTGTCTGAACGAACGCCAATGGTCTATGAGGCGAAGTCCAATGTCAGATTCGGGAGAAATCACTGTTCCAAAGATGGTAAAAAAAAAAAAAATCGAAAATGAAGTGCCAGAAAATAATACGAAGCAAGATTACAGGAGGGCAACCATAACTACATAGCGAAATATGCCCAACAGCATATTCGCTTTAATCTACCTTAGATTAACCTTGGATTATGGTGGGGCCCAACCACATATTTCTCTGTTCGACGTGGCTGTTTTGCAGCTCTCAAATCCACTCAAATATACCACAAATATACCAAAGGCGAACAAATCCGTCTGCAGCCAGAACGAGGCCTAAAATAACCTCAAGCATGACAAAAGAGCTATTCCTTGTAATACTTTGAGACTGGATTAAAATTTAATGTCTGATAACATAGAAACATGTAATTTTGTAGAAAAGGAGAAAAGTTTTTGCGATAATGCCTCACGTAGAGGTTAACTAAGATATTTAGATACCATCAGCAGGATTTCCATTCACCAGCTCACTACCCAAAAAACCAGATTCGTTAATCAACCTAGACACCTAGAAAGAATAGTGCACAGGACTATAAGAAGCCTTGGTTCACAAACTATGAACGTGGATGATACACTTGCCAATACCACACCACCCACACCATTGCATTTGGGTATTTTTAGCTCATGAATAAAGACTACATGAAGCTCTTCCAGTAAACAATCCCCATATATCCCGTATTGCTTTGCTGTATTTATGAACCAAATATTCAGCAGAGAAGAATCCTATATCAAACAGAAGAATAACGTAGTAAGGGTCAAAGATGAAATGGATATAAAAGTTACCCTTCTATTTTCCAGCTTTCATTCATCCGGCCCTATTTTAACATTAATAGCTGCATAAAAATATAAAAACAGAAACATCTGCATACCTATGAATGGATGTGAGCACGGAAGATTAGAGGGTATGTGCAACAATAACCAGTGCTCCAGCACTGCACATGAAATATCATCAATTGGAATTGCCCGGTAATAGCTACTCAGTTCAATAGGCGCAAGATCTTCGGTAGAGATACTTACCACAGAGAGCAAGGCTCCCTGTTTGAGCTTGTTCTGGAATGAAAATGCAAGAGGTTTGGGGCTTTCTCCTGGCCCTCTAATGAACCCACTGGACAATGCAAAACCAACTAGGGTTATATCCGTCCAGATAAATATAACCAACCATAAAATAAAAGGCCCCAAAACTACAAACAAAGCGCCATTGCAATGAAATGAAGACTCACACAAGCGACGTAGAAATGAGAGGACTTGCTCTAACATCATATACGGCAACAAGGCCCTCATACAACTCCTCCTCCCCACCTTTAAATGATAAAGCTAAACGCTCTCCTGAAGCATCCCAGGCTATCTTCTCAATTCGCTGGCTGCAGTATTTATCATACAGTTAGACCCACAACCTTTTTCTCATTCTAGCAATATTATATGAAATTTTAGGACATAATGTGTCACCAAAGCTGAATAACTTCAGCAAAACTGATGAATACTCATAAAGGAGATAACTACACTAGAATCATAAAACTAACATATTACACCTAACAGGTATGAAAACAATAACATGTACTACCTGCAAACCAAATCGAGAGCCCTTCAGCAACAACGAAACATGTTAAAGAAAGTAACTTAACTGCAACCATTACATAATAAATTCAAATAGAATTTCGTATACTTCCTTTAGATGAAAAAAATAAGATTGCTTTATATGTTAAAAATTTAAGACAACAGTAATAAGAAAAGGATAATCAATTTGAGAGAAGGAAGTATCCATGGAACACTCATGTTAAATACAATTCCTTCGAACAATTTTATGGCATAAAAAGCTGTAAAAGATGAGGGCGTACATACCTTGCAGTCAGAGATGATATCTCAGTCAAGTCAACAGGTAACAAGTGTGCATCTAATAAAATAATAAACAAAATGAGGAAAACGCAGCATAATTGTACCAAGTAACCAACGAGCTCGTCCTATTTTTAATACAATAAAGTAGGAAAGATATGTTTATAGACAATTACTATAAAACCGTGGAAAAGACAGCTCGAAACTAGAAGGCTTATGAGTACCGAGTGATGGAGGCTTGGCTGCAAAATGGATAGATCCTAAGGTAGAAGACTCCGAAAAAGAAACCAATATTTTACGACCATATGGATCCCAAATTGCTCCCTAACAAAGATGAAAACCACATATAGTTAGAGATAAAGAAGATACTGTATCCGTCTAACTAAGGTAGATCCGTTTTGCTCACTGTAATGAAGCCACTACTAGATGACCATGACTGAGATGTCCATGTATCCATCTCCCAGAAATAAAATGTTCCATCACTGAAATAAAACATACTCATAACTCACTTGGCATATTATAAGATAAACACAATACATAGATGACCAACTTGAAAAGCATACAATTTTGCCGCAAAGAAGTAGTCTCCCGTAGGTGACCATTTGAGAACAGAAATTCCCCAAGTCCTCGTCGAATGGGAGTTCCCACCCCTAAAGATCACAACGAAACAATCATCACACAATCATCAAATAGTCACTTACAAACCACTGGGCCCTTAATATCGCTGGAATTATTACTGTATTCACCAGATCATGATAAAGAAAGTCCAACACGTATCTAAAAGAACGACAATCATAGGGCATGGCTTGAGTGAAAAATATGCTCAAGGAAATCAAATTGGGATTATAGTGTCTTGAATTGACTAGTACAAAGCCACCACGAGGAAATAGCAGCAGGCATCTTTTGCAACATCACTCAGCAGGATTCAGAACATACCTTGTGATACATCCCATATGGTAAATGATGAACTCTCATACGAACCGGATGCCAAATATGTAAGGTTGGTCAAGAAAATCAAAGTTTGAAACGTAAATCCAGAACAATGGGATGGAACATCAACAAAAGCCCCATAAGAAAATTGAAATAAAATAGCTGGTTAAATATGTAGGCTCAAGAGGCCATCTCTGTGAAAAAAATACTTTATTTTCCATAACCAGATGATACAACTAGTTGCAAACTTAGGGATGTTTGGGGCTAAGTACGCTAGAAAGCGCTAGTATGTTCTTGTTGCTGTTATGAGTTTGTTATTTCCGTTTAGTATTGTTCTATCCTAAGCCGCTGTGTACAGCTGGCATCAGTAATTAGTATGTTGAGATATTACATATAGAAGGGAGTTGTATTGAGAATACTATATTTTTGGTGAATAATACAAATTACGTGGACCTCTCTCGAGAGGTCAGTTTGGCCAGATAGGTAGCGCCTATCACAAACATATATAGATATAAAGGAAGAGCAAGAAAATGGCACTTCAAATGAGTAATGTACTAATCAACCACTATAACTTAAGTCGTGCAAGATGTTTTCATGGTGAAACTGGCTAGAACAACAAAGCAGTATGTTGAAAAGTAGAAACTGAAAAAAGGATATCGTCCATCAGGACTCCAAGAAAGTGCAGTAATATGCTCGTTAGTAGAGCTTTTGAGAAAATCTACCAGCGTCCACCTCATCCCAGACCCTTTGGAGATGGTCCCTACAAATGTAGATGCTCCTGATCTAACAGAAGCTGCATTGCCAGGATAAGAAGCAGCCCAAATGCAGATGCCACCCCTGCCCAAGATAATACCGAAGAAAATGTATGATATATCAGACATGAGATACCAAGTGTAACTGACTGTGAGTGCTAAGAACATAGGATAACTAAGGATACTTGCTTGCATGCTACAGATATTGTTCTACCACCATTTGCCTCCACTCACAAGTTTAACCTCCCTCTGGAAATCAGAGTCCAAAATGCTTGAATCTTTGCATTCTGCATAAAGAGAGAGAGTGAGAGAAAGAACGTCGGTGAATCACGCACTGGCACAACATCTCATTTTGCATCTTTTTTCAGCAGAGAGTAAGATAAAGACATAAAGCCTATAAGGGACACCTGTATCCTCAAAATCACGGATTGTAACTTGATTTGGCCCAGAGATGAATGCTAAAATATGCTTATGCTGATGCCAAGATACACCTTGTAGGTTCACTTTAGGTAGCAAATGCACCTGGGAAGTGCAAAAGGAATATCAAAATGAATATCATCAGTAGGTTCAGCGACACCTACATTAACAAACTTGTTACGTAAACTTGATATACCTTTCTAAGAAAACTATCAGCTTCAACTAATAGCTAGTTTACCAAACAGTGTAATTTACTAGTTGAGACTGATTATTGAATTTTTTTCTCCTCTCTAAACCAGAGCCACAGGTATGGTGTTTCAGCATTAATTTATATGCACAACTTATTATAATATTGCAAGCTAAATTTGAGATAGGAGCCGGGACTTGCATCGTTAGGTAAGAAGATTCTCTTAAAGGCGTCAAGAAACAGCCCAGGCGTAGCTACTAAACCCTTTCTGGTTGATCCTCCTTGCTGCTCAGCGCCATTCTGAGGGATAGGGGCTAGCAGATATTCGGGATCAAACTGTATCGGGCTGAACAGGAAACCCTACCATCGAAATTATCAGCAATTCGAAATACATATCAAAATTTGAATGTGGGTAATAAATAGAGGCAGAGCCCCCAAAAGACGAAGAAGAAAAGAGGGGAAGTGTTGGTTGCGTTGGTTACTAGTATCTTGCCATAGCTTTCTCTTGCTCGATCGTCCGTGATGCTATCAGCAGTAACTGTTTTGCATTTGATTTCAAAAAAAAAATAGCGGTAATCAGAAATTAAACAAAAACCAGAGTTTGGAATCGCCTAAAGTGAGCCAGGGAGAGGAAAGGATGAATATATAAGAGAGCAATCGAAAACAACTCAAGTCTCTGTTGATTTCGCAGATGGTGACCGAGCCTGGCTGTGGGAACGAAGGCATGGCTCCTTATGGCTGGAACAATTGAAATCGGTCTGTCCCTCTCCGTCTAGCTCTCTCAGGCGGTGTGGAGTGTATAACCTGGAAGTGGTAACGCTTAGGGCAGGCCGGCGTGCTTCCTCCAGCTAAATTTTTCCCGCGCAGGACCAGTCGGCTAGTCGTCGTAGGTTAATTACAAAGCATGAGGGAGAAATGGACTTGAGTTGCGGTGGTGGTGGTGTGGTGTATTTGGCTCGACTTATTTTAAAATTTTGAAGGGAGTGAATTTCTAAATAAATGCTTGTATCTTTTTAGAATGTTTATTGCAAGTTTTTGTTTTAATAAATAAAATTGTTCTAATCTTTTATATTAATAAATTTTAAACATTATGGTTGTAAACAAAATTAAAAGATGTTTTTTTTTGGAATAAGAGATGAGTTATATATATATAAATCAAAGGTAAATTGTGTGTAGCAAGTAGATACATAGGGGTCCTATGTATCTGAAACCATATGCAAACGACTAACGGGTAGGTGGAGAAGGGGAACCTCCCACACAGTGTAAAAAAAAAAACCTCGAGCTGGGGATCAAAGGGCCTCAGCTCAGTGATCAAAACAATAAAATTACACGAAAATCTACCCCTAGGAGTAGAGAACTTTATCAGCCAATCAAAATCCGTACTGGAGTTTTTCATCTGGTCCATATGATAGCTTTGATGGCCGCTTTGATGTCAGAAATAATGAGAGAGGGGTCTCTGGCTTGGTTGGCCATAGCGCGCTTGCATCTTTCAATCCAAAGGTAGTAGACAACGCAGGAAACTGCTGCTCTCTTCACTAAGTCGATCGGGCGATGCCGCTTGCAGTAGCGGATGATCCAATTTGAGCAGCTGCGTAGGCTTATCCGGTTTGTAGGGATTCCCAGTCAGTCACAGATAGTCCACCACACCCTGTTAGAGTACCTGCAATGGAAAAAAAGATGGTTGCTTGTCTCTTGAGCACGCTCACAGAGCCAGCATCTGTTAGCAAGATATATGCCCCAGAATTGGAGCTTATCGCAAGTTTTAAGTCTGCCTTTCAAAGCAATCCACAAGAAAAATTTAGCTTTAGGAATAGACCAAGTTTTCCAACAAACAGTATACCAGCAAAAGTTCTGAGCAGGGGTGGAAACATCTTTATAGAAAGAACTGACCCCGGGGTGGGAGGGATAGGATTTGAAGAGAGAAACGACATCATTAGTAGACCCACATTGCTCTATCCACCAGTCCTGGCATGGAGAATGGATTTCCAGGTCCAAGGACCATTACCTTTTGCATTAGTCGTCCATATGCTGCTGTGGTTAGGTAAGAAGAGTTTTTATGGATCCATTGGATCCAAAGGCGCTCTGAGCTATGGATAATGGAAGATATGGTTTTGAGCGTAAAGCACATGTTCCATTTGTGGATGTCCTTCAGCCCAAGGCCACCGTTTTTCTTGGTGTTTGTGAGAGCGCTCCAGGCCACAGAGGGGAGGCATTACTGTCAGGCTCTCCAGACCAAAGGAACGAACGCAGACATTTAACGACTCTTTTGATAACATTCTTTGGGATAGTGATGCAGGAGGCCCAGAAGCCAACTATACCAAAGAGAGTGCTCTGGATTAGAGAGAGTCTACTGCGAAGGAGAGGCAATTGCTTCCCCAGGCAGAGATAGCTTTACGGATACTGTCAAGCAGGGGTTAAAGTCCGCCGCTCTAGGTTTCCTAGCTGTAATTGGGATCCCCAGGTAACGGAATGGAAAAGACCCCTTGTTAAACCCGTAAGGTGGACAAATGAATCCGCAAGAGCTGGGGTAATCCCTCCAAGGAATAGGTCTGATTTTGAGGGATTGAGCATTAGGCCTGATGCTTCAGAGAAGAGGTTGACTCTATTGAGCATGAGGGAGATTGAGTTGTGGTCACCCCTGCAGAAAAGCAGGGCATCATCAGCGAAGACGAAAAGGTGGGAGATAAGGAGGGGGTTTACAGGAAGGGTGGAATTGAAAGCCCGGCACTGTGAGGAGCTGGTCTAGAAGGCGAGAGAGCATATCCATAGTAAGAGCAAAAAGATAGGGGAGATAGAGGGTCTCCTTGCCGTGAAGGCGAAGCTTCCCTCTGAAGGAAGCCGAAGGGGAGCCGTTGATGTTAATCGAGAAAGTGGTGGTAGTGACACATTGTAGGATCCAATTACTAAACACAGGGGGGAAATTTAAGAACGCGAGAGTGTCCTTTATGAAGACCCAGTCAACGGTGCCAAATGCCTTCCTGATGTCCATTTTCATCATGCACCGCGGGGAGATGTGAGCTCTTTGGTAATTCTTCATAAGGCACAGAGCAAAGCTGGATGTTATCAGAGATAAGACGGCCCTTTATGAAGGCTCCTTGACTTGGATTCACGAGAGAGGGGAGGACAGTTTTGAGCCTATCGCCAAGATTTTGCTTATAATCTTGTACAGAGTATTGCAGCAGGAAATAGGTCTATAGTCACCTGGGGATGAGGCATTGTCCGTTTTGGGGATTAGGGTGATTAGAGTAGTGTTAATTTCTTTGAGGAGCCGACCACTATGGAAAAAACTCTTATTGCGTCACAAATGTTTTCACCTATAATACCCCAGGCTGCTTTGAAAAATTTGGCACTGTAACCATCTGGCCCAGGGGCTTTATCATCTCCAATGGAGAAACACCGCAGATTTTATATCATTGTTATCCACGGGCCGGGTCAGGTGGGTCCACATGGATTGGTCCAGGGTTTCTGACGTTGTCCAAAATGAGATCAGCAAGCGAGCGCTGGGGCGGAGTTCTTGAGCCCAGAGACTGGCAAGTGGGCCACTAAACAATTCTCAATGCCTGTTGGGGTGTTGAGCACCTCGCCAAGGTCATTTGTAATCGACGCTATGGTGTTTCTATTCCTTCTCGTCTTAATGGCTCTATGGAAGAAGGAAGTATTAGAGTCAGCCAGCTTAAGCCAGCGGGTCTTAGAGAGCTGACGAAGGAAGAGAAGCTCATGGGAGTCTCTTCGAAGAAGGTTATGCCTTAGGATCTTTTCCTGAGATATGAGAGTTGGGTTCCAGGGGTCCTGGTCCAAACTTCTCTGAACGTCACTAAGCTCATTTCTAATTTCTTGGCCTTTGCTCCAGAGAGACCCATACTCATGCTTATGAAGGCTGATGAGGCTGGTTCTGAGATAACGGAGCCTTTGGACCAGAGAGTACATACGGCTACCCATAGGAGGGGCCTCCCACGCTTCTCGAACAAGGGGAGAGAAAGGACGGGTCCTCGGTCAAAGATTAAGAAATTTAAACCTTCTCTTTCGAGGGGCAGGGGCGGGGATAGAGATAATCATGGGGACTATGATCAGAAACCAGAGGAGGGAGAAAGGAGGTATAGCTGGTGGGGGAAAGCTAGGATCCAATCTTCATTAACTAACACTCTGTCAATTTTCCCAGGATGCGCCCGTGGTCGTATTGATTGTTCCACCAAGTGAAGAACCTCCCATAGAAACGAAGGTCCTGCAACTCGGTCATAGAGACGCATTCAGCAAAGTCACGATAGTCGCCAGGATGCGGGCAACAACTGCTCAGCCTATCTTGAGCAAAGAGGATATTATTGAAGTCCCCAGCCACCACCCAAGGGCCATTGATGGTTTGGCTGAGGTTTGTAATGTCCTCCCAAAGGAGATTTCTAAGAGTTGGGTTGTTCCTCCCGTATACTACAGAGAGGGTAAAGTCTATTGAGCCCATGAGGACACTTTACACGAAAGGATTTGATCAGAGCAGTGAATAAGGAGAGCGTAACGATGGAGGGGTTGAAGAGGACCCAGATACGGCCGCTAGGATCGCCCCATAGTTGTGTAGAAAGCTCCAGGAGGGGAAGAAACGAGCAAGGATAGATGGGTGGTTGCTTACCGAAACATGGGTTTCAAGGAGGCCAAACGCACACAAATTATTGCTGGCCACAAATTTTTGGATTTCAAGGAGTTGGGGCGGTCATTACAGCCCTATATTCTAAACGGCTAGATTCATAGAGAGTGGGATTTGGGAGGAAAGGGGGAGGGGGAGGAGACCGAGCCTTCCTCGAGGGCATCAAAGGAATTTGTTAAGCGGAGCAAGGGGTCCACAGGGATAGGCACAGGGACCTTACCAACAGAGGCTTTGCCATTAAGGGGCACCACCTGCCAATCTGCTTCAGGGTTGGGCGGGAGCACAAGCTGGAGCGATGGCGACATCAACAAGTCTGAGGGGTTCGAGGAAAGACAAGTTTACCAGGCCTAGGCTGAACAGCGGTTGGAGAGGAGGGGGAGGTCTGGGCACCGTTTGGATGGGTAGTCTAGGTAGACTAGGTATTCGGGAGCGGAAGAATAGGGGATTTTAAGGGAATATGGTCTAGAGAAGCTGAAGAATGGCCTCTGGAGGAAGGAGAGAGGACCAATTCCTTCTTAGGAGGAGCCTTCACATCATGGGAACCTTGAGCTATCGATCCGGAGGGAGATTCTTGGTATTCCTGCACGGTGTTGTGCAAAATAGTAGTGAACTAGATTGCTAACTAATGGGCAGTGTACCCAGTCGAAGTAGTACAACAAGTGTCGTATCCACAGAGACTTCGCAGCTATCTAATTAGTTATAGGCTTAGTAAATGTGCAACAATATAAATAAACGTGCATAAATGTAAATTGGGGTTTTGGGTTTTTCGTTTGATTAATGGGAAATAATTAAAGCAATAAAACTAAGCTAACTAATCTAAGATAGGTGTACTCCGGGAGTGAGGGAATCTTCCAAATGCACCCAAACATGGCCTTAATCCCAATTCAATGTAGTTGTCTAATAGAACTAAGATAATGACTCTCTGGGATCCTAGAATAAGTCAAATCTTACTTAGTTAATTTTAACCTTCAAAACCGGTTTGGGTTAAAGTCCCTAAGTAGCATTAAGCACAAGTTCTGAACATAGCACTAGAACTCACCAACTAATTAAAGAAGGCAAATACTAGGGTTTCTCTCTCTCATGGTCTAAATCCCTAAATCGAGTATGCACGAAATTAGAGATTACCACAAATGCATAGAGATGATCAGTCTCGAAACATTCAATAAATTCAAGAGAAAACAACTAATTTAAGTGAACTAGAAATTACAAGTCAAGTTTAGGGATTGGGGTCAAACCCTCATCCTAGAGTACAAGAGAGACTACTCAGACATTAAAGAGATAAATAAGAGAAGAAGAGTAAAAGAGATAGCCATGAGTTATTGAAGAAGCTTTTAATGGAGGTGGGTCTTCCTCCTTTTTCTTCTTCTTTTCCCGTCCCGGTTTTTTCTCCTTCGACTTCTCTCGCCTCTGTTTTCTTTTCTTCTTTTCGTTCTGTCTGTTTGTTTTTCGTCCCGTCCAGTCCTCCTGCTACCCCTCTGTCTATCCTTTAATATATTTTCGCGTCCCAAAATCAACCTGCCACCTCCATCTCGTAAGTACTACCAACCTCCAGTCATCCCTCTTTTTTTTATTTCCGTTCCAAAAGAAAATAACGATTTCTCTCTTTTTTTCTTGATGCAGGCCGGACGATGTTGCATGCCAGCAAAGTTGCGTGGTGAAGTGCACCTGCCTGTCTATTTGATTGATGCACCTTCACGTGCATGTTGATGCTATTTACATGCACACTTATATTTTAATGTGAGCAAATGTATGCTGCTGGAGGGCCTGGAAAAATTGTCGTGCATGGATGAGGAGTATGCATGGGCGGCTGGTGCATGGTTGTAGGCAGCAGGTACCTGCTTGTTTACAGGGGTAGCTGCTTGTTTACAGCGGGTAGCCTGCTTATTGCTTGCAGCGGGTAGCCTGCTTGCTTGCAGCGGGTAGCTAATGTCAAATTAAGCATTCACCTAAAAAATAATAAAAGTTATGTAAGTTCACTAATATAAATAGAATACTCTACAAAGTGGTGAAATTATGTCATAAACCATATAAAATGCATGTAAAGATGACTCATAAAAGTATATATTTTCACCACTTATCAACTCCCCCACACTTATCTTTTTGCTTGTCCTCAAGCAAAACTATGAACTCACAAGAAGAGAGGATATTTAAAGCAAGCAAGTGTTTAAATGAATTCTTGGATTTTGTTAACAAACTGGTGGAATACTCATGAGGAGTGCGCAAACCAACCTTTTCGTGGTGACATGGGTGTGCTTCGGGTAAAAATAAAAAGATAGAGTTTCGGGGTATGATCTAGAGTGCTTCAAAGTTATAAAGATTAGGTAACTTGAAGAACTTTTACCATGGTCAACTTCTCTCAAGAATGGGCATTAGGGAGAAAACAAAAGGAAAAATAGATGTATGCATTTGTTTCACTTTTGCATAAGAGATGAGGAGATATATTTAGGCATTTTAGCCTTTGCATTAAAGAACACTCAACTCTCATTTTGTGGTTACCAATGGTGTCTCACAAGTCCCTTTTTAGATTTTCACAAAGAAGCACCCCTTAGCAATCCCTAAGAGAGAAGATAGAAAGAACCCCTAAGCAATAAAAATTCACCAAGATAAGGTTTTATGGCTGCACCGCATATACATGCTCCTCAAGAGAGAATTTTTTGAAATTTTTTTGATGAAAAATCCCAAAAATTCAAAGAAAAACTTGCTTACATTTAAATGTAACTCCTAAGTGGAAGCAATAGATAAGCATAAAGAAATTGAGCAGTGCGCAAAAAGAAAAGGTCGTCTCCCCCACACTTAAATGGGACAATGTCCTCATTGTTCAAGGAATAACGAAGGGAGAAACAAAAGACCTTTTCGAAGCACTTGCATAGAGTTTAACAAAAAGTGTGTATGATATGTATTGTGCAAATTAAAAAGAAGGGTGAAACTAACTAGTATCCCCTGATAAGGTGCAGACTGAAGACGGGATTCCCCCACACTTGAGAGTGTCCGGGGTCGATGAGGTGCAGCCTTCGATCATGGGAGATGAAGGTCCTTGGAAAAATTTCGCCAGAGTTTCCTTTGAAATTGTTCCGAAATCCATCCTTTTTCAGAGGGGCACACCTGTTTCCAAAATATTCACAACACAAACAACACCAATTTGGGCACAAAAATGCACTTCCGAGGAGTGCTCAAAAAGCCCATTAACTCACAAGAGTTCAAAATATTTTAGAAGTGCTAAACTAAAGAAATTTTAAAGATATGACATGAAATGAAATGAAATCCGGGTTGCCTCCGGAGAGCTGCCCTTCTTTAAGGTCTTTGGCTAGACCACACCACCTTGAAGTCATCCGGGATCGAATATAAACGTTGAAGTTGGCTTCAACAGGTGGTTGTTGCGGGCATCGTAATTCTTTGTAGAACGACCCGGATCAAAAGGGAATGTTACCTCAACACTGAAGATTTGATAATTTAAACTCCACCGATCTTTCTTGAGGTGGGAGTGCTGAGGTTGTTGATCCTTGGTGCAAGGATCAAATTTTGGTGGAGCCTCCTCTTCGAATTTAAGGATAAATACATCCTTATCTTCATTGAGCGGTTGAGGGAGAACTCTGGGGCGGACTTTTCTTCTATTTCTGGTCCAGGATCAAATGGAAAGGTGGCCTCCACACTTAGCGGGTGGGCTTGGAGCTTCCACCTTACTTCGTTTGTGCACAGGTGGGAAATGCCTTGATCCTCCAGGTGAAGATCAAAGTTTGATGGCTCCTCCTCCTCAAATTTGAGGATGTAGATATCCTCATCTTCTTGGCGAGGCTCATGGAAGAGCCTTGATGGACATCAACTTCAGAGAGATGTGACTCCTTGAAGTCGATGGTGGCACTCTCCTCTGATGACTCGGAGGGAGGCGGTGTCTCCTCCTTCTCAAAATCGAGGATGTGATCATCCTCATTGTCTTGATGAAAAAGGGAGGGGGAGACAAATTGGTGGTTGACCTTGAGGGAGGAAACTCCATGAGGTCGAAGTAGAAACTCTCTTCTGACGAGTTGTCTTCATAATCAAGCTGGTGGTTGTTTGGCGAAGTACTCTCTAGCTCAAACAAAGGGGAGAAGAAGAGAGTAACTCAAGTCCTCAGTAGGTTGCTCTTCCTCATGAACTGCTTCACTCTGAAGTTGTTGCATATCTTGATCTGGGTTAGCGTGCAGGTTCATGTCGTGGATGATTCTGGCGGTACTTGCATTGGTCACTGAGATATACTCTGCCATCATATTCATCAAACTTGAAATTGCAGCCGGACAAGGAGAACCCTCATGATATCCTTCACACCTTTGACACACAATCATTTGATTATCGTTCTCTTGGCCAGAAATTAGGTGTTCACAAGGAGGCCACAAATGGTAATGCCCACACCCTTGACAGTCAACATCTCGATCGTAGGTAGTACCGTCGTAAACTGTACCCCAGGAGTGGCCATACCAACTTCTGCTTGATCATAATGACCGTCCATCAGAATTAAGATCCTAAAAAGAACAGAAACAAAAATTTATACACAAAGTAGGCAAATAAAGGAAATGAAAAATATGTACGAAAACTAAACCGATAATAAACCAGATAGTTGGACCGAAGTCCCCGGCAACGGCGCCAAAAACTTGTTGTGCAAAATAGTAGTGAACTAGATTGCTAACTAATGGGCAGTGTACCCAGTCGAAGTAGTACAACAAGTGTCGTATCCACAGAGACTTCGCAGCTATCTAATTAGTTATAGGCTTAGTAAATGTGCAACAATATAAATAAAAGTGCATAAATGTAAATTGGGGGTTTTGGGTTTTCGTTTGATTAATGGGAAATAATTAAGCAATAAAACTAAGCTAACTAATCTAAGATAGGTGTACTCCGGGAGTGAGGGAATCTTCCAAATGCACCCAAACATGGCCTTAATCCCAATTCAATGTAGTTGTCTAATAGAACTAAGATAATGACTCTCTGGGATCCTAGAATAAGTCAAATCTTACTTAGTTAATTTTAACCTTCAAAACCGGTTTGGGTTAAAGTCCCTAAGTAGCATTAAGCACAAGTTCTGAACATAGCACTAGAACTCACCAACTAATTAAAGAAGGCAAATACTAGGGTTCTCTCTCTCATGGTCTAAATCCCTAAATCGAGTATGCACGAAATTAGAGATTACCACAAATGCATAGAGATGATCAGTCTCGAAACATTCAATAAATTCAAGAGAAAACAACTAATTTAAGTGAACTAGAAATTACAAGTCAAGTTTAGGGATTTGGGGTCAAACCCTCATCCTAGAGTACAAGAGAGACTACTCAGACATTAAAGAGATAAATAAGAGAAGAAGAGTAAAAGAGATAGCCATGAGTTATTGAAGAAGCTTTTAATGGAGGTGGGTCTTCCTCCTTTTTCTTCTTCTTTTCCCGTCCCGTGGTTTTTCTCCTTCGACTTCTCTCGCCTCTGTTTTCTTTCTTCTTTTCGTTCTGTGTTTTGTTTTTCGTCCCGTCCAGTCCTCACTGCTACCCCTCTGTCTATCCTTAATATATTTTCGCGTCCCCAAATCAACCTGCTACCTCCCATCTCGTAATGTACTTACAACCTCCACGTCATCCCTCTTTTCTTTTTATTTCCGTTCCAAAAAGAAAATAACGATTTCTCTCTTTTTTTCTGATGCAGGCGCGGACGATGTTGCATGCCAGCAAGGTTGCGTGGGTGAAGTTGCACCTGCCTGTCTATTTGATTGATGCACCTTCACGTGCATGTTGATGCATATTTACATGCACACTTATATTTTAATTGTGAGCAAATGTATGCTGCTGGAGGGCCTGGAAAAATTGTCGTGCATGGATGAGTGAGTATGCATGGGCGGCTGGTGCATGGTTGTAGGCAGCAGGTAACCTGCTTGTTTACAGCGGGTAGCCTGCTTGTTTACAGCGGGTAGCCTGCTTATTTGCAGCGGGTAGGGTAGCCTGCTTGCTTGCAGCGGGTAGCTAATGTCAAATTAAGCATTCACCTAAAAAATAATAAAAGTTATGTAAGTTCACTAATATAAATAGAATACTCTACAAAGTGGTGAAATTATGTCATAAACCATTAAAATGCATGTAAAGATGACTCATAAAAGTATATATTTTCACCACTTATCAAGGGCGGGTCCGGAACGAACGGATGTCGGACAGCGGGCCGAAGGATGTCCAAAGCGACTACAAGAGGAACAGGAGATTGGCTCCCATTCATAGACTACTTGCTGCACTAGGGTGCCACTGGGGGCGCGGATTTCGATTTCTCTCACAAGGTCTTGGTTGAAGTCTACTTCTACTAGAACTCTAGCATACGAGATTCTAGATTTGGAGGCCGTAGAGAGATCCGTATGGAGAGAGAGCCAAGTTTAGTGCATATTTCCTAAGGCTGGATTGAGACCAGAGACTAGTATGGAGGCCAGGCAACTGAATCCATACCGGAATGCGATTAAGGTCCTTCGGGTTGAAGGAGAAATCCGAAGACCATTTCTTGAGAACCAATGGGGACGAATAAAGGAGCCATGGGCCCTTGTCTAACACCTGTTTTTGGTCCTCCTCTTTATCAAACCGGAATAAGAACCAACCCTCTTCATGGAGTAGGATTTGAGGGGTGGATACAAAACTCCAAGCTCTTTTAACATATTCTTTGACAATGTTAAACCCATACTTTTTACCCCAAATATATCCAACTAGCGCATTTTTCCAATGAGCAATTTCAGGCAGAATGTCACTTTCTTCAATTGTAACATAGGGATACTAGTGTATAACGTCATTGGTATCCAAGCGTAAAGACATACCACTATTTGTTTTTTGTTTAGAAAGTAACATGTCTAGGAAAGAGGTGTTAGAGTTCTTACCTGAAGTCGCTTTACCCGGGACGGTAGGGCGAGAAGTTCTTTTAGCCCAAGCAGTTCTTGCCAGTTGGAGTAGCGCCTATTGGGTCTTTCAAGAGGGCCGAGAATTCCTTGTCCGCATCCTCCGAGGTAGCTGGTGCCTTCAACGCCTTGCCTAGTGGCTGCCCCGAGAGTTCCACAATTAAATCGATAGCGGGTGCAGAAGGCGTAGCTCCATCAGGGGCGATTTGCACACTACCGCCATTGTGAGAATGAACAACTTGATCCATATATTCGGGGCTTGGATTGACCCCTTGGCCAGGGATAGCCAAGTTAACATCCGGCAATAAAGATTCTCCCTGTAATGCAGAATTTTTAACCATGCCACATTCCAAATTCCCTGGATATTCATAGCTTGCCAATATATCGGTCCCGTTGTGAAAATCAACCGAACCAGGCGCAGAATAATTAGCCTTAGTAGATGCCAAAACAGAGGCAGAGCAATTAGCCTCCACCTTTGACTCGTTGACCACTACCATTCCACCATTAGCCGGTAGCTCACCGCCTTCACTCGTCGCGACAGAGAGGAGGGACGCAGGGGAGACTCCACTGGCCACTGGAGTAGACTGGGTGATTGGCCATACGCATCCATGAGGGGCAAAATCCAGAGATGTTTCTGGATCCACAAAACCAAAACATTCAACCGCAGGTGGGAGAGGAGAGAGCCCAGCGTGGGTAGCCACCACCTATCACCGGTGAAGCAACACAATCAGTAGGAGGGGAGAAATCCGACGCCGGTGTCGCAGGAGGATAGGGGTATATCCGACGCCTGTGTCGCATCCACACTAGAGGGCGAAGAACTAGAGCCACCACGGCTACGGGCGACAGAGGGAAGCGGGGGGCGATGACCGCCAACACAGCCGGGGGGAGCCAAGGGCGGGGAGACAGCGCCGGCGTCGACCTCGTGCCTGGCCTGCGTTTGGACATCTTGGGAAGAGGAGGGGAAGCACCGCCCAGGGGAGAGGCAACCTTGCCACCAGGCTGGGGCCTGGCGGCTCGATCGGGGGATCCTGGGGAGGCTCAAGGAGGTGGGGCGACACTAAGGCAGGGCGGAGGCGGGACTGGGACGACGCCAAGGAGGCACCAGAGTGGAGGGGAGTGGTGCGCGTGAGGCGGCTCGGAGGCGCGTTCCACTGGCTCTAACGGGAGGATTTTGAAGAGAGCTTTTTGACTTTAAAATTAAAAGATGTTAATAGAAGGGGAATGAGAGTTCATTCTAAAACATAACGTAGGAAAGACTGAACGAACATAATTTTTGTTTGATTTGTGAGAAAAAAATTAAAAGAATCGTTTAAAAACAAAAGAATTATAATCAATCTCTACCAACAACTACTAATTAAAGAGATTTTGATGAAAGAGAATCTTCAGTATGGATATGTAGATATCAAGTTAGATAAGTTTAGGTTAGCTTTTTTTTACTTTTACTGAAAGTAATGTAAGCAAACAACAAGAAGATAATGGGGCATTTGTTTTGCAGTAGTAAATAAAATGAAATTAGGAAGCCATCATTCTTCTATATTTTTAGTTCATGCAGGTGTGAAGGAAATGGATCACTGGTCACCACCGATCACGGGTCAATGACTGATATTCTTCAGTTAATGGTCAAAGATTATTGAAAAAGTGAATGGTACATTTGGAGTTGGAGATGACTAAGAATGTGGTAAATTCACTTTGATTTTGCTTCTTAAATTTTTAAGTTTCCATGTATACGTTTGAAATAAATCTTTACATCATTCTCAGAGACATTTCATTTGGACAAAAAAGCAAAATAAAATAAAAAAAAAGAAATATAAAAATATTTCTCTTGCATTATTTTGACGGTTTGTTTGTGTGAAAAAAGAATGAAATAAATCATTGGTCAATGAAGGAGTTGGGGTAATTCTCACCCTTTTATTTTCCTAAAATATGTATTTTACACAATATAAAAAAAAATCATTCCAATTCGATTTACCAAATACCCAAAACAAATGGCCCAATGAATATGTACTGGTGATAGATCGATTATCCCTGAAGTGACGAAACCTACATCCCAGTTCCAAGGCCCAATAATTATTAATTTCATGAGCGCGTGCATCGTCTGGGCAGTTCAAAACGTGTGCTCATATAAGAAGAAAGGATGGGCTGTATGTGAATTGCTTTGGGCTTGTTTTACTTATGATGGGCTGTAACGAATCTCAAAATTGCGAATGCTGCAAATATGGATGACGTAAGATTGACGAAACGTTGATGTCAGTTTGTTGAGTACTCCTTTCGTCCTGTTTACTATTTGGACATGTCGTTTGACTTTAATTTTTAACATATAAGATAAATTAATTTTAAAATTTAAGTTTTACATATGAATCCTTACATGATAAACTATATGTTACAAAATTTAGTTTTATAAAAATTATTTTATCTTATATACTTAATATTGAAATGGAAAGAAGATGTGTCATAAAGCAAAACAGGAGATCAATTCAGGACGGTGGGAGTATTTTTTATTTGAGAAAACCCTGCGTAGAAGTGGTCAGTTTGTTGAGTTGGGTTGGGACTTTGGGTCATGAATGTCTAGAAGAGCCAAAAAAAGAAAAAAAAGGAGAGTACGAAAAAATCCACCGCTGGACTTGGACTAGTCGTGACTGGTCTGGTGACGAAAGTAAAAGTGAGACATGAACAGAACAGCAAAATGAAAAAAAAAATACTCTACTAATAAAGAAAGCACATCGTTTAACGTAACCTTGACTTGAGTTGACAAGGACGGATCTTTCATTTTCGTAACTCGCCCCGAGCCCGAGGGCAGTCAAGCAAACGGACGAGTGGAGGGCCCACTGTATGCTCATCCCAAAGAAAAAATCTACCTGTTTAACTTCAAAAAGGTAGAAAGGAAGTTATATAAAGATTATTTATTTGATAAAGTCAACAACATCTCCCACTGATCTATACGTAAATCTCACTTTTAAAATAAATATTGAAATAAAATAAATTGCCCATTACCTCTACGTAGTATGTACTACTCCCTCCGTCTAAATTCATCGTCCTGTTTGCTTTATGGCACGCTTTTCCACTTCAATATTAAGTATATAAGATAAAATAATTTTATAAAACTAAATTTTGTAACATATAGTTTATCATGTAAGGAATCATATGCAAAACTTAAATTTTCAAAATTAATTTATCTTATATGTTAAAAATTAAAGTCAAACGACATGTCCAAATAGTAAACAAGACGGTCAAAGGAGGAGAGGAGGGGTAGTAGTAATTCTTTTAAAGCGGGCTGAGGTTGGGGTTGATGATCTCTGTATCACCTTTTTTTATACTCCCTCCGTCATGAATTGACCGTCCTGTTTACTATTTGGACATGTCGTTTGACTTCAACTTTTAACATATAAGATAAATTAATTTGAAAATTTAAGTTTTACATATGATTCCTTACATGATAAACTATATGTTACAAAATTTAGTTTATAAAATTATTTTATCTTATATGCTTAATATTGAAGTGGAAAAACGCGTGCCATAAAGCAAACATGACGGTCAAATTCAGGACGGAGGGAGTAGTATAAAAGATTAACAGCGGCATTAATACCTAATTAGTATGCGCTTTTTAAGGGATTGATTAACGGATAAATTAGTCCTCCGGTAAATAAAGAGGCCATGTTAAATAAGTAAATAAAAAGTGCGCTGTTTAAAAAATACTCACTCCGGTCTGAATTGACTGTTTTGTTTGTTTTATGACACGTTTTTCCACTTCGATATTAAGTATATAAGATAAAACATTTTTATAAAACTAAATTTTATAATATATAGTTTAACATGTAAGGAATCATATGCAAAACTTAAATTTGAAAAATTATTTTATCTAATATGTTAAAAATAAAGTTAAACGAGATATCCAAATAGTAAACATGACGGTCAGAAGAGAGCGGTATATATCACCATGGGTACCTTTGTGCTCTTTTTTTAGTATAGATAAGAAGAGGTTACCTTACCTGTAATTCAAAAAAAAGGCACGTGAGGTTGGTTGACCATTACGACTACTCTATAGTAGAAGAGAGAGGGTACAGAACACCGCACGTGGACGGTGGCGGTGGTTTGCGATCAAAGGGATTATACATATGCGTATAGTGTTTTTAAGATAGATATACATGGGGTATAGTGTCACTATTGGCTAAAAAAATGTCGTTATTACTTTAAAAATATATATGTCCTATATTTAAAAATACATAACCCCAAGTAAATAGAAATCCATAACTTCAAGGATTACACTTTTCTAAAATGATGACTAAAGGTCAAACTAATACAACAACCGTACGTTGGTAGAAGAATGTTTCTTGCACATTAATCATTTCATCTTTGAGATCACAGGGAGTTTTGTAATGTATGGTGATTAAAGTAAGGCATTCACAAAATAATTATGTAACTACTATAAAACATAGAGATTTATTTGGTTTAATCACTCAAACAGAGATACAAACTTCACACTAAAAGTTACATGAATATATAACATGTCAATCATGAAGGCCGGCCTATCCAACCAAAATGTATTAGTACGTGTTTTACCGGAAGTGCATGTATGACATATATATCACCTAGTTAGAAATAATTTTAAGTTACGAGTGAATGATCATTTTATAAAATTTAGAGCACGGACCCTCAATATTTATAATATTTGATCGGTACAGAAGTGCTAACTAATCAAATATTCTGGTTTAAAACCTATTTCACTTAAAAAAATCTGTATTTATAATTAATACTCTTAATCAACAATTATTAATTAAATAACGACCCTGACTTACAAATTTATTCATATATATGTAAATGCGCGCTGGCTAAATCTTTAAGAGTAACATGGTAGTTGGATCTAATGGTGGCCACCGAATCCGAATCTACCCGGAACCGGCGAATCTACCCGGAACCGATTGGAACCGGAACCGGCCGGAACCGGGCCGGAACCGATTCGGAACCGGAAACCGCCCCCTTGCGAATCGATCCGAATACAAGTTTTGAGATTCGGGACCGAACCGGAACTGGAACCGGAACCGGACCGCCTGGAACCGCCCGGAACCGCCCGGATTCGCGTCGGATTCGGAACCGTGGAACCGGAACCGGAACCGGAACCGGTGGAAACGGAACCGGAACCGGTCGAAGTTTACCGTTGGAAATAGCCGTTGGGAACCGGAACCGTGGGAAATGAAGAAGGAAATGAGAGAATGAGATAAGTCTTGCTTTTTGAAGATATTTATACCTTAAAGCAAATAGTAACCATTAGTCATCTTTATTTACTTAACAAGTTACAAGAGTGGTGAGTTACCACACTTAAAACCGGCCCCTATTATTATAAACAAGGGTATTTTAGTCTTTGATGACTCATTTAATTACTTATAACAACATATGTTACAAACTAGCTTATTAAAGTCACTATTCATAAAACAAGGCACATAGAAGTGAAATTTTTGATTTCCCATGATATAGACCTCCACATGTGATAATATATAGTACACATGTTAATTAAAGAGTAATGATGGACATTTAGCCATTCAAAACTCATTTACAAGATAATTTTTCAAAAATGTGCTTTAAGACTCCTTAAAGCACATTTTGTGTTTTAACTAGTTTTCAAGCTTGGTTTTCTTTGGTAATTGATTTAATATGTTCATTAATATATAAATAAAGTCTTGGTAAGCTTATTAAGTCTTAACCAAACTTATCACAAGCTTAGAGCACATTTTAGCCCATATTGACCTTAAGGCATTTATTTGTGTTTCCTAAGGTTTAAATTTTTACTAATGTTTCTAAGACAAAAAATGTGCTCTAAGCTTGGGATAAGTTTGGTTAGAGATTTTTATGTATAGGTTGGTGTTCATTTTGGACTATATATTTATATACTAATATTAATGATGAGTATTACTCATTAGATGAATAATCATTGATTATTCTTTTTCATTTGAATTAATTCCTTATTAATTATGGTTGGGGGTATTTCACGAATAGAAATGATGCATGCAAAAATAGTGCTTATCACATCTTTCATAATTATCTGTTATAATGCAAGCCTTTTAGATCAAACAATTTGGGATCCACATTCCAAAGAAAGATGGATATAGTATTCAAGCAACAACTTAGACATGTTGAGGTGTTTAACTGATCTAGTGGTCCAAAGCAACTCTAAAGAACAACATAGAAGGTCTAAAATAAACATTTGAAAGTATGGAAAATGTATGAAACAAAACATAACTTTGAAAAGTGTGAGTTTCAAGTAACCACGTGGAAGTTTCTAGGATTTGTGGTTGGACAAATAGAGAATAAGGTCGATTCAGAAAGTCACAAGCCATTTTAGATCTTTCACCACCCAAGAACATCAAGTATGTGCTAGAACGTATTGGAGAACTAACAGTTGTAAAGAGATTTTGTTCCACATTATAGGAAAAGTGAACCCCATTCTTCAACGTACTTTGAAAGAAATCAAGGTTCCAATGGAATGGTGACTGTGTGGCTTGCAAGAATAAAGAAAGGAAATTTCATGAAATGCCACCATATTTTTGGCTAACACATAGGACTTCTATTTTGTATTGTAATCTTTTAGAATGTATTAGTATTACTTTCTTTCTATGTAATCTTTTAAGACTTCCAAATTGAAATCATGTAACCTATTAGTAGCTGTACTCTTTTTCCTTATTAGGGTTTTCCCAATGGTTTTTACCTAATAAGGTTTTAACGAGGCAGTGAATCATATAATAAAATCAGCTTATTTTTGTAAATTCAATACAAAAATTTTAGTCTTTGGTCTTACACATTTAAGATTATAAACTTGAGGAATAACCTAGCTAGGAGTAAAGTGGACGAAAAGAGCAACGTGTGCGCGCAAACGGATCTAAAATCGGAGTTAAAAGAAGAAACTAGAGCGATCGAATCTTTCCGGAACCGGTCGGAACCGCCCCGGAACCGCCCCGGAACCGGTCGGAACCGATCGGAACCGGAACCGGAACCGGAACCGTCCGGAACCGGTCGGAACCGTTGATTTGAGCGAATCCGAAGCGAATACAGAGTTCGAACCGAACCGGAACCGCCCCGGAACCGCCTGGAACCGGTTCCGAATCCGAATACACATTTTCCGGAACGGAACCGGTGGAACCGGAACCGGGAACCGGTGGATTCGGATTCGTGGCCAGCATTAGTTGGATCCATATTTTTAACGCCGCGTATGATCTGTACAAAACAGTTAAGTTTGAATGCACTAGTTCTAATAATATTTTTCTTATCACCCATACTTTCATCAATGAGAAACTTCCTCTAAGAACTTCCAACTGTTTCGTTATTTTTGGAGGAGAATACATTTATTTACTTCTTCTTTTTTAAAAAAAATAAAAAAGGTAACCGAGTACACAGATGAACGTACACTACACAGGGGATCGAGAGACACGTAGCTTTCAACCCAGATAAATAGAGGAAGGAAGAGGACAGTCAAAGAGTTGTGTTGTTATTGAAATTAGCTACATGTCATATTAGGGGGCTTGGCCCCAATCTTTGACAAAAAAATGAAAGTTATATGTTAGATTACTCATGTGAATGACAATAAATAATGACATTTTAGATAATAAAAAAAATATCATATAAAGTAAATATATTAGGTGTCAATTATCCGTCATTAACGGTGTTATTACTCCATTTTATTCTCAATAGATAGATCTTTTCATTATTTTAAAAATGATAAGCATGTTTAAATCCTATAATTTCCATCTCTACCTTGTCTTTTCTATCACTTTCTACCTTTTAATATATATCAACTTATAATGCAAAAATGTAAGAATGAAATGTCAAGAACTAAAAAAATCTATATTTAAACAAGATGAAGTATTTTTCTTGGATAGTGTATATGTTTTGAAGACTTGCTAAGTTATTAGTACCATCATTTAATGGTTTACTTTGTTGTTCTTTGACATTTATGTTATATAATAGTGATTTTTTATTTCTTAATGTAATATTCCTTTATGATACTGAATATCTTAGGCAATTTACATAGTTTTATATTTAAATAGTTGAACATTTGTTACATAGCATTAATATATAGCTAAAAATAATGTTTGTTAACATATTTTTGACCCCCTAACAATTAATTCCTGGCTCCGCCCCTGCGTATACTGTTTTAATTAACTGTTTTGTTCCGTGGTTTCACTAATTCACTTTAATATTAAATATATAGGATAAAATTTTTTAAAATCTAAATTTTATAAATAATTTCTTACATATTAAATTACGTATTACAAAATCAAAATTTATGAAATTATTTTATTTTAGACAAAATATACCATAAAATAAATAAGACTGATAGAAGTATTTTGTATGTGTACTATAACATCGAAGTCAAATGGCCACTATCCTTGACCTTATTTGTCCTTTCTAATTATTTCTTCTTCCCGAGAAGCTGCCTGAAATGATCGAGAAAATGTTATACTGTACGTACTTCTAGCGAACAAATCAGGAGCCCATGGTTGTCAGTGTTCATAATAGCGCGTTTGTCAGAGCACCGGCCGCGGATGAGAAATCCTCATGCACATGCATGAGACTGTGCATTCATATAGACCAACAAGGTAGTTAATTACTACTCCGTCCCGTCCTAAGTGTCCTGTTTGCTTTTTGGCACGTTTTTCCCTCAATATTAAACATATAAGATAAAATAATTTTATAAAACTAAATTTTGTATTATATAGTTTATCATGTAAGGAATCATATGTAAACTTAAAATTTTCAAAATTAATTTATCTTATATGTAAAAATTGAAGTCAAACGACATGTCCAAATAGTAATAGGACGGTCAAGGTGGGACGGAGGGAGTAGAACCAAAAAGCCATAGGCCCCGTTCCTTCATCGGTTGTTAAAATTTTACCCACATTAATGTAAATTGAATAAGCACAACTTAATATGGTATGGGATAATATGTCGTTTCGTTGTTGGCTGAAATTTTGAGTTGTCTAATATATATCAAGAGAATGTCCTTGCTTTTCTGACCACCACTCTTCCATTTTGCTTCATCCATAGTTAACTCTTTGTTAGTAAACGTCTTTTTTTTTTTTGTTCTTCATTTCCTAACGTCTTCGCTCCTTTGAATGATACTTGTTTTCGTACTGTATGCAGTTATCTTCTACCTTTGTCATTCCTCCTTTTTTTTTTAACTGTTTTTCATTATTCTAATGTCTCCTAACTGTGTTCAACGAGAAGATGATGAACCCTCAAATTGAGTACTCGTAAAACACGTACACGTACTTCAATCTGAGAAGAGAAGAACAAGTTTATAGAGAAACGAAAAAGAAAGCGGCAACCTGTTAACAACATCTCTGAGTGTAGCCAAAAATAGTTATATTAATAAAATATGTATTATATTTATAAAATATATACATTACTTATATAATAAATATTATATACAAGTTAGTACTTTTATTTATTATACTGATTTTATTTTTTCATTCTATTGTTAGGTTGTACTGTGAATATAATTATCTTTGACATGTAGTCACGAATTTACCAACTATTAATATTAATTCCATGGACGCAAAAAACCTAAAGACGAGCTTAATTTCAAACGCAACTATTATGACCTTTATCATTAAGATGTCTCCTTCACGATTTCCCGAAATAAACGAGCAAATCATTCTTCTATCAAATCCAACATATTGACGATCAAGGAGCTTAATCTATAATTTTCCACATTAATCAGACTACCGAAGAGGCCATAGTATATATGTAGTACTAAGCGGAGGCTATTGTGTTGTGAACTAGGACATATGGAACTCATGGTAAAATTAATTAACTCCACCAACTTCATCGGAAATGTGTATGTCAATCTTGACACCACCCGTGGGTCTCTCCTTCATAATGAAACCCTTGAAAACAATTAACTAATTACTATACAATTAATTAGTGTAACGAAAACGTGTCACAGACACAAACTGCTAGCCCTCAATGACAATGAACATGAACGTATAGTACACACAGTGGTCCCATCCCATAGATAAACTGGTGAATTTTACACATAGGACAAACATACATCATTACATACTACTACTAGTATTTGTTTATTTCCGAACACTCGCTGTTGCGAAAATTATAACACGTTTCCTACCACGGAGAGCAAAGCGAGGTGTAAACTCTAGCAGTATATGACTAACTGGGGGATTACTGATAAGACAAATACGAAAACCTAAATCACTCCCATTTAGTCTTCCATACATCACAACTTTTGTTCTAAGCTCACAAATTAGTACTCCCTCTGTCCTGAATTGACCGTCTTGTTTACTATTTGGACATGTCGTTTGACTTCAATATTTAACATATAAGATAAAATAATTTAAAAATTTTAGTTTTGCATATTATTCCTTACATGATAAACTATATATTACAAAATTTAGTTTGATAAAATTATTTTATCTTATATGCTTATATTGAAGTGGAAAAACGTATCATAAAACAACAGGACGGTTAATTTAGGACGGAGGGAGTATATTAGTTTTAGGTGCTTCCCTATCCCGTAACAAAGCCATGGTACGTAATTCATCCAAATATCAGTGCCAGAATCCAATTCGATTTTTCGTTGTGTTGTGTGACAAGGTTAGCAATTTATTTCTTAAAAAAGACCGACCGACAAAAGAGCCTCACTCACAACGCACAGAAGAAAAAAGGTGGAGGGTCCTCCTGTTAATTAATTAACCGGGCCCAACAAGGAACTCCATCATAATTCATGCATAAAAGTACGAATTATAAGTGGAGCCCATATAAATAAATATTTTGACCCTAATTGTTTGACAAACTTCAGAGAATCTTATCTTATCGCCTTTGAATTTTGAAACGTACGTACTAACAGTAAGAAAATCACTCTCTCTAAATCACCTCTGCAATAAGAGGATTCTAGAAGTTTAAAAGCGATCTACTATATGTTTTGTGGTGAATTCTTGTCTATATCTAGCTAATTGCGGTTAATTAATTATATATGCTAAATACCAAAACTTATTGATAGGCCGGAGTAGTATTTATCTCCTTTATTGGACCGGCCGTCATCCATCGTTAAGTCTTCGCGATCGGGGTCCCTAATTTCCATGTACTAACAGAACTTTTGCTTCTGCATGGACACCGAAATTGTGAATTACTTCACCTCGCGTTTTCTTAATACAAGCAAGCCATTAGGAGGAGTTGTTGTCTAATTACGATCGCGCGAATACCTACTCCATCAAGCAACAAGATGCATGCATTAAATTTTGATGCGGTTGCGGAAGTTTATGCCTTATGGTGACGAATTAAGATGAATATGCAAGTGTTATGAAACCACTTCATTAATTTGATGCAAATTCGAAGGTAGATGGATGCCTCTTAAATTCAAGCGTGTGTTAATTAATTAATTACTACAGTGGTTCAAATTACTATACTAAACTCAAACTTCTTAGCATCTCGGTCAGTTACTATATACTTGGAAATTGTGTAATAAACTGACTAGATCATCACACTAAATCTGAACCACGGCTAAATAAATCTCTGAAATAATTACAATATTATAGTAGTAGTAGTTTTCTCTTGGCACGGGCATCCACAATAACAAGAGTAGATTCCACTTCAAAATATAATATTTTATTCTTCTTCTCACAATCTCTCTCCTCTTTGTCAAGCCACCCACCTCTCACACAACTTCTCTCCTCCATGTCATATTTTATCTTTTTGTTTTACTAATTTGGGGTGGATTCCACACCATTGTGGATGCTCTAACTAGTCTTGATAATTTAGAGTTTAACCGTTTTTAGAGCCAAAACTTTTAAAATAGGTTCTTAATATTCTTTTTACATTATTTAAAGAATTATATCTGCTTTTAAAATTCGGGTAGAAAATCCCTTTTAGTGTTTGTCTCTTTTTCATGTTATAATCATGAAAACCATAAGAGCATGATTATTAAGGGTTCTTAAGTTAAAAATAAATAAAAAAATATGAGGTGGTAGAGAGGGTAAGAACTCTAATTTTAAGTTTTTAGAGAAGAAATTTTAAGAACCTATAAATAGGATCTATCAGTTAAATCTTATATATTTTTTAAATTAATATTTTAAAAACTAATAATGATATAAATAAACCAAACATTTAAATTCTTAAAATCTCATTCCGTATAAAATGAGATCTATATTGACTTAGTTATTTCATATTTTTAATATATATTTATTTTAGGTAAATTATGTTTGCATTTTAATGATATAAAAATATAATATTAAAATATACTTGAAAAATATAATATTAAAATAGTAATAATAATAACTAAATATTTTGTATTCTTATAATAATTAATAAGTAAAAAACAACATAATATGAGAAATGAGGATAATTTAAAACTAAATAATACTTTCTCTAATACTGTAAAAATGGATATAGTTTTTAAATGTTGTGGATTATGATTAGTTATACTTCCTCCGTCCCGCTTTGACTGTCTCGTTTACTGTTTGGACATATCGTTTGACTTCAATATTTAACGTATAAGATAACATAATTTTACAAATCTAAGTTTTATAATAGAAAGCTTATATGAAAAACTATATGTTATAGAAATTTATTTTATAAAATTATTTTATCTTATATGTTTAATATTGAAGTGGAAAACGTGCCAAAAAGCAAGAGAACACTCAAACTGGGACGGAGGTACTCCCTCCGTCCCTTCTTGACCGTCCTGTTTATTATTTGGACATGTCTTTGACTTCAATATTTAACATATAAGATGATATAATTTATAAATCTAAGTTTGTAGTAGATTCCTTAGGTGATAAACTATACATTACAAAATTAATTTTGTAAAATTAATTTATATATATTTAATATTGAAGTGGAAAAACGTGCCAAAAAGCAACAAGACAGTCAAACTGGGACGGAGGTAGTAGTAGTATTTTGACAGTGACGTCATCGATTACACGTAAGGCCACGTGAGGCTTTAAGATTGTTTTTCTTTTTTTTACCTTTGGTTTTTTTATTGGAGTTGATCAATACCGACCTGGTCTGGTGGCTCAATCTGGCCAGTCTGAAAAGCCCATGTGGAAAAAATTCCGGACGGATTTGTATAATAAATCAGGCTGAATGAAAAAATCTGGTCGAATTTCGGTAAAATTTTAAGCTCGTACTAAGTTTGGTCAGGCCTGATTTATTATCTTATATAGTTTTATAAATATAAATTATACCCCCTCTTGTTCTCAATATATGTTTTTTGGGTCCTTTCACTATTTTCAAAATATGACGTATCCTAGTTTTTTTTGTCATCTACTTTTCAATTTTATCCCTCGTCTTTTATTTCATAACTCTACTTTTCAAATTATTTCAATTCCCAATGCAAAAATTAAGGATAAAATAGTCTGACTATTTCATCTTTAATTCTTATCACTATATCTAGAAAATCAAGTATTGATAACAAAAGAAGTATATATTTAATTTAACTTTATATAATATCATTTACTATTCATTTAAATTATATATAAGATATATTAATATACATACAATATATACAATATATACATATTATAATTAATATATATTAATATTATACAATCTATATATATTTTTTAAAAATTTAATAATAATATTTAAAAAATTATAAAACCGGGACGGGCTGTACAATAGAAACGATTAAAATAAATCCGGGCTTAGTTCAATTCGACCAAAAAATCTAAAACCTTACTTAGACAAATATATAGATCCATTTAAGTCTAAAATGTAATATTGACCTGGCCCGACCTGACCTGCCACATGTTTGAACAGCTCTGGATTTTATGCAGTAAAGATGAACATCACGAGTGAGAAAAGATTATCCATGTCATATCATATACCACACACCCATGTATAGTACTGTTTTCTTTCTCTACGCCCTCGTTAATTTTCATCTTCAAAGTGTTGTGGCTTTGCGCTGTTCAAAGCATGGGTAAAAATAAAAATGTTTGACGGTAGCTAGAGAGAGCTCTCAAATTTTGGGATACATATTGAGAAAGTGCTAGTGTTTGTATATGATAATTATTCCGTTAACCATTATCTTTAATTATACACACACCATTTCTAATTAAATTGAATATGATAACTATTCCCTTATCTATAAATCTTCAAAATACATCTCTAAACAACATTTAAAAACAATAAGAATTTAATTTATTATAATTCTATGAAAATAGAACACTTTATTGGTAAACTTTACACACTCGACGCCTTAAAATTTCTGAGACACGCAACAATATATATCTTGGTCGTTATTAATTAAGAGTTAAGCCTGGCTATGGGTTCGGTAATTAGGATTGTTTTGGGGTCTGATGCTAAATTATTGTCGCGTCCAAGCAAACCTGGATGGTGGATCTTTGGCTGAACTGTTTTGTTAATATATAATATAGGTTTTAAAAAGAAAAAAAATACTAGTACATATTATCGTTGTGTGAATGAATGAGTAACTAGCTAGCTCTTCCAAAATGACGCTTATCTTCAATTCGACTAGATGGACGGTAGTAAGAAAGAGATGGATCAGATCAGAGGTGATCGCGTCTCATATAATATCGCATGGAAAAGACAAACAGAGCAGTATGAGAAAGAGATGGATGTTCTTGTTTTTATTTACGTGTTTGTCAACGATACAATGCTAAAAGGTAAAGTTGCTTCAAATTATAAGACATTAAATGTTTGTCTAAATTGTTGACTCCAGTTGAGTCAGTTTCAGAGAATATTCTTATCGAACTTCGTACCATTATTTTTTAAAAGATCTATACAAGGTTGTAAAAAACGGTACAGGAGACCAATACGGACTATAGAGAGTACGTGATACGGAAGTATCAATACGGATAAAACGGGAATCAATACGGATGAAACAGTAATATTTAAATAATGGCGAGCAACACTACGCATACTGCTTCTCCTTGCATGGGAAATGAGAAACAAGACGATATTCCAACAGCAGGTAACAACGATAGCTGAAGCTCAGGAGATCTTGAAGGTTAAGGTTTGGAGATGGATCTCCCTCAATGGAAGGAGTCCGCCGATGGAAATGCACTCGTTCCTACATGATAATGGACTGCTTCAAAGATGGAAGTTACTCCATTAGGTGCAGTAGGATAGTCCCCCTACCGTTTTGTTACTGATAGTTTTTTTGTTGTTGATTCATAGGAACGTGGATTCATAGGAACGTAGATGGAAGCTGTGTTCTAGCATCTTGCTGGTTATAGGGTTGCTATTTATGTATGTAGCTAAATATTTACTGTAAACTATCAACTGTAAACGCATTCATCTATATACAGGTTTGGCGCCAACCATTACAAATAAAAAAAAATAATAAAAAACGTATAATAAATATTTATAAATTTGAAATATGTTCCACTTTGTACATAATATTAGTATTTTGTTATTAATACCTTCAAATTGCATATTTATATTGCTTATTTATCGCATTCTTAAACTATAAGAAGTTTGTAGAAGTTTTGTTGAGTGATGGATAAGTTACATAAGTGAATTTTAAGAAAATGTCACAGTAGTACTAAGTAGGGAAAAAAACAAAAAATAGTAGGATTGAAAAGTCATTGGTATAATTATAATTTACTCTAAAAAATATTCAATCTATAGTTAATGGTGGTGTGTGCTTAATAACATCATTTTTTTCTTAAGTAAAACCCTATATAAGGTCAACATTATATTCATTTAGGAATTTAATAGAAAAAATTAGTCTTCTTTTTGCTCCAGTCAAATCGTTGTTTTAATAATTTATACCGTATTCTTTAAAAATACGGTAAATACGGAAATACAGATGATTATACGGTCGTACGCCACCACGAGACGGGGTGTTCAATGAAACGGATTTCATACGGCCGTATCAATACGTTTAATTATAAAAACGGGCGATACGCCGTATAAACGGGCGTACCGTACCGTTTTTTACAACCATGGATCTATATATATTAAAAATATAGCAATTGAAATAATAAATGATGAGTAGTATTTAGTGCTAATATTTTTCAACCTCCTAAACCGTCACTGCATTATTTGATTTGATTTAGTTTCGCGCAACAAGTTGGTTCTTGAAACCGGCCAGAGGATCGATTGAACTATTATTACTAGTTTCGAGCTGAAACCGTACCGTAGATAGAGACCACAAGTCAAACAGTCCACCCACCACCATTATGGCCAGGCTAATTTAATAAACTTGCATTGAAAGACCAAGATCTGCTGCACCTTTTGACTCTGGGTACCCATCTACACCCATCTGCCAGATAAAAGAATGTTTCCTTTGCGATTATTATTATTATTATCATTATTCTAACTGAGTAATAAGATCCGATTATTATCAAGCAAACTTATGGTAGTATATCGATCTCTGGCTGTAAAAAGATCACGATTTACGAGCTAACCCCCAACCATGTGACCAACAAGTCGGTTAACATCAAAGGATGTAAACCCCATGCTCTTTTTACGGTTTAATAATTTTAATGCCAGATATTTCTATTTTTTAAGGATAAAATTAATCACAGATGCAGATGAGTAATAAAATGATTTATATCGTCTCTGTCAAACACCCCCTGCCTCTATAAATTCAAAGCTTACTTTAATAAAATTCAACGGAAAAACAAAAACAAACGAAACAAAAGAAAAACTGTCTCTCCACGTCGTCGGTTGATGCAATTGCAAGTTGATAATGGGAAACCAAGTCAACCCTCCGACATGACTGTTTGACGCGCGGGATCCTAAAGGGCACTACCTACCTTTTTATTCCTTAGCTTTCTTCTTTTTTTAAGTCCCTACAGCACTCACTGATTTAGAATGGAATCCAGGATTTCATTTCTTAATATGTACATTATACTACTACCTCTGTCCCAAATTGATCTTCCTGTTTGCTTTTTGGCATGTTTTTCCACTTCAATATTAAACATATAAAATAATATAATTTTATAAAATAAATTTTATAACATATAGTTTTTTACATAAGGATTCTATTGCAATACTTAGATTTATAAAATTATGTTATCTTACATGTTAAATATTGAAGTCAAACGACATGCCCAATAATAAAGGGGAAGGTCAATTGGGGACGGAGGGAGTACCTTTTATTAAGGAGCTACTATCCCAACTTAAGGTTATAATTATGATCTAATCAGCTGATCATCATTCATATTAATTAGAAGTGCATGATCAAATATATATGAGCATGAGCGGGATAAGGATAAGTAACTAATGATAATTGATACCATGATGACGCTGGATTCCAGTGTGGTTGAGTCGACGGTGATGTCTCATGAAGAAAAGTTATTCCGCGTTTTCTGTTGCTTTTTTTTTTTTATGCTTATTGATCCCAGCTTCAACCAGCCTTTAATTAACTCGAATTAGAAAGGCGAATTGCAACCTGGCGCCAGGTTCTAAGGTGTAGATCGGATATATTTATCCTTTTTTTACTTAATCATTTTATAAAACTTTAAAATATTGTATCTTATTATATATAAGTTCAAATAACATAAATTTTATATTATATTTATTATATTGAGCTCTTCAAAATAAGACTAAACATGAATATATTTTGATAAATTTATTTTTTTTACTTTTAATATGTACATATGTTTTTAAGATTAATTGTGAATCTTAAGTTTAAGAAAAGTGAACCAAAGGTTGTTAAAAATTGAATCAGAGGTCGTTAGGCCTTAAACCCTGCACTACAAACCATTAAAATGTCTTCGGCGTTTTTAGCATTCCTATGGTGGTTTTTAGAGTGTTTGGGGGTAAGGGTAATCTTTTTTGCATTAGTTCTACACATTATATTGTTGTCACAGACTTGACAATTTTTTAGGGTTTGTGGTTTAGGGTCTTACTACCCTAAAAATACCTTCGACATTTTTAGCTTTCCTAAGATGATTTTTAGGGTGTTTGGGGGGTAGGTAATCTTTTTTGTATTAGTTTTACACTTATATTGTCGTTACTGACTCGATAGGTTTTTAGGGTTCGTGGTTTAACCCTAAAAGTACCTTTGACGTTTTTAGCTTTCCTATGGTGGTTTTTAGTGTGTTTGAGGGTAGGGTAATCTTTTTAGTATTAGTTTTACACTTTATATGTCGTTACTGATTCGATAGGTTTTTAGGATAACGACCCTAAACCCTGCACTACAAATCATAAAAATGTCTTCGGCGTTTTAACTTTCCTATGGTGGTTTTTTGGAGGTTTGGGGTAAGATTCATCTTGTTAATGAATAAGGTTCATTTTATTATAAAGAAGATTATTTTGCTATTGATATTAATATAATTCACTTTAAAAATACTTGATATATACTCATTCTAAAATATAAAATGTTAAGTTTACAAAACATATCCATGATGCATCTTGTTTTGAAGAGCACGAAAAATGATGAACGATAGTATAATTTTTTTGTACTTTTATTTTGTAAGTTATAACATTTTTTTTTAAAAAAATAGTTCTATCTCCTACCAATTCAACCCCTAACTTCTCCCCTAATGATACCTTCCTTTTTTTTTCCTTTTTTCCTTTTTTTCCTTCCTTTTAGAAATTTAGAATCTGGCGCTAGAGAAGGGTAATGGAGTCTATACATATTAAGGTTAGATTAGTAATTGTTTCTTTTCCTAACCCGTCTCAGTTTATTATCATCACGCTCGTCTAAATCCTGAGGAGAATGAGAGAAGCCTAACGGACGAAGAGCATGCTTTGCACCTCTTATTCTCTCTTTATTCCTTCCCTGTATATGATTATGAGCCACTGAAGTTTTTTTGATAATTTACTGTCAAAGGCAGTTTGTGGCAAAGTACGCTTCAAGAAGAAGCACTTGCCAAGTTACAAAAGACACCAGGCATAACAAAAAACAATACAAAAAGAACAGTAACAGACAAGAAACACACGAGAGAAAGAGTCAATAAGTAAGACATGAATCAAAGTGAGAGGGAGATTAGAACTCTAATGAGAGACTATTAGAGAGACTAGGTGTCGAGATCTCCGGGTGATTTTCTTTATTTTTCTTTTTTCCTTCAACCCTTGCACTTCTTCTCGGGCCTTCGAGAGATTTTGAAAAGTTCTCAATAGATAATAAGGGGTTCGGAATATGCACCTGTAGACGCTTACCAAACCAAGACAAGCAACTGCCTCTTTGTTGGCAATTTTATCGGTCGTGTCTTTCCCAATTAAGCTAGCACCGATATCATAATAAGTTTGCATAGAGTCAGGTATTTCATGTGGCAATGGAATCATGGTGGGATGGTCTGATGTGTTACTGGCCACATGGACTGTGTCAATCGCTTCATTAGGTTCAGAGGTGACTAATTCAATGTGAGAATCCGACCAATGACTGAGTGAGCTTCATGAGAAAAACATCACACACACCACCAGGAGCATAGTCAATGTTCTCAGATGCAAGATGGGCAGATAGAGCAAGTTGTTCCTGTAGGGTCTGATCTGGAGAGCACGTCAGACAATTAAGTGAATCCACCTGATTATTGGACCATCTTTAGGAAATCCGTATTCAAGCAGACGCAGAGTTCCAAGACAACGTAGTGCATCAGAGCTCTCACGATCTGTCTGAGAATCGCTAGTATCCTATTGGTACAATCAACACTTTGGATGGGGAACTTGATCTTGAGATTCCCACCTCATCAACTATCTTATTGTCTTGGTCTGTCACATGCTCCATAGACAGAGTTGGAGACAAGGAAGAAAAAACTTGGAGATTGTTGATTTCACTAACACCCACAGTTGTAGGAATATTATTCGTAAGAACAGTGAAATTTTCATTAATCAAGGTGAATTGATTGGTTTCAATCCTAACAATCGCCTCTGAGTAGCCTAGAGCGCTTGCTTCTTTGTCTCCCTCAATGGCAATCACTTTTCCTAGGTGTTGGGCAATGGAGATGATATTCTCTGTAGACCATGCCATCAATGGAATTCCTCTGATTATGATATCCACTAGTCTAGTGTTCGGTTGGTCTGAGGGCTCCCAAGCCTTGATTTTCAGTGAGATTTCTTCTCCAAGAGTTTAATGCGGTCTTCAACAGAATGCAGAACAAAAACAACAACCTTATCACCGGAGAGGGGGATGATTTCGTCCACTCGCACCCATTTACTAAGCTTAATCTTGAGTTGCTCAAAACGAAGATGATTTCCAGATTGTAACACAATACTTCTCTCTAGCTTAGAGACCATCATATTTGAAGCTTTTAAAGAAATAGAGTGTGGCATAATGTGAGAATCATGAGCAGCAACCTTTGACAAAGGACTCTCAGTCTCTTCAGCAATTCTCTGGGCAGAAGAAACATTTTTTCTCAGTGAAGAGGAGGCAGACGGAGCAGCAGAAACGGAGCGTCGATCTTTTGGTTTCCAAGGGACTGAAGTGATAAATCTTTTATCCGTTCTTCTTGTAGATGATTATCAAGAACAGTGATCTTGAAGAATTAAGAGAGTTAGGTTCCGGCACATATGGAACTGTTTACCATGGGAAATGGAGGGGAACTGATGTTGCAATCAAACTGATCAATGATAGATGTTTTGATGGAAAGTGAGAAAGGACGTTTGTCTTACCTCAGTGAGGTGAAACGGAAGCTTAGCTGGAACTGGTAAACACAAACAACTCATGTACACAAAGAGAGAGGAAAATTAGACTGAGGTAAAAAAATGTGGGCATTAGAGAATGTGGGTGTTTAGCGGGGCGATATTGCCCCTATCCGAAACATGATCTTCCATTGGTGGTGGAGAAAATAGTCCAGCTATTATACCAGAAAATAATTCACTTTTATAACATTGTTGCTTGATTTTATGTAAACATAAGATTCACTTTGCACTAAAACATCCCAATGTATAGGAAACTTTTATAATTTGAAACCGAATTTATTGAGAAAATAATTCATTTTTATAACACTAGTTATTCAATTTTCGTAAACATAAAATTTACTTCTATAACACTATTGATTCATTTTACGTAAACATAAGATATGAAACTTTTATGATTCAAAATTGAATGTATAGAGAAAATAATTTACTTTTATAACACTAGTGATTCTATTTACGTAAACATAAGATTCACGTTGACATCATTATAGCTAGTAATTATAATTGTCATATTAGTGGAACATTAGCAGTAATTATAATTTCGTACCAGAAAATAGTTCACTTTTTATAACTGTTGATTCATTTTGCATAATTATAATTTCATACCAGAAAATAGCTCACACATCAAAATGTACAGGAAACTTTATAATCTAAAACTAAATTTTATAGTAAAAAATAATTCACTTTTATAACACTACTTATTCATTGAACGTAAACGTAAGATTCATTTCGATAACACTACTTATTCGTTTTACGTAACATAATATTTACTTTGAACGAACACATCACAATGTATGAAAAACTTTTATAACCTGAAACTGAATTCTATAGTAGAAAAAATAATTAACTTTTATAAGATTACTGATTCATTGAATGTAAACATAAGATTCACTTTGATGACTTTACAGTAACTATAATTGTCATACTAGTGGACTATTATCAAACAATACTTAATTATAGCAGTAGCTATAATCTTACACCAGAATATACTTTATTTTTATAACACTGCTGATTCATTTTACATAAACATTAGATTCACTTTGCACTAACACATCAAAGTGTATAGGAAACTCTCTAATCTAAAACTAAATTTTATAGTAGAATTTTTTCTACTTTTATAACACTACTGATTCATTTTACGTAAACGGAAGATTCACTTTTGTAACACTACTAATTCATTTTACGTAAACATAAGATTCACCTTCCATTAACACATCGCAACGGTAAAACATAAAATTGTAAGTTTAGCAAAAATATATTCATAATGCATCTTGTTTTAAAGAACACGAATTATGACGAACAATAGTATAATTTTTATTTTTTGCACTTATATTTTGTAAGTTATAACACTTTGAAATTTAGTAATTTCTATTCAACCAACCAGGGTGTGACACATAGATGAATTTTTTCTTCTCACGCACGAATTCAGCTTGTATTGTTTTTTTTTTTAATTTACTTATATTTATACTGCACCACTAACATTGTTACACATGGCACTGGTGCCACCTTCTAACCTGGCACAAGCGCCAGGGTCTCTGCCCCATTAATTAATACTAGTGTTTTTTGGGCACACTTTATCCAGCTGTTAGAATAAAGCAGAGGATAAATTGAGAGTGATAGTGAAATTACTGTTAACGTTCAAAACAGCTTTCAAAAGCAGTTGTTTGAATAAAGTATAGGAGAGATTATGGAATTAGCACAAAAATTGATGGCAAAAGCCAACAAGGTCCACAAACTAACCCAATAAGCGTTTACATAAAAGTGTTCTAAGTCTCTTTGTCCAAAGTACAGGCCACTTGGACATGGAAAAGAATATGATTTTTCTTCTCAAATTTTGATCCCATCAAGAGACTTATTTTACATCACTACAAGATAAAGCTAGTTTAGCTACCAATGAATTGCCACCAAGCACATATTGGTATCTAAATTAAATAATTGCCATATTTTTAATGTTATTATCATGTTGGTTGCTATTGTGCTACAAAAACGACAATGGTAGCTAATTTTTTCTCAGTAGTAAGATGTCTACCACCTTACAAGAGTGCTACCATCAATAGTAGCTATTTTATCTTTCATCTTGGTTTCTTTAGGTAAAAATAATTTTGCTACAAACATTGGTAGCTAAATCATAGAATTGCTACTGATGGTTGATGCTAATTCAATCATGATACCTATTGTGTTATTATTTGAGTAACAGTAGCAAAAAAATTTGAACCACTAGCAACCTTGCTACTATCTTAGAAGTTGCTACCACCAAGTAGATAAGCTAAATTATGAAACAGCTACTGACACATGATCACCATTGTTATAGTGTTAGTGTTTCGATGATGGTAGTAAATATTTTTAACAAGTAGCTAAATTGCTACTATCTTAAATAATGAAATTGCAGCAGACAAATGACGTTAATAAGATTTTAGCTGATATTGTGCTACAATTGCTGCAGACTAATGATGCTAATGAGATTTTAGCTGATGTTGTGCTAATATTCTTAAGCGACAGCAAAATTACTATTTTCTTATACTTTAAACAAGTGATTATTATATAATTAATAATACAAACTATTTTATAATTCAGAATAATCCCACCCTTTCCCGGTAGGGTACTTTCAAATCCCACTCTTTTCTCAAAGAGTAACAAAAATTTTTAAAATTCAAAAATACAAATCCAATCATAATTAGGAAGAAACATGATAGATTTTTAATAATTTTCCAAAAATAATTGTAAATAAAGTTAAGGAAAAATATTTTTTTTAGTAATTAGCTACCTTACAACTATGCATATATATTTGATTGAGAATACATTCAACTCCAATTTTTTCTTAAAAGAGTAACAAAATAGTATACAATTGAAAATAGTAACCCATTTATAATCACGAAGAAAAAAAATAGAATTTTAAGAAATTAGCCTAAATATATGTATATAAATTTAACAGAAATGGTATAATTTAGTAATTAAGTAAAATAAAACTATGCATATAAAGGAAAGATGTAACACCCCAACCGTTAAACACGTCATTACCTCTTAAACTGTCACAAAAAACCCTTACTCACGCAGCGGATCTCCATTACAACGAAGGGTGATACAATGCCGTTAGCCACCCATATGGCTAACCAGGCCTATCTCACATACAACAACGATCTGATGGACTGGAACAACCGAGTACACAATACAAATACAATACTCAATTCATTTCTTTACTATACCGAGTCTACAATATACGGATGCCGATGACATATTCGGTCTTACACCTCATTCAAATACATAAGTAATTACAATCTAACTACCCATGCTACCACTGACCCCGTCCTACTCTCGTACGGTTTCGCCTTCGGTGTACCTGCGAATAAAAACGATGCCCCTAGGGGCTCAGCTTAAAGCTGCATATGAAATTCGCATATACCGCGTGCTAACCGCGGTACGCCGACTACTTTGGGTCGAGAGCATGGAGATTCATTATAATTCAATCCACATGCAATATAGCAATACATTATATATGTACACTACACAAGGACTCACATTCACCCGTGGAACACAATCCTTAACTAACATAACAAGGTTGTTAGTTGCATCAATTTACTCTTAGGCCTTGAAGGTTATACCTCGCTATGCCTTGGTTACTTATTCAATAACTCACCCGTTCACTCGGGTTACTTATTCTTATCCTCGCCCGCTCTCTTGGGTTACGTATTCTTATTCTCACTCATTCGCTCGGGCTACTCATTCTTATACTCACCCACGTTCTTGGGTTATTACCCTCTAATTCACCCACTCTCTTGGGTTACTAATACTTATCTCACCCACACTCTTGGGTTACTAATACTCAAGCTCACGTAGTTCTCGAGACACTTCAGGTCTCCTACGCTCTTCTCGCTTGTTTCCCTTAATACATACTTAAGCCAAGACTCATGGCTTTCGAGCTCGGTTTACTAGCTCCCGGAACTCACTCTTAGTTCCTACTACCTTTACATAGGTCCGACTACTCTCGGACTTCTCACATTCCCATGCACTCCTCTCTCGGAGTTATACCATAATTATGTATATTAATCTGGGAGCGTCTCTCTCGATGTTCCTAACGATTTGAGAGTATTACTTAAGTTCGGGTAATCTTAGATTTAAGAGTTACCCTTACATTTCAATTACTTAAACATTCGGTTATTTTCTCATACCGGGTAAAATCCTCATATAGGAGGTCGACCATGTCTCAAGGGAGTTAAATAATCCCTTAGGTGTCTTTTACCTTTCTTACAAGTTCCCATCTTGCACTATTTACTATCCTCTAGATGGAGGTTCATTTATCTCTCCACTCTTGTTTATTTCGTGGATCGGTACATTATGGTTTTCTAACCGTTATCGGGTATTACTCAACCCGTACATCTCCTCACATTCTAGGGAGTTCATATGTTCGCGTTATCGTTATACTTTATTCGATAGCTTGTGTGTGTTTGCACATTACCATTGTTTACGAGACTACCCGATCTACGGGTTTCTAGTCAATCAATACTCACTATGAGTCGGTCTATGCACTAGGTTAGACCACACCGGCATACAAGTATGTTAGCTCATACAACATACAACAAGGCATACATAATCAAACAAGGGATTATTTTCATGCTTTAATCTTGATTAAGCCGGCACACAAACACACAAATCAGAGTAACTCGGTTAGCATACGGGGCATGAGAAATGTCATCTCACCATGCTCGGTTCACACACGATCCTCTGGTAAGGTTCCAAACATTATTATTATTACTAAACTCATACGGTACATAATTAAATGCTACTCCCGTACTTACCCCGTTATCCCGTTATCTCGGTTTAACTTTTGTTAGTTTGAACTCTCACTTCTCACTCACCTCTAGCACTTTCTTACACTTCTTAGGGCCTTTACATGTCACCAAACAAGGCCTTAACACTTTATAACATCATTAACATTCAAACCCCCATCATTTAAACCCTTAAAAACACTCTCTGTAAGATTCTGGGGGTGGTCCGGGACTTGGTACTTACCCTAGGTCCCGGACCAATGCTGGTCTCAACTCTCGGGTGAATTTAACAAGTGGTCCGGGACCTTGTACCAAACTCAAGTCCCAGACCAGGAATGGTTAGCAACTCTCGGCATGAATTTCATGGGTGGTCCGGGACTTTGTCCTAGGACCAAGTCCCATACCCTGCTAAAACCTGTTACAAGTGCAGTTTTTCAACCCCAATTCAATCCCTAATCCATACCTAATCAATCCCTAATCTTTCCACAAGTTTCCAACATGTTTAAACACCTTAAAACATGCTCTAAACCTCTTCAAATCATAGGTTTAATCCTCACTCAAATTCTTACTCCAATTCACAAATTTTGCATTCTCATTTTGCACTAATGCACACTTGTGCATTTTCTAACTTCTCTTGGCACTTGCATTATTGTTCTCACCCTATTTGACCATTCCAAATATTCCAAGACAATGCACTTCTCATGCCAAGATTCATGCCTCACTCTTAAAGCCTTAACTCATCATCATTTTTCTAAAACTCCCAAGGTACTTAAACAACATCTTGCTACAGATTTTTGCACAATCCTCCTCTTCTTGAACAGGCATTCACATAATGGTTTACTCACCCAAATCAACCTCCATTCATACCTATCTAACCCTAGGTTATTCATCCCTCAAAATACCACTTAAAACACTTAGATTCCTACCGGAATTTTGCCATAGTCCGGCTACTTTTCTAACATTGCCCAAAACTCATACCACCATTTAAATCAACCTAAAACTAGCCAAACCCACAAGGGTTCTACCAGCACACATTTAGAACCATCAATACTCATCAAATCCTCCAAATGCAACACAATACAAAAATCATAAAGTGCATAACTCTTAGGCTCTTAAATCAACATTAATTTCACAAATGTTTTCTCACTTGCATTATCTCCATACTAGCACATTATTACCACACTCATGTGGGGTTCATTCATTTTATTAACCCATCCCAAATTCTAATACGTGTAGAATATACATTAGGGTTGGTTTCTTACCTTAAATTCTCTTAAATTTCCTTGTTAATACTCTTCTCCCCTTCTCCTCTTCTCTTCCATCCAAAATCGGTCATGGCAAATCACTTGCCCAATTCTCTAGACCAATATTCAAATGGAAATTAAGCACTAAGCAATTCTCTTAGGCACACCAATTAATCTAGAATTTACAAAGATGCTTAAAGCACCAAGGTAGGGTTTACCTTTGGAAATTCTTGAATGGTTTCCAATTCTTGAGTCTTAGGAGGGATTTCCACCACCATTTAAAGCTCGGAGGATAGCTCAACAAAGAAGAGAAGGCTAGTCATTAAAGAGCCAAAATCGGCCAAGGTGAAGAATGGAGAAAATAAGGGTTTTCCATGGATATTTTTACCTTAATAGAAAGAGGAGGCTTCAAGCTTCAAGATGGTATGCTTTTCTCTTCAAATGGGCAAAACCCATGGAGATGAACTTCTTCCTTTTTGAATTTTAAAAAGCGGGAAGTGTAGAGCTTGATGAGGGGATCACAAATATGTAATTATTTTTGTGATTTAAGCTTGGAGCTAGCTTGGACAAGGAGAAGAAGAATGGAGAAGCCATGGATGGAGCTCATTACCGTCCAGCAACAGAGAGAGAGGGAAGAAAATCGGTGGGAGGAAGAAGAGAGGAAAGAGAGGAAAGAGAGGAGGGAAAAGAATAAAGGAGGAGAGAGAAGGTAATCCCCCTTTTCTACTTTCTTTTCCTTTCTTTTTCTTTTCTTTCTTTCTTTACTTATTTAGTGTGTGAGTGTGTGTGAGAGGCTATTAAAACCGGCCCCCACCATTAAGTAAGCTAGAACGTTTTTTCATCTTTTACAGAAAACGCTCGTTATTTTACCCGGTTTGGCACTATTCACTAACCGGCCCATTTTTTGGATTTTTCTCGTTTCTTTATTTTTAATGGTTATTAAGCTTCCATTAATACTTAATTATAGTCATATACTCAACCATAATTTTTACGGGTCTATTTGACCACTTAAAGTCACGTTTTCGGGTTTTCTCGAAAAACGTGCTTTAAAACTCCGTTAGCATTTTAATCCATTATTTGGATCCGTTTTCTTCGGTAATTATTCCCGTATACTAATTAGGCCTAAATAAGCCTTAGGGATCCATCTCGGACCCTAACGAGATCATATATCTCTTATACTCGTTTAATGCGTGTTTTAGCGTTTTTCACGTTTTGCGCATTTTCTCTTTTCTTTTGGTTTTATTCTCTTTACCAATACTCTTTAGGATCCATTAGGCCTTTAATAACCTCATTAGGGTAATTTAATCGCCATTTTTAGATCCGGGGTATTAAAAAAGAGCATATAGCGACAACTTATCTATTGATATGGGAAAAAATGCAACATATTTTACCTTATCCTATCTAACAAAACTAATCTGACTTTGTAAAGGGTATGTTGATACTTAATAATATCATATTAGCTAGAAAATTACATCACTTCCTAGAGAAGAGTTAAACTACTAAAAGAGGTTTATTTGCTTTTAAGGCGGGTCTAGAAAAGGCTTATAATAGGCTTGAGTGGTCTTTCCTAAAGTTATTCTCTTCCCCATGGGTTTCCATCCAAAGTGGCTCATTCCAGTTATGAATATGTTCAATCAGTCAAATGTTCTATCCTCATTAATGGTAAGCCAAACCTTTCTTGCTCTCAGACCAGGGGGATAAGACAAATGAATCCTTTTTTTCCTTTCTTATTCATCTTGGCCTAGGGAGCTCTCTCAAGTTTTCTCATCAGATATGATAACAAAGAAGACATCAAAGGTATTAAGCTCACCCATCTTTGCCCTTCCATCTCGCATATGGCCTTTTCCGATGACATTATTTTCTTTGGCCTATCTAGCTCCACAATGTCTCCATCCTAAATCAAACCATTGCCAAATACCTCTTATCTTCTGGTCATAAGATTAACTTAGATCAATATGAGCTAATCTCCATTAACAAGCTCTCTTTTAGTATAAAAAATAATCTAGCCAATATGCTCAATGTTCAAGAAGTTCCTTTATTCTCTAAATAGCTTGGTCTTCCCTCTCATAATTGGTAGAAACAAAACTGATCTCTTCTTCTATCTCATAAACTTTGTCCACAAAAAGATATCCAACTTGTAAAAACCAATGGCTTAGGTAGCTAGGTTCATCAAAGTATCTAGTGCTCTACAAGCGATCCTAATTTTATTATGTCCCTTTTCTCCCTCCATAAGAATGTCTTCAAAGCTTAATTCAACTTCTCCTCAATCTGGTGGAGTGGAAAGGTGGGTGAGCGTACTCTTTACAACAGGTAAAACGGTCAAATGTCTATGGAAAAGTGGCTAGAGGAGGTTTAGGTTTCATATAGGAGAAAAGTTTAAACAAATTTCTCCTTGCTAAACAGCTCCGGAGGCTGTTAATCAATCATTATTCTCCGGTTGTCAAGTCCCAAAAAAGATTCACAACTCCAACACTGAGTCAGGTTCTAAAGGTAGTACTATTTGAAAATCAATCACCACAACTTTGGATCTTTCAGGAAGAGGACCACATTTAAAGTTGGAGATATTCCCAGCCCAACCTTAAGTATTAATGCCATTGATAATGATCAATGGATCTGGTTTCATACTAAAGATCACAATTTCTCGGTCAAGTAAGCTATAATCTTCTCATTAATATTTTAGTGGTTGACAGTTCCTCAAATTTATCTCACTTTGCTAGCATCTTGTGTAAAAAAAACCATCTCTACCATCTTTTGTCCAAAAGTGAAACTCAATTTGTAGAAGTTTTTTTGCATTATACCTTGCCAAGATAATATAGCAATTATAGTGGGAGACCTTTCCAATTGTTTCTTCTCTAGAGAGCTAAGGATACCTTAGCTCGTTGCTTTTTTCCATTATTGTGCGGTGGTTGAGACTTGAAACAACTTGATAGATTTTACTAGTGTTCCTTCCTCAAAGGCTGATACTTCTATTGCCTGGTTATATCATATGGCTTACCGTTGGAGTGCAAAGAAACTCTTTTATATTGCTAATAACATGTGGGTCATCTATGCTACTAGGAACAAAGTCAAGCACACTATGTATAGCTCTCCTTGTGGAAAACAATCGAGGCAAAGCCTTTGTTGATGTTTACATTCAGGTGATGATACATAACAATAGTGCAGACACTGCTATGGCTTAGTGGACCCCCCTCCTCAATATTCCAAAATCAACACTAGATTGCAAAGTAATAAAAAAGGGGATCTTATAATTGCGGCGTTGATTTGAAATGAGCAGGGTACTATAATTGTAGCCTATTTAGGTGCATCTTGCTGGTATCATGACAAACATAATTACTATGGAACTTGTCTCTCGATGGGTAGCCATAAAATATGTTTTGAATTAGCTCAAGATCATTTCAAGAATACTATTAGAATTGATAAAGGTGGTAAGATAATTCTACTTCAGACAAATATTAAAGTTAAAATCTTATTTATAGCTTTTAAAATATTGTTAGCTATAATGCAACATCTTATGACAATCATCCTTTAGGTAATCACGGTTTTGGATAGAACCTTGTAATGAGAAAGGTAGCATGTTAGCTCTAACATTGTAGTTGGATTGTGATCCGGTGTGATTTCTCCTGTAATCTGTTATGCTTTTGAGTTTTGAATTATATATGAAGATCTCAAGTTACTTAAAAAAAAAACTGAGGCGATTAACTAGAAAGAGATAGACGCTCGGAAGATTTAGATATAACTGAACCTTCGTTCCGAATAAAAAGAAAGAGGATATAGTGAACGAAATAAATAACAAACTAATAGCCTTTATGAATGAGCGCTCAGGACAGGAGTACTACTAGTATTAACAAATCTAAAAAGGCCAGCAAGCAACGGTACCGGTCTAGCAATAGCACCGCTGCCCTTACCAGATTTAAACGAGAATGAAACGGCATCGCATCTACTAGAAACATCAAAAAACGGAAGGAGTACCAAAAACCAGAGACCGAGTAAAAAAGAAAAATCTACATAACTTTCCACGACTCCAAGGTGGGAAAGCAAGCAGCGTAGCTATCAAAATCAAACCCAGAAGCTCCAGACCCTACCCCACCACTCATTCTCGTTGAATTCTTCCGCGTCCCCGCAGTAGCAGCATTGACCACCGGTGTATTTTCACGAGCAGCTGCTGATTGCTGCCTGTGATGATGATCCAGTAAGAAAGCGGACGTGTCAAGCGTGGGAAGGCTACTGCTCTGTACCATCCCAGCGATCCTCAATGGTTCGGGTCTCAGTACCAAGCTCCCTGAACCACCAGATGGGGTACTACTGAAGTTAACTCCGGTGACCTGCTGAACCATCTGCCTAAAGTTCGCCGCGTCAGCAGCTATAAACGTTGTCGCGGACTTCTTAGAGACCCTGGATTTCCGCTTCTTCGCAATTCCCTTGATCTTTGGGGCTGGTCCGGTCGCTGTGGGCCGGATTCGTTTCGACGCCTCCGTGGCGCTCTCTGGGTCGGATCCAGACCCCGCTGATCCAGAGACTGATATGCTCTGCGATGGAACGGTTGCGGGGGTAGGTTGATGATGGGTGGTCTCGTTCTGATTGAGGTTGGGGCTGGATTCGGGGTGGTAATAGGACGGTTTGGTGATGGTGCGGAGGATTACGGAGAGACCGTCGTCGTCTGCTGGAGAGGATGAGGAGGAAGTGGAGAAGAACATGTCAGAGTTGGAGTTGGTATTAGTAGGAAAAGTGGTGTAATCGGTGGAAATGGTATCGTCGGAGATGGATCTGGTGAGTGCCTTAGTGATGACATCGGCCTCGCGGGAGAATGTGTCGGATAACCAGGGATCAGTGGGGAAGATGGAGTTGAAGAACCATGGCTCCAAGCTAGTGAGGTAATTGTCAGGGGAAGCCATGGATATATAGATGGTAGTTCAATTTAAACAGCAGGCACTACACTACTACTACTACTGGACTGGGTGTTGTAATTCGGATTGATATGTAGAGGTTTGAATTAGAGGGAGAGTTGTTTTGTAGACAGCATTTGAATCGAATTCAAGCAACTTTGGTTGGAAGTTCTTGTGGCCTGGGTATGAACAGAGATGTGCGGTGTGGTCTCTGTCTCTGAGCAAGAATTTGAAATTGGAGTTGCAAAGGAGAAAGGAAGAGAGTGGTATTCTGTGTCAGAGCTGAGGAAGAAAGAAAGATGAGGGGTTGGCTGGGAAGTGCAATCGGGAGGATGGAGAAAGGAGATGATGATACTACAAACTTACTGGCAATGGGAAATGAAATCATCAAGGAGAGGGAAGGGAGGCTAGAAATAAATAGGGCGGTGTTGGCGAGAGGAGAGGAGAGATGGGCCCGCCCGGTGGGAGCCCCGGAAACGCGTTGATTGGGACACGCGTGGGTCTTGGTTCGTACAAGCCGAGAGAAAGCATAAAAGTTAAAAGAGCGATACAAGTATCATTACTCCGTCCGTCCGTCCCATTCACAGAGTCCGATTACGTTTTTCTGTTTGTCCCACAATCATGTCCGGTGAGACATTTTATTTTTCTCAAATAAATAAATTACAATACTACCTACAGTACTAGTTTGTTTCAAAAAAAAAAAAAAATACAGTACTAGTAGTAAAAAGGATCAATCAGGGTTAAATATTAATGTAGTTTCAATTCATTAGTCCAAATTGTTTGTTCATTAAGCGGTACACAGCAGTTAATACGGGAGAGGAGTTCAATCAATTTAGTAACGCTTCTTATTTTCAGTAACTTCAAAATACCTTTAACCAATAAATTCGCATGCGTTTTACGTTGACAAGTTAGCATTGCTCAGCACGTGTACAGAAGAAGTAAATGAAGTTGCAAATCTAACCACTGATTTCGCTCCTTGTTTTCCTCTAATTCATTTAAGTTTGACTTCAATTTGACTTGGCAAAATAACTTCCATATCTCAGTACAAACGGTATACTTTCTTCATTTTTGTTTCTGGGAACACAAACTGTAACCTCTTAATCTCCGACGATGTAGCTCTCTTAGATTTTTTTTTTTAAAAAAAACACCACTGTTAAACGTTTATCTCGAATCTAATAGTACTATCATTGATGGAGTGTAAATAATACTCCACTTTACAGAATTTTAGTTGATTTCCACCCATAATTTAGTTACCATTAATTAATTAAGGGTGCTTATTAGTTTAGAAACGCATACATAATGATACAGATACTCCCCGAATCATAGCATTAATTTATTATCACACTCTTCTCACCAATCTATCCCCCAAAATAGACGGCCGGAGTTTAACAGCTCACATAGAGGTCTTAGACGGGCCGTTTTACCAATGAGTTGACGTGATCGAGTCCCGTAAAACACTACTTTTCTATCGATAACAATAAGGCAAAAACTTGAGTTCGGCCCAATTTTGAAAACCTGTTTGATAATTGCAACTATAGCCCAAAAAATAAATACCACATACTTTTCAAAGAGAACGAGGTGGCCTTTATAGATCCAAACCGGACTACAGACGTGGTGGTATTTTAGTTAACTGCAATAGCCGAAGACAATACTAGTTACCTTTTCACGAATTTTTTAGAGTTCAATTAACTATTATTACAACTGTTCTTAGAGTAACCACGACCCTGGTTCTCTAATGTTTTCTTACATATACCAAGGAAAAAAAAAGGAGTGAAATCTAATGTGGAATCTGTTTAAGAGGGACCAATTCTCCTATAAAAAAATTGGAGAGAACAAAAATAGAGTGTGAAGAGAATATAAAGGGTAAGAAAAGAGAAAGAAAGTACAATTTTAAAAAAACATTATAACAGAAAAATGTAATAAGTTAAAACTAAAATTTTGATCCTTGAATGTGTAGACTCTTAATTTTTGTTGTTGGGAAAAGCAAGGAATATTATTAGTTGGGAAGTAAATCAATAACTCATATATATTTTACATGAAAACAAAGGAGTGTCATAATATGATTCCCTAGAAAATGGGTGAGTGATGAGTTGTTGTATGGGGGAATACAAGTTCCATAACAATCTTCAAACAATGATTGTCTTTTGTCCAATAATTCTTAAATTTGAGGAGGCTATTTTTTTTAATAAGGAGTGTCTCGCAGTAAGTAGGTGAGCATTAGAGATTGATCAGATCCCCCCACCCAAAAAAAAAAAAAATGTTTAGGGCGCATGGAATTTTTTTTTTAGTTCTATGTAGCAAAGGCTTTGTCAAGCCTTACTCATAGTGTTTTGCTGTCCAAACCTCGTAACAATGACATAATTAATTTAAACTAATGTGCTAAAATGTGCACACACCAAGAATCAATCTTACACCATGTGGGTTGGATAGATATTACCTTAACAATTGGACCATGATAATTATTAGTGACATATATACATACTACATGTATATATTGAATGTTTGATACTCTAAATATAAATGAATTTTTTGCGAAGATATGATCGTACATTGGATATATAAACATTATTAATAAAATAGATGTAGCTCTGACTAAACCACATTGATATTTTAATTTACATAATATTACAACACTAATTTTGTATGGTTAAAATAATAAAAAATAAAAGTATATGTGGACTTAAAATTGTATAAAATTAAAAGATAAACATATATATATATATATATATCATTACAAAAACTTTAAAAATTTATAAATTATATTATATATATAGTTTTTATTTATTTTGCACATTTTAACCAACACGTCAACTAATTTAAATTGTATTATTTATTGTATTTTTATATTTTATTAATTTATGTGATTTTTGTAAATTAAAAGAATTATATAGTAAAATGTATAAAAATTGTAGTAAAATTTAAAATTTACATACATATATATATCATTTACTAATTTAAATTGTTTTGACAACTAATGTATATAATTTTGTAAATGTTAACCAAGATATGTACTAGTTTAAATTATTATTACATATACTTTATTTTATAATTTATTAATACGCGTGATACTTTGAAAATTAAAAATATTATAAGTATCAATAATATATTATGTTACGTATATCTTATATGATAAATAAATTCTTGTAGTGGTACGTAGTTTTAATTAATTTTCACGAATTAGACAATTTTTATTTACTTAAAGTTCTTTTTAAAATTTCGATAGCTAAAAGGTAAGAAGTAAAATATACTAAATGTACTATATTGAAAAAAACTATAAAAACTATAATATTTATATAAGTAGATAATATATCCACTATGGTAACAACAACATAGGTTAGTATTCTGAATTATATAGTAATCACATGTTTAAGTTAACAAACAATAATGATTTTATTAACGCTCACGAATATTAGCTATCATTTCTTATATTCTAGCACAATATCAACAAAAATTTCATCAGCATTATTAGTTGGTAGCAATTTCAAAACTTAAGATAGTAGCAATTTAGCTACTTGTTAAAAATATTTGCTATCATAGCCAAAATAGTAGCACAATAGCAACCGTAGTTAAGTGTTAGTAGCAATTTCATAATTTCACTTATCTACATGGTCGTATCAACTTTTAAGATAGTAGCTAGTTAGCTATTGATTAGAATCTTTTTGCTACCATTGCTCAAATAGTAGCATAATAACATGATTGAATTAGCATCAACCAAGTAGTAGTAATTCATTAATTTAGCTACCGATATAGATAGCAAAATTACTTTTACTAAAACTACTGGAATGAAAGATAAAAATAGCTACTATTGATGGTAGAAATCTTATAAGGCGGTAGACATTTAGCTACTGGCTAAAAGTTCAGCTACCATTATTGTCGTGGTAGCACAAAAGTAGCCACTTTATTAATAACATAAAAAACCAGTGACAATTTTTTAATTTAGATACCAATATATGTGGAGTAGCAATTCATCGGTAGCCATAACATGGTAGCACAATTGCAATCAAGAATTTATTAGTATACCAAAACAGTAGTTGTTTGATTAAGTAACTACCGATTTAAGTACGGTAATAATTTTGCTTACAGGTTGATAGTAGCGCAATGACAACCACATTTGGATTAACATCAACTACCAGTAGCAGTTTCCGACTTTAGCTACCGATTTGGTAGCAAAATTATTTTTACACCGACAACAAAGATGAAGGAATGTATAGCTACTATTGACGGCAACAATTTTATGTAACAGTAGCAATATAGTTGCCACATAATTTTTTTTGCAACCAACCATAACATGGTAGCACAATTGTAACCAAGAATTTATTAGCACACAAAATCAGTAGCCTTTAGAATAAATAACTACCGATTTAAGTAAAGTGGAAATTTTGCGGTAGCAAAGTTCCCTTTTTGTGCAATGGTGTAATCAATGTGATTACATGAGTATACAGAGAGGGAGAGGTTTTTCTTCTAGAGCAAGGCTAGACCGTCACATCGGCGATGGTAGTTAACAGGGAGACATAAGAAATTAGGTAGCTTGTGAGTAATGAGGGACATTTCAAATCCATACAACTTTTTTTCTAAGCAGAATATAAGAGAGATATGGGCTCCTTTGATGATATCCAAGAGCCAAGCAACTACACATAAATCTCCCAATCCCTGATAATTTAGATCAAGGTTTTTCATTGTTTACGGTGATTCCGGTCCTATCCCTTAAGAGGTTCAAACGATAGAGCTGAGTGGGCAATGATGTTTTTTGAGGTCTTGTTGGTTTAAACATGAATACTGGGTTGATCCATGCATGGGGGCAAGTCAATATCATTTAGATCTTTTTTTTTTTGTATTTCGCTTAAGGGGATAAGGAGGGCTATAGTTTCTTCTAAACAACGAGGAAATATAATAAAGGATGAGATTAAGGTTTTCATTTTTGGTTTGGGGTATTTTAATGATTTAAGATTTTGGATTGAGTTTTTGGTGTGGCACCGAGGTTACGTCTGAGGGGAGGATACAATAGTAAAGGGAGGAGGTAGGCTGAGTGAGCGAATGAGGGGATGTTTAAAGTTGTGTTGCAGTTTGGAGAGTTTGTCATTTGTCCATGATGACCTAGATTCTAACTTTGGTTTGTTTTCCTTATATAGGGATGACGTCTTTTCACAACCAACACTCTCTTAAGCTTTCCCTCATTTTCTAGTATAAAAGGATTTACTACCCCTATTTGCATCTAATCGAATTTAAGGGATATACTGAAATACCTCAAACTTAAATAATGTGATTAAATCATTCTAAAATGGTATTTAATGGCCTAATAGTGCCTAAAGAATATTGGTGAAGAAAATAAAACCAAAAGAAAAGAGAAAACGCTTAAAAAGTGAAAAATGTAAAAATGAGTGTTACATAACCATAGGAGTTATGTGACCTTGACTAGGATCCTAGGTGGATTCCTAAGGCTTAATTATGTCTAAAAAATATGTAGAAACAATTCCCAAAGGAAACAGATCCATAAAACGGGTTAAAACCACAAACGAACCTTAAAGCGCGTTTTTCGAGGAAACCGGAAAAACGTGACTTTAAGCGGGTTAAATAGACACATAATAATTTTAGTCAATCAAATGTCTATAATTGGACATTAGCAAAGGTCTAGGACCATTAAAATTAATTAAACGAGAAAATTCCGAAAAATGGGTACCGGTGAGTGAATAGTGTAAAAAAAACTAGAACTTGTGAGGTGTTGAGTGTAATAAGAGCAAAATGCTCCCCTTCCCTTGCAAATAAGAAAGAAAAATCTGGCACATTTGAGTTGCCCACGTTTTAGCCTCCCTCTCACAATGGGTCTCTATTAGTAACAAAAAGTAAAAAGCAAAAAGTAGAATAAAAGTACAAATTCTACCTTTTACTCTCTCTCCTCCCCATTTCTTCCTCTCTCACGTGTACCCACCTTTCCATCTTAATTCTCCCTCTTCTTCCTTCAGCCATTACAATGGCGATTTTACAGCCTCTCTCACCCCCTCTCTTCTTCCTCATTTTGCATGGCTTAAACAAAGTCCAAAGAGCAAGAAAATTACACCACTAAACTCCCCTCTTCTTGGAGATCATTTCCCTCATTCCAAAATTCGAAAATGGTGAAGTTGGTCACTATGGATCACTACAACATTATGTATCAATGGGGGCAATTTTGAGAAGATCAATCGAGGCAACAAAAAACTTGCCTCCAAAATGAAACCAAAGGAGGCGAGAAGAGAAGATGCCTCTGTTGGTTAGATCAACGGAGGCGACGTGAATGTTGCCTCCATTGATTAGCCCAATAGAGGCGAATAATTAACGTCGCCTCCCTTGTACATTCTTAAGAATCATCAATAGAGGCAACATACTCAAGTCGCCTCCGTTGCTATGTATATATTTGGAGGCAACCTTTTAGTCGCCTCGATTGATGTATCTACGGAGGCAAGCTGTTACGGATCGCCTCCCTTGAACATTTTCTAGAATAATCAATAGAGGCAACATATACAGATTGCCTCTATCGGCATCATAGAGCATTTGACGGAGGCAAGCCCGTTTGTCGCCTCGGTTGTCCTTTCTGACTTACCTACAGAAGGCAAGAAACACGGTCGCCTCAGTTATATTATATTTACAATTAAATTAAACACTTAACATTCTTCACAAAGTTCAGAGTTGTCTCCTCCTCCTCGCGTTTCTCCCCCGTCCCTTCCACCGTCCTCCTCGTCACCCTAGTTTCACCGTTCTGGCAAGCGTTTCTCTCCCGTTCGTCCACCGTCCTCTTCATCGTCAGCCTACTTTCACCATTCTGGTAAGCATCTTTCCCGTTCATCCACCGTCACCCTACTACAACCCTACTTCCACCGTTCTGCCGGCGAGTTCCTCCTCCACGCGTTTGTGGCGAGCGTCTCTCAGCGTACATTTACCGGTGAGTTCCTCTTGATCGAATTTAATTTCTCTCACGAAACCTAACATTCTCACCATCAAAGTAGTAGTGTGATTTTTGCTCATAAAGCGGTCCCTTAATATGCCTTACCTCGACGTCTAGAATATCGAATCTAAAATATTCATCAGGGCGGATGATATTAAGTTTTTTTATTTATCATTTCATTTATTTCTTTCATCAAGTTCCTATCCTGTTTTTGTTTATAGTTTATCAAATCTCATCCTTGTGGCACTCTTCATTCATTGAGCATTCTTCCAACTTTACCATGGACATCTTCGAGCTTAATTTATTGGCTTCTATAGTTACATTGCGTGCTCATGGTCATTCTTTTACTATTTCTAGGTGTAATACTTTTGCTGATGCTTGTTTTTAACTCAATGTTTTTTTCACCTGAATTCTCTCTCTAACTTCAGACCAAAGGAAGCTGCTGTTAAAAAAAAAATATGTCAACTAGTTTCCTGCACTGGCTTTTTCTTCATGTAAGTTCTCCATATCTCTTGCTCCTTGTAGTGAATTTGAATTATCTATTGGAAACGCTTTTCAATCAAGAGTTGTTTTAGGAAAATAATTACTTACTGTCAGAGGTAGTGTTGGTAATATTGATGTTTTCAGATAGAGGACTATATTACCTACATTTGACAGAGAACATAATATGTTGTTACTGATACTACTAGTTTTCATTTCCTTTGATTCGTGGTAATTCAGGAGGCAAGGAGGTAAATAAATGGGTTGTTGAGAGGACAGTGAATAATGAACATATAAATCATAGTAACCATCTCTTTTATGACCCATGGCAAACGACCACCACTTTCCTTCTAATGCTAATAATGAACATATATTATCGTAATGTATTGGACAATGAATGCAGTGCTACTTACTACAAGTTGCATGTGTGGAGTAGTAGTAGTTGAAAGTAAAGAACATATATCGTTGAGTATTTGTAATACTGCAGTGCCCCTCTATCTCAGTTCTGTTTTTTTCATCTAGATATTTGACCTATTGCTGTCCATTATCTAAGATAATTTGGTTTTTGCCACCAACTATATAATGAGGCAACCTATGCTAATATCTTTGTCCATTAACAACTATTTTCACTAGAAAGTAACAGGTTAGTACTTGTTAGAATATTGTACTGATTTATCAGAATTTTTACATGTGCATGATTGAATTGGTAGGACAGATGGATTATCTTGGATCACCTTATCATAGGGCGAGTACATGGAACTATGGGCAGAGGCTTTATAACAGCGTTGCATAGTAGATGGGGGAATAAAGTTTGTTTCTGTTTTAGGTATGATTCTGCTTAGTTAGGTTCTAGGAGTGGAAGTTAATGTACAGTGTTGGTATGATGATTGAGTATGTCATCACAGATCAAAACAGATTCATAGCAGTAACTCTTGTAGAGCTGTCATTGAAAGAAAAACAGGTGGTGCTACTCGGCTCATCTTCATCTTCTTCCATTTGATTGAGCACCACTGATGTTCTTAATTTGGTGGCTTATCTGTTAAGTTGGTATATAATCTTCTTATTTCTGAGATAGTGGGATGTGATTAGTTTTGATAGGATAATTGATGAACTTACCCTGAGCTATGTTCTCCAATTGCTATCTTACGAGGTGTTATTGTATCAGATGAGTCTATCTTAATTAGATACTAGCTAGTTTGGTTATTTTCTGAGCAGCATATAATTATATCATATTATTGGCCGGCTGTAATTGCTTTGCAGCAGCAATCCATCTACAGTTGATTGTTCTGACATTCCAAAAATGCTTGTTATTTCATTTACCATTGCCGGCAAATTTGATCTCTCTGCTAAAGATGTAAGTAACGAACAACATTCATGCCTATCTCTTAGTTACCATATAACAAATCGATGATAAAACTAATTCATTTCATTCTTAATTGTTTCTTCAGTACGTACTCAAGGTTGGAGAAGGAGAAGATGCTAACTGCATCATTGGATTCATGCCTATTGAAATCCCCTCTAGTATTGGTGATCTTTGGTAAATTAACAAATTATATATATATATATTCAATTCTTCATAGAGTAGCAAACTATATATTCATATGAGCGTTGTTTGTTATCATGTTTGTTTGAAATTAAAGTTAGATCGATCCTGTGGTATGGAATCTCATGTACTAGTGATGATATTTAAGTTTATTACTACTAAGTGTATATTATACGTTTGGAGGATAAGAAAGTATACAAATTTATACATATCTCTTTGTTAATTTTGCTTCAAAGTTCAATCTGTTTATATATAATTATGCTGTGAATGTGACGTCTACTTGTGTATAGTCCCACGAGTAGTGCCATAAACAATGCAAGTTTAAACCACACCCACGCTCATCTTTCACTTGTAGTTTCACATTGATCATTCTCTTCTCTGTCACAGCATGCATGTTCTTTTCGCAATCCCAACATAATAATTTGTTTTATTATTGTTACTGCAGTGAATGTTGAGCAGAAGCTTCTTTCATGTATTTACAGGTCTTGGTTTCAGCTGGAAGAATCACATTGAAAAGATTGTCATGTCAGGTATTTCTTTTCATTTGATGAGCTGTAAAAATGTTTACCATGATGAACAGTTTGTCCCATGGCTTGAGCATATTCCATGATGGAAGGATCAGTTCATCCATTTCCGATGTAATATGGCCACCGCTTCATTGTCAGCATTATGAAAGCTCAGAATCTTGCTCCAGGTATTGTAGTGGGTTGTTCGTCTTTATTCATCCTCTCAGAAAAATTGGGATGTATTCAGATTTTAGTCTGAGGCCAAAATTTCTCTTATGCTTGAATTGTCTTCTGGAACAAGTAGCGACATCAATTTAGAATAGTGAGCAGTGAAGAAAACATGTCTTGAGAAGATTTTTATTTTTAAGAATCCAATTGATGAAATATGTGTCATACAACTCTACCTAGTTTCTCAAGCACCTTAACATGAACCTGTTTTGTAAGGTATAGAACCTTTTTTCATTCTGCTTCGAGGTTAATGTTTTATTCTTAGTTCTGCAATGATTCATTATTGCCAGGTGAATTTTTGTTGATGTACAGAGTCCGGCTTTATTATTGACCAGCAACAACCTGATCTGAATTTGAATTTGAATTTGTTTGATCTGTGTAAATCAAGATTAATAGTATTTCTTCATTTATATGGGGAGTAATGATTGTTCATATATTCTTGTGCAGCCTCCAGATCTCCCAATCTGATGGTAGACATCTTCGCAGCAATAATGACGAGGCAGATACCGAGGAAACGTCTTCCTCTGGATAGGATGACTTTATCGAGTGGGCAAAGGTCTGGCATAGACGAATTTACATTACTTAGCATCCTTTCTTTTTTATGGTTTCACTCATTTTATGTCACATGTTGCTTATAGTAAAGATGATATTGCTTTCAGACATTCAACCTTAGCTCTTTGCAAATTGATAGAGAAAGGTTTTAATTTTTGATCTGATCGTAGGGTTTTATATTTGTATCATTTTTTCTGGTTGGCTCGTGAAGCTAAGATTTGGTGTCCCAAATAGTGGTGCGCTGGAGAAACATGTGTATGTACCTAAATCTTATTAATTGGAGAAAGAATTGTGATTGACAAGTAATTGATCTTTGCTAGAAATGTCATTAGTTCCATGTAGTACAATGATTGGATTTTACAAATCCTTTTTCTGCAAAAACAATGCAGCGTGATTTTTTTTTCTGAAAATAAAATATCAACGGGGCAACATTCCAATTGCCTTCCTTGTTGAACATCAACGGAGGCAAGGAGAAGAAGGCTGCCTCTGTTGTTCATTCACTACACAAAGCAATGGAGGCGAGTTGGAAATCTTGCCTCGTTTGCAAGACGTCAATAGAGGCGACCCGCTTCGGTTGCCTCCGTTGCCTAATCTGTACATTCAGCAATGCATACTCAACGGAGGCGAGCTAAACTGGTTGCCTCAGTAGTTTAAGAGCAACAGAGGCGATATATTGCTTGCCCCAATAGAGTACGATCAATGGAGGGAACTTTCAGTCGCCTCCATAGGTAAAATCAACTGAGGCAAATGTTTTAGTTGCCTCTATAATCAACTGAGGCGACCTTTTAGAGGCAACCTGGAGGCAATGTTTTTGTCGCCTCTAAATATCTACAGAGGCAATTTTTGGTTTTCAGAGGCAATAAAAAGTTGCCTCCATAGACCTTATATGTTGTAGTGGATGGAGCTCCATTTGAAGGTTGAAGAAGACCATTGGAAGCCAAATCATCCCCTTGTTGGGTTAAGGTAAAAAGAAGGCCGATAACCCTCATTTTCTAGCCTTTTCTTGCAATTTAAAATTTCTAGATTTTGAGCCTCCCTTCTCCTCTTGTTCCAGCCGGTTTTAGTCTTCAAAAGAGTGCTGGAATATTGTTGTGGTAGTTATCAAACACTCTTCTAGAGATTTGGAAGGTAATCTATCATTTTTGAGCTTTAAACCCTCCTTTGTGCTTAGGGCTGATTTTAGTGCTTAAGTGTTTTCACAATGCTCATTAGTGTTCTTGGGCATGGCTGTAGCATTAGGGAATAAATCCCCATTTCACCGGTTGTGAAAGAAAGAGCAAGAAAGAACAACAAGAAAGGAAGGAGGAAAGAAAGGAAAGAAATTAAGGAACTCTAAGGTAATAGAGTTACTTTGTACAGATTTTGTATATTGTAGTATGAGGAATTACATGGCCTTGGTATTGTGTAAGCTAATGTAATGGTAACCAAGTAGTGAAGGTACTTTGGTATTGAGTATGAATGTTTAAGGGCCTTGGAGCCAAGTGTTAAGGTATTGGGACTTATGTAATGTGCAGGAAATATAATGTGGTTAGTGGTGAGAAATAATGAGGATATTGGAATTGAATATGTGAGCTGAAATATGCATGTGGGCAAGGTTAAGATTATAAGGGAGACTCTGTCGAAATTGCTCTAGAAACTTGATGACTTAAGTGTGTTGATAAGGAGAAAAGAACCTAGGGATAACTAGGTGTTGTAGAGGTGAATTTAAGTGGCTAAATTGCCTTGGTTTTTGGCTTATAAGAGAATGATGTATTTTGGTGAATTTGGGAATGAGGGATGATGTAAGTGTGTGCTATAATAGCATTAAGTGTAAACCATGGAAAGGGGTAAAGAAGAGGCAAAATCTGTAGCATAGAAGACTAGAGAATAAGTGCAAGCTCTTGGAGAATGTAAGTGTGGAATTTGTGTAATTTAGACATGGATTGAGTAATGAAGTTAGTAAATGATTTAAGAAGGGTTAAGGAGTGTTTTAAGGTTTTTAAACATGTAGAAAACATGTGGAAATGATTAGGAAAGGATTGGGTAAGAATTCAGGTGAGTTTGGAGTCCAAACTGAGTAGTTAAAATGGGTACTGGGCTGGACCGACCTTAGGACCGACCTTGGTAGGGTTGGTCGGCCTGAAACTTGCAAATCTGGAGTATTCTGACTTCGACCGACCTTAGGACCTCCAGATCAAGTTGAAGACTCTCTGCAAGTCTAGTGTGTTTGTTATGTGAATAATCGAAGTAGTAGTCGACTCCTAGAAGTCTAGGGATTAATAGGACGGTAGTTACATCCTAACAACCGCGTATATATACTTGCATCTATTCCATATGTAAGTAAGCCCTGTACGAGAGAAAAGATAGAGATAATCTGGGCAAGTATGGATCAGACTTAGGAGTGTGTGTAAGTGCTAGAGAGTTGATGAGCTAGAGAAAACCCGGTAAGAGTATCAATACATTGGGTATTTGATAGGATGACAGGTTGGGGAACGATCGGTGAACCGTAGGCCGATAGTCAGGAGAGGGTTGACGACTTTAGGGGTAAAGTCGAAACTCTCCCGGGAGTCCGTGTATGGGGCAAGGGAGGCTGAGTGAATTTCTCGTGTGTAAATTCTCAATCGAAATGTGTTTTCCAGTTTAAGTTTATCGCTCGTCCCTTCCCAAACTATCAAGGTTTAATAGAGTCCACGATACGTCCATGACACGTCGGGGATGCATCAGGAGCGCTTGCTGGTTTCAGTATTTTTTAACAAATTTACAAAATTTCGGTTATTTCAGTTAAAGCAGTTATCCGTTTTAACCGTTTGCTCACTCCTACTCCTAAGAAAGTCTCTTTATGGACTTAAACAATCTCCTCGGGTATGGTATGCAAAATTGAGTGATTATCTTCTGGAAATGGGTTTCCAAATGTCTTAATTAGATCACTCTCTCTCTCTCTCTCTCTCTCTCTCTCTCTTTATTTATCATTAGGGTTCAGACATTGGCTATGTCCTTGTGTACGTAGATGATATTATACTCATAGGCTCTTCCTCTATCTTATTACAAAAGTTCATAATTGCCCTATCCAAAGCTTTTCTTGTTACAAATATTAGAGATCTTCAATAGTTCTAGGGGTTTTAACTATTCACAACTAGAGTGGTTTCATTGTTTTTCAAACACTAGTCTTTAGAGAAGCATCGTAGGAAGCATGCAATATTTATTGTTTACTAGGCCATAAATATCATTAGCTGTTAGTAGGGTTTGCCAATTTATGCACACACCTTGTGAAATTCTCTGGCAAGCAATGAAGCGGGTGTTGTAGTATTTGAGTGCTAGAAAAAATCTGGGTCTTTACTTTGCCTCTGCTGCTCAAGGGATCTTCATGCCTTCACCGATGCTGATTGGGTAGGCTTGGTGTTGGATCGATGCTCATCTGGTGGTTTCCTTGTGTTTCTTGGAGCATATCTTATCTCGTGGAGCTCTAAAAAGTAAGCCACAATTGCGCGCTCGACCACGGGGCGGAGTACAAAGTTCTTGCCACTGTTGCAGCTGGAATGCTCTGTCTTCAACTTCTTATGGCTGAATTAGGGCTTCGTATAATTTCTCCTCCAAATCTCTTCTATGATAATATGAGCACTACATACTTAACTTCGACTCCAATTTTGCACAGTAGAATGAAACATGTGGCCTTGGATTACCACTTCGTTCGTGAGTAAATTTGAAACGGAAGTCTTACTGTCACTCACTTGCCTTCTACAAAACAACTTACGAATTGTCTTACAAAACTCTAAACTGCAAATCATTTTAATTCGCAACTCTTACTAATCCCCTTCGACTCACCGGAGGATAATACAATAGTAGAATAATTCGGCCCAGTTTACTATTGCATAATGTATCTGGGCTTGTCAATATAAAGACCCACATAATAGTCTATTTACATTTCCCAATATAACAGTCTATGTACAAATCTTTATATACATCTTTACAATCAATAGGACACGGCAGCATGCATTGGCAACATATACCGTACCCTAGCATTTACTAGACTGCAGTAATTCTTCATGCAAATATGATAATCTGAGTTTGCTTTCTCACGGGTCTCCTATAACACCTACTTCATCTCCACAACTTATAGTATTAGATTTTTTACCAATAGCAACCACTCCACAACTACGTACAATTTTTTTTAATCATTTTTCGAAAAAGTGTTTGAGGAATCATGTATTGGTGGATGACTATACCACCATAAATGTCAAGCATCTATTGGGTGCTTTGCTAGCTCGCTTTTGTCCTTTGTTTTCAATTAATAAAAGTATCAGATGCTTTTCTTTATCATTTTTTAAAGCACAAACTGCACAAGTGCTACTCTTTCCAAGTTCCAGAGAAATGTTGAACTGCATATCATTTTCAAACTTATCCGTGCCTACCTGCAGGACGTAACCTAAACGTGAAAACATACAATAAATAAGGTATGGCCCACTGTACCTCGGCTCGTTGTGTGCTCAATGAAATTCTCAACTTCAATAGAAAGCAAAGCAGGCAAGCAAACGAAGGCTAAAAATCACCACTTGCCTTCAACGTTATTATTGCAAGAGAATAAAACCTCGAATTTTCAAACCCAATAGATTTTTTTGAAACAGATCATACAGCACTTGAAATTGATAGTAACATCTAAAAGTTATGTTCCTTATAGTAATATGAACGGTTATTTTAATGGTGCGTTCCTTCCGGAGATAGATCGGAGATGAATAGGAGATAAATGAGAAACGTAATAAAACTGGCGTTTAGAATATTGGCCTCTGTGAGTGTAGTGGTGGACCCTAGTGAAATTATTAGCAATATAAGTATTACGATTTTTAAAGTAACAATATACTAAGGACATCACAATGGTGGAGAGTTTCTTAACTAATTTCTAGGTCCCATGTCAACAAAAAATATTTTTTTAATAGCTAAGCAACTCAACCAATATATTCATCCCTATAATAAGAAAGTTTCTTAACATTCTCACTCCTCCCAGTGTTTTCTCTTCTCCCTTCTTCGGCTATCTTCTTTTTACTTTATCATCCTGTACAAAATTATTAATAAATTGAAACAACCAATCAAATTGAATGTCCGTACATTGCTTAAATAAGAAACCATGAAAGAGAAACTTGGTGGATTCCACACCACTGTAGAGTTTTTTTCAATTTCTTACTAACATATATATATCTGGGTGGAATCCACACCATTGTGGATGCCCTAATACATTCCCTACTTAACATGAATTCCAGTGAAATTATTAGGAATATTATAAACATAGCACTAATAAACATGAAGACCAAATTCTAATTAACAAGTAACAAATATTAATTAACAAAGTAAAGTAATTATTTTTATTGTCTTTGTTATTTGTGAACGTAGAAAAAGACGGAGTGCATACTAAAAAAACAATTTAAAGGAAAATAAAAATAAAAAGAACTGCCCACATAAAAAATTCACAAACTATAATCACACTGTCAAAACATGGTTACTTGTAATATTTAAACAAACTATAATTTTATTTTGAATTTCATGTGTTGCTATGTGTTGCTCGACACACTTTGATCCAATATAGCGTCTAATTATGCTTGTTGTATACGAAATAGATTAAATCACAATGACATGTTATTGGGTTTGTTCGGAGTTAGCTTTTTCACCCACTTTTAAGTATAATATGTTCATCAATTTTGAAAGTTAGAATCTTACTTATAAATTTTTTCTATTTAGATTATTTTCACTAGGCTTTTCAACTACTATGCAACAGCTTCTTCAATTCTTTTTAAAGCACTGACTTCAAATGATAAATTTTGTTTTTATCAACTTAGTATTTTTTCTTTTTACTTTATATCCATATGTAAATAGGGTGGTAAATTTGACCCAATATCTAACTATTACTAACTTGAAATAATATAAATAGTTGTTTTTCAGTCAATAATTAAAGTTTCAAATATTAATAACTCTACAAAATATTATACATAGTATCATATTTATTAAGTATGATTATTTATTAGCAGCTAAAGCCTACAAATATTAAGCCCTAACTAACAAAGTAGTTTCAGCTTTAACAACTAACATTAATAGTTATACTCTCCATTATATAAGTGGTTTTAGAAGTTTGCTATGAAAGTTAAACAAACGACACATATATCCTTATTTGTTGTACTTTTTTTTAATGTAAATTAGTGATTACTTTTGAATACATATAGTAGAGGCAAACGCAAAAATAGTGTGCAAAATAACTAGAATGATTTTATTACAGATAAATAATTAAAACAGTGTGTCATTAAAGACAAATTTGAAAAATTGATGAAGAATTGAAGATTAACTTTTTATAGACTCCCAAAAACATATAATTGGAACTATTCTTATCTCTTGATCAGATGCTAATAAATGCACTGTTAGCAATGATAATCTAATCGGGTATGGTTGTCCATGGGGTAGGGTGTAACTTGTGGATTTAGGTTGAGATTACTTTCTTCTCTGATTACGGTGATGGTTTGAGTGTAATAATAAGTAGCGAAGAAGAAGACACAAAGATTTAACATAGAGGTTTAACAGAGGTTCTTAGTAAAATTGTGTGAGTACAGGTGGATGAGGAGAGAGTATGTGTTGGGAGTTCTCCTTCTCTTGTTTGTCTAATAAGTGCGACATTGATTGCTAGTTATAAGGAAGAAGATGAAGAAGTTGATGCGCTTTCCCGGCCTGCTACCTGTTTGTTAGTCAGGTTTGATGACGCAGGGCGTTCCCACGGGATAGGGTTAAGGTCACTTGGTAAGGGTTTTTCTCAGGAACCAAACTTTCTTGCTCTACTCGATCGCCCATCCTTATTTGTGGACAAGTCACTCGCTATCTTGGGGCATTAATGGTGTGTCAGAGAGGTGCATGCAGAGTTATAAGTGTTTCTTCGTGGTGAGGGGAATCGATTGAGGTCTTAGTTGGTAGCACCCGACTGTCTTTTCCTAGCTCTGAGGCATGGTAGAGTCTAGTGGCGGAACCAGAAGCTTTGTCTCAGGGGGCACATTTTTTTACACTATCACTCTTTAAAATATTATGTCATTTTGTACTTTTAAAAAATTTATAAGAGCATTTGACAAATTTTCAAAAGTTTGGGGGGGGGGGGGCCGGGACCCCCGGCCCCCCTTTGGATCCGCCACTGGTAGAGTCAGTTTCCTAGATTCGGTGTTGCTACCCGGGGCATTCCCCAACCAAGGTCTTCATGTCCACCTCGTTGGTTTGTCACTCGGATACATGCGATCATAAGAGAGAGACGTGTTTAGAATTTTTAAAATAAAGGAAAAGGAAAAGTTGATAGGTTTTACCAGGGTGGTTCTTCGTATCCATTAGTCCCTCAAATTTGACTTTCAATGGTTTTGGGCGGGAAGTTGAACTTTTCGAGATGTTTTACTTTTACAGTTCTGAGTGAGGGGAGGAGGTGCCACATGGCTTTCTATGGGCTTACTTTGGAAAACAAAGTGTCAATTTATAGGTCCGGTGCGAGGGGACGCTTGGGTCAGTAATTAAGGGTGTGTTACCGATGTTATCCAGTTGTTGCTTTTAGTAATGGCGACTGTGTGGACTGGGCTATGAGGCATGTTTTTATTGGAGCTTGAAGGGTTGGATGGGGCGGTTATGGAAATGGTGCAGTCGACCATTGAGTTCGCTAGGCTATAAATATCGTTGGATGCGAAGGAGATCGTTGAGCCTCTCTTTCTTGCCTTGGTAGGCTATTTGTTTTTTTCTTTTTATTGTTGTGCCTTGTTAGAAATGGCTTCATTGCCGATAGTTGTTGAGGTTGTCGTTAACCTGAGAGGGCCGATGTACGGCAGTATAGCACTGCTGGTTTGGTATTTTAGGATCGGTTGGCTGTGTGGCTGCTAATCGTGCCGGTGGTGATGGGGCTGACGATTTTTGAGTTCTTGATGGTGTAGACAAAGTTGGAAGGAGATTTTATTCAAAAAATGGTGGCAGAAGAAGGGTCACCACTGGTCTGGAAGGGGATGTGATCCTAAAAGATTGAATCCATTTATCAGGTCGGTGGTGGTCTCTTTAGGTCGCCGGGGCGACGGCTTCTCCGTGCTCCACATTATGGGAGTAGTCTAAGCCGGCTTGCGTCGATTCTCCTATAATGTAGTTGGGATGGGAAGAAAAGGTGGAGACGAGCGTCTCCACTTTAATTAGAGGGATGATGGCGCGTGGCTCCCGACTGCTATCCTAGTGGCGGTCGCCTCTAATAACCCCATCCCACATCAAGGTATGAGTAGTCATGAAATACCCCTGACCTAAAAATGATGATTAATTAGTCTAATATGTTGTTTAGAGGCCTAATGTTGTCTACAGAACTATGGTGAAGAGAGTAAAACCAAAAGAGAAGAGAAAACGCTTAAAAAGCATTAAACATAAAAATGTGCGTTACGCAACCATAGGAGGCATATGACTTCGACTAGGGTCCTAGATGGATTCCTAGGACTTAGTTATACACTAAGAACATGTGGGAACAATTCCCGAAGAAAATGGATCCATATAGTGGGTTAAAAATTCAAATGAAGTCCAAAGCACATTTTTCGAGAAAACCCAAAAATGTGACTTTAAGTGGTTTAATGAAATTGTAAAAATTATAGTTGATCATATAACTATAATTAAGCATTAATGAAGGTCTAAGAATCATTAAAATTAAAGAAACACAAAAAAATCTGGAAAACGGCCCGGTTAATGAATAGTGCCAAACGGGGACTTATGGATGATATTTGCTAAAGACCAAAATGCCCTCCTTTTTCATTCTTGTAAAACTGGCCTCTTTCCAGTAATAGGCCACGTTCCCCCCTCTCTCAATTAAGTTGGTCTCTTATGTTAGAAGAGAAGAAATAAAGTGAAAAGTACAAAAGTGCTTTTGGGGACTCTCTCCCCCATTCTCTCTTCTCTCTCCTATTCTCCTTCTTCCCCATCGATTTCTTCCTCTCTTCCTCTTTGGGTGGCAATTTTTGAGCCCTTCCATGGCAGCTCATCTTCCTCCTCTTGCCCAAGCCAACTCCATGCTCCAAATTAAAAACAAAATACATATTTATCTTGGCCTCATCAAGAGCTTTCTTTCCTTCTTTTCAAAGTCTTAATAGCTTAAGTCCACCACCATTGGTATAGCACCGTTTGAAGAGAAAACTAGAGTTTCTTGAGCTGCAACATCTCCTCTAATTAAGGTAAGAAAAACTCCAAAAAACTCATTGTTTCCCCCATTTCTTACCTAGCCGATTTTGGCCTCTCATGGTGTCTTGTTATTTCCTTGTTTGAGCATTTGTTCAAGCCTCAAAATGGTGGTTGGAACTCTCTTTTGATTCAAGGTCAAAAATCCATTCTAGAGCTTCAAAGGTAATGCCTTAAATTCCGTGCCTTAAGCCCTCTTCTTGAATTCTAGGGTTATCCCATAGTCTAAGTGAGTTAATTAGCACTCATATCTCTATTTGAATATTGATTAGAAGTTTTAGCAAGGGAACCACCCCCTTGGCCGGATTTCAAACAAGAAAAGAGAAGAGGAGAAAAGAAAGGGAAACTTGGATGCTTAAGGTAAATAGATTACCTTGATGACTATCTTGATTGCTTTTGAAATTGGGGTTGGGTAATTAAAAGATGAATCAAAATCTGAGCTGAAAATGTGTTTGGTGATTAGAAGAGAGGATTGTGAATTGATATGATTTAAGGGCCTAAGAGGCATGCAATTTATGATTATTGCATTATGTTGTTGACTGAAGAAATTTGGATGGAAATTGTGTGCTGGTAGAATCCATTGTGGATATGGTTAGTTGAATTGATTAGGAAATGAAAAATGATGCATTTGGGCATGCTAAGATTGTAGAGGGACTATGGCAATATTTCTGTAGAAGTTAAGAGGTTTAGGTGATGTTATGAGTATTGGAGAACCAAAGGTTAACTAGGAATAAATGGGGATTAATTTGGGTAGTTACTCACCTTGAAGTGTTGGTTGAAGAATGGAATAGATTTATGTAAAAATCTGTATCAAAAGGGAGTATGAGTGTCTTGGATTTGATAGAGATGAATTAGCTTGTATAACCTTGTGAATGGTGAGTGGACTTGAGTATTGAAATGTAAATGTTTAGGCAGGACTTGGTATGGCCAAAATGGTTGAGGTTAAGTTGTAAACTGTCATGAGAGTGTTTAGAGAAGCACTAGTGTGTATAATGTGCAAAAATGAGAAATGTGAATTTGTCTAATTGAGCAAGAATTGAGTGATAAGTTGATCAATGGATTTAGGAAGGTTTAAAGTGTTTTATGGTATTAGGACATGTTTGGAAGCATGAGGAAAGATTAGAAAAGAATTGGATGAAGAACTGAAGTTAGAACAAAAATGAAAACTGTCAAATTTAACAGATTGTAGCAGGGTCCAGGACCTAGTCATTGGACAAGGTCCCGAACCACACATTAAAAAGGGTCGAGAGAAGAATCCTGTGACTGGTCTGGGACTTAGGACCATGGTAAGGTCCCGGACCACCCTGTTAAAACGTCCGAGAGTTCATTGTTTGTCTTGGTCCGGGACTTAAGATGGGGACCATGTCCCGGACCACCCCAAAATTTCCTCCCGAGAATTGCTACACTGTATTGGTCCGGGACTTAGGGTACGGACCATGTCCGGATTAGTCTTAAAATTTAACCGTGAGTGTTTTAAGGCAATTAAATGATGGGGATTGATGGGTATTGGTATGAGATGATGATTAGGACTTGTTTGGTGACATGTAAAGGTCCTTAGGAGTATAAACAAATGCTAGATTGAATGTGAAAGTGAGAACTTAAGATCACTTGAGTAAAGTTAAGAGTAATGGGACAACGGGGTTAATTACAGGCGCATTAGTCGTTTAAATTCCGTAATGCCTTAACGTTAATAGAAACGTTTGGAATGTTATCAGTGATGCGAGAATTGTCTGAGGAGGGTGAGACAAATGCTAGAGTAATTCCTTGGTGAAAGGTATCGTTTTCTTGTAACTTGTGTCCTACTGAGATACACTCGGCTTGTGTGCAACTTGTTATTGTGTGCCGACCTAACAAGATAAAAGCATGAAAATGTTTATCGCATTTGATATATGTATCTCGATCCCTACTGTGCGTGTGTGCTAACCATCCTTGCTTGAGTATGTGATCTAACTGAATATCATAGATCCACTCACAATAGAACGACGTTGGTTAGCGACTCATAAAAAGAGTCGAACCACAAATTAATGTGACGTGGAGAAAACACATAAGAACTTTTAATTAGAGAATAACTACAGTTCAACTTTAAGAACTCAATTGAAAAGTAAAAAGAGATATACGGGATTAGTAAACTCCCTTTTATTGGTTCATCGTGAACAACGATAATTCAATCTCATGAAATCACTAGAATGTGAGAGAGATGTATGGGACTATTGAACTCCCTCTTAATGATATTCTACCTCCCATATGAGGATTTGATCCGATGTGAGAAAATGACCCGAACGCATAAGTATTCGAAATGTTGGGGCAACCCTTAAATATGAGAATACAAGAAAATTCCTAAGTTATTAGATGACATCGAGAGTGATGCTTCTAGACTAATATACATGATTATGTTATGACTCCAATGAGAGGAGTGATTGGGAATGTGAGAAGTCCGATAGAGATTTGGACGTGTGTGTGTGAAAGAAAGAGGAACTAAGAGAGTAGTTTCGGTTGCTAGTTGAACCTTCCCACCATGCTAGACCCGGTGTAGGGTCGAAACTGGGGAAGTAAGACTAGAACTCGAAAGCCCGGTGGTGAGAATTGTGGATGTCTCTGCCCGGAGGTCTAAGAGACTTAAACCTAGTCATCCGTCTTGAGTGATGAGCGGATAAGTATGAGAAAAGCCCGGTGGTAGGAATTGTGAATGTCTCTGCCCGGAGGTCAAGTGTGTTGACTTAAGAATTATTCAAGAGAAAATAATTGAGGAAATAAGATCGAGACCTGTAGTGTCTATAGAACTAAGAGAACAAGTAAAGTTATCCGAAGAGAATGGATAAGATAATGAATAATGAGAATGAGGCGTTAGTGAGGTAGAAACTCTCAAGGCCTAAAGAGTAAGATAGTGTAAACTAACAAATTAATGTGTTAGTCTGGTGATTGTATTCCATTGATGAATACTTGTGATATGCGAGCATGTTGTGTGTTTACAGCATTTCATGTTATGATTTAAATAAAATCAATCACATGTTCAGATGAGAATTAGTTGGGTGTGATCCGGTAGTGGCGGGTTGCACGACTACCATACCAGCAAAGGTGCTGAGCCCCTTTGGGGCCACCCATTATTTTTCAGGTACAATGGAGCTGATTACTGTTTGAGAGTAGGATGGGGTTGCTGCTAGAATGGGTAGTTATTTGAGAATTACATTTGTAATTGTTAGAAGTGTAAGTCCAAAAGTGTTATCGGCAAGTATAATGTATTTGACTCGGTTTAGTAATGGAATAAGAATTGTATCTGTATAAGTACTCAGGAATTCTGATCCATCAGACTGTTACTGTATTTGAGTTAGGCCTTGTTAGTCATGTGGGTGGCTAACGACATTGTTTGACCCATCGTTGTGTTTAGATTATCCGCTGTGAATGTAATGATGAACGAGGCAACCAGTTGTTAATGACTAGATTAGCGGTAGGGGTGCTACAAGTCATGTAAGTGGTTTATAGGGCCTAAAAGTGGCTAGTTTTCAAGCTTGAATAGCTTGAAAGCTAGGTTGTTAGATAGTTATCCATATAGGATGTTACAAATGGTATCAAAGCTGACTCGGGACCGTGTCAAGATGGGCTACCCAACACCTACCAAGGAGGTCCATAGGACTTGGATGTTAGGCTTGCAAGGAGGACGTCACATTCTTTGAGTGAAGGAGTATGTCATATCCCCATTCCACATCGAGGTACGAGTAGTAATGTGAGTGGTTTATAAGCATACATATGGGTTGACTACAACAACAAGGTCTTCCACCTTTAAGCCAAGTGAGGATAAATGTCCTAAAAGTGGCTAGTTTACAAGCCCGAATGGCTTGGAAGCTAGGTTGTTAGACAGTTATCCATACAAGGTGTTACACTGCTAGAGCTCTCACTCCATGTGAATATTTCCCCGAGTGAGTGTTGCACGGGGGATTATGTTGGTGTCTCTTGGGAGTGAGTAAAGTGTTTGTGGGTGCCACAAACCATTTTTGCCGCCAATTATTGGGCTTGCTCGTGCACGGAGGTCGAAGGAGCGATGGTGCCTTCCCTGGATGATTGGCCTGTGTAGTGGTGGAAGCCGAAATTGACTTGTATTGTAAGATTTTGTTGCACGCATTTATAGTTTTGTCCTGCTTGTTTGTAAGATAACCATACCTTAGGTAATGTAAACATTCATGATTAATAAAGAGTGATCGGTACCTTTCCTGAAGGTTGCTATTGTGTTTCTGAGTTTTGCATCGTGCGGGGGTGAGAGCTGGCTTGATCCCGTTTTTTTCAACACACTTTTGAGCTTTGATGGGTGTACAAATGAGTATGCTTTAAGAGAGTATTTCATATGTTTTATCAACATTTATCATGCTCATATCTTCACTTTAGTTAGTTTTGCTTTAGTTTTATGTTTTAGTGGTGTTCTTATGCATTTATTGCTTAAACACAATGAGTAACATTTCTAGGAGAAAAGTAGATGAAAACGGGAATGCGTTGGCACAAAAGGATCTCAAATTAGAGCTAAAACTAAGATTTTAAGCCCCCATAGAAGTTAGGTTCCGATCCATGCCCGGGATTACAAACTCGAACCACATGAGTGAGTAACTTTCTGCTTGTTTTAAATGGTGATCCGAGTCTTTATGCTAGAAAACAACCGGACCAACACAGAATTCAGCAAAATGATGGGATTCAAACGCGGAATGAGGGGGGCTTCGACTCCAAATAGTGAGCAGATGAAACAAGAAGAGAAAACAAAAAGGGTAAAATACGAGAAAAAAAAGAAGAAGAAAAGGAGGAACCCATTTTAATGCTTTATTTTAGTCCTTGTGCTAATGATGGATAATTATTTAGTGTTTATGGCTTTTAAGCTTGTTTACATGTTAACTAGGGATTTGGTTAGAGTTTTCTCAATTTATTGCCATTGTGTTAAATTGGCTGGTTTGATATTACCGATTAGTTTAGCATTAGTGTGGGTTCTATGGATGGGTTTATGAAAGTAGAAATCTATACCATTAGGGACTTAATCAATGTTATTTATCAAAGGTCGCTAAGATAGATTGCATTGCAACTTAGGATGAACTTGTTCTTAATGCTTTCGATTGAACTATATATTTGAACTAACATTTGGGTACTGACTAAAGTGGTTAGGATTAGTAGACCTGGATTAGGCTATTAGTTAATTTCCCATTGTTTAGCTATAAGTTCAAGAGTTGACAATTGGTAGTAAAGGGGTGATGGGTGCAAAGATGCATCCCAGGGTACATCTATCCTAGGTTAGTTAGTTTAGTTCTATTGTTTTCTTTATTTTCCCATTTAACAACAAAAAACTCAAAACCCACCTAAACAATTTACATTTATGCACTTTTGTATATATTTATGCATAGTAAACTTGGAATTAGTTAGATAGTTGTGAAGTCCCTGTCGATACAACCTTATTGGACTACAATGACTGGGCTCACTGCCCATTAGATTTCAATATATATTCATTTATATTTTACACAACAAGTTTTTGGCTCCATTGTCGGGTACTTCGGTCTGGTTGTCTTACTTATTATCAGTTTTGACGCATATTCTACATCTCTTTGATTTTCTCTTTTTGTGTATACATTTTTGTTTCTCTTTCTTGTAGGTACTTTAATTTGATGCATGGTCATTATAATAAGGAAGAAAGTTGGCATGGCTACTCCTATGGCGTGAAGAACTGCAATCAATGGCTTGTGTGCCAGAAATGGGGAGAATACCATAAGAGTCCTTCCTATCCGTTTACAATGTTTGAATTAAGGGCTCTCATGCAGTGGCGGAGGCAAAGCCTGCCTGGAGGGAGCAAAACACCCCCTAACTTTGTTAAATTACATAAATTTGTAGTGTAAAATTTTTTTTTAGAAAAATTTAGTAAAAAAACCCCTAATTTTTTATAATTCTGTCTTTGACCCCCTCAACTTGTATTTCTGGCTCCGCCCCTGCTCTCATGGAATACTTCACCTCATCCGTCAAGCCAAGCTCTACAAAACAATATTCAAACCAATAGATTGTGTGCAAAGAGTGTGGAGGAGACCACAAGAGAACTTATTGTGCTGAGATCACAGTAAAGTCTGATCACCCCAGTATGAAGGAGCTCTGGTCACAACTACACACCTTTAGCATGAACCAACAAGTTCAGTTAGCTCATATGAAGCAACAACCTGAGAGCGAAATGGTTCATGAGGTAGAGCATCCTACTGAGCAAGATACCCTCAACATGAACCAACTAAAGCTCCATGCAAATTACAAGAAATAAATGCAATATTGCAAGATCAACTATATCTCGTATCGTAACTACGAGAGAGTGAAATGGTTCATGAGGTAGAGTAGCCTACTGAGGACTATAGTTTTTCTTCCTCTCCTCACTTGTTTAAATTAGAGAATCCAATGCCATTCAACCATCTTCCTGAGCTTGATAATGAGAAATCAAAGGAGAGTTTATACTTCAAATTCGTGGAGTCCTTTCTTCCCTCTGAAGTTAACTACCATTATGTCTCCCCCTTAGTGCTTCATCAAGACATTCAGGATGCTTACATCCCCAACTTGATAAGGAGGAGCCATCACCTCCCTTCGAGTCGTCAGAGGAAAGTGCCATCATTGACTTCAAAGATCCATCTCCCTTTGAAATTTATTTCCATCAAGGCTCTTTCCATTAGCCTCACCCTAAAGATGAGGATTTCTACACCCTCAAAACAGAGGAGGAGAAGTCATCACACTTTGATCTTCACTTGGAAAATCAAGGCCACCTCCACCCGAGCACAAATGATGCAAGTTGGACGTTCAACTTTCACCCACTAAGTGAAGCGGCCAAATTCCCATTTGATCTAGGACCAGAGTGTGAAGACAAAGTCTCTACCCCAGATTTCTCCCGGCACCGCTCAATAATGATAAGGATGCCTACATCCTTAAATTTCAACATGAGGCTCTACCATAGTATGATCCTTGCACCAAGGATCATCAGCCAAATAATCCAGACCGTTCTTCAAGGATATATGTTGCCCACCCAACCCACCCATTGAAGCCCACTTCAGCGTTCATATTCAATTCTGGAGGACCTCAAGGTGGTATGGTCTCACCAAAGACCTTAAATATGGGCAACTTCCTGGGAGACAACCCAAATGAACTTTCTTTCATTTTCTTTCATTTCGCTTTTAATTTAAGTTCTTCTTTGATTATTGCTTTTGCTAACCCTTAACCATATGTGTAGTGTGGTTGGTTCTAGTGTTTTATGCAGGTGAAACTTTATGTTTACACCGCAACCAAACTATACTACTATGAGGCTAAAACACAAGTGTGGGGAAATTCCTTCAATGCAAGCAACAACAATCTCATAGGAGTATTAGTTTCTTTTATTTTGTGTCTCTCACTTCCTTCCTTTCATTGTGCATCTGTCTAAATCTGCCACTGGAGATAGCTTCTACGCTAAATTGCTTGTTTGTGTCCATTGTGTTTTCTCTCTTGTTTACTACCCATGAAGGTCTACTGAATCCTTCACCTGTTTGTCTGGTGAGCAATGAGGACATTGTTCGAACTAAGTATGAGGGAGTGACATATTTGGTGAAACTTGTGCTTACATATTCAATCCTCATGCTTATATTATGTTTTGTCCAAAAATCAAAAACTTGGATCCTAGTGTTGTGGGTTGTTCTCATTGAGAACAAATACTCTTACGAATTGTGGGATAATTCTCTAAAAATTATTCTTTTGATTGCTTTTAAAAGGCATTTTTCATGCGGTGTGACCAAATCATCTGTAATTGTTGGATTATTGCTTAGGGGTTCTTTCTCTCTTTTCTCTTAGGGGTTACTAAAGGTTTTTTATCTATGAAAATCTTTAAGGGACTTGAAAGAAACCATTGGTAAACAACAATGAGAGTTGCATACTCTTAAATGCAAAAGTAAAATGCCTAAATTTGTCTCCTCATCTCTTGTGCAAAGTGAAACAAATGCATAATCTATTTTTCCTTTGGTGTTTCTCCCGAATGCCTATTCTTGAAAGAAGTTGATCATGGTAAAAGTTCTCCAAGTTACCTAATTTTCAAGCTTCGAATCACTCTAGATTGTACCACAAAACTCTTTATTTTATTTTTCCCTAAGCACACCAATTCCACCAGTAAGTGATGGTTCACACTCCTCTAAGTTTTAGTCACTTTGTTTCTTCTCATATCCTACAATTCATGCTAGTACTTTTTTTTTTCTTGGAGCATTTCCTACTTGCTCAAGTTCTTGGTTTTGCTTGAGGACAAGTAAAAGGTAAGTGTGAGGGTGTAACGAGTGTACAAATGAGCATGCTTTAAGGGTGTATTTCATATGTTTTATTAACACTTATCATGCTCATTTCTCCACTTTAATTAGTTTTACTTTAATTTTTTGTTTTATTGGTGCTCTTACACATTTATTGCTTAAGAAAGAGGAGTAGCATAGCTAGGAGAAAAGTAGATGAAAAGAGGAACGTGTGCACACATACTGGTCTCAAATCGGAGTTAGAATAAAGATTCTTGGCCTCATACAAGTTAGGGTTGTGTGTGTGTTCAAACTTACAAACCTTGACCACATGCGCGAATAATTTTCTGCCTGTTTTAAAGGGTGGTTTGGGTCTTTATGCTAGAAAACAACCCAATGAACACATAATTCAACATAATGACTGGATTTAAACATGGAAAAATAAGAGAATAAGGGGGGGGGGGGGGTTCGACACAGATAGAGAGCGAACGACAAAGAAAGAGAAAAAAGGGGAAAAGAAGTGAAAATAAGAGGAAAAAGAAGATGTCTCACCTCTATTGAAGCTCTTCTTCAACCTCCTATGGCTAATTCTTATCCCTTCTCAAATTTTATGCTTTAATGTTTGAGTAGTCTCCCTCGTACCTTGGGATGAGGATTTAGCCCAAAACTCCTAAAACTCCATTGTTTAATCCTGAACCTATTTAATGCTTTATTTTAGTCCTCGTGCTTGATGAAATATAATCATTGAGTGTTTATGGATTTTAAGCTTTTCTACATGTTTAAGGGTTTCTTCAATTTATTGTCACTGCGTTAAATTGGTTGGTTTGATATTGCCGATTAGTTTATCTTGTCATTAGTGTGGGTTTCCGTGGACGGGTTTCTGAAAGTAAAAATCTAACAAATGGAGACTAAATCAATGTTATTTATCAATGGTCGTTGAGATAGACTGCATTGCAACTTAGGGTGGACTTGTTCTTAATGCTTATGATTTAACTAGATTTTTGAACTAACATTCGGGTTCCGGCTGCTAAATTGGTTAGGATAAATAGACCTATATTATGCTATTAGTAATTTCCTGTTGTATAGATATAAGTTCAAGAGTCGTCAACCGGTAGTAAAGGGGTAATGGGTGCGAAGATCCGTCGTGGGGTACATCTATCTTAGTTTAGTTAGTTTAGTTTTATTGTTTTCTTTATTTTCCCTATTAACAACCAAAACCCTAAAATCAAAACAATTTACGTTTCTGCACTTTTCTATATATTTACGCACATTTACTAAACTTGTAATTAGATATATAGTTGCGAAGTCCCTATGGATACAAACTTGGTAGACTAAAATGGCTGGTTTACTACCTATTAATCACAAGATATATTCATTTATATTTTACACAACAAGCTTCTCAAAGTATGGGGGTGAGGACTATCTAGATCCCGGCTCTTAGAACTTTTGTTGATTTTTTTAAGTGTGGGTTAAGGTTGGCTCGATCCCGGCTTGAAAATGAGGCATTCAAGCCGATATATGCGGCGGAAGAAAGGTGGTTTCTTTGCAACCCGACTTCATTGATGTCTTGTGGAGTGGAGTTTTGGTCCTTGTTGAGGGCTTACTTTTTTTTCTTCTGGGAAAGCACTCCTTTGCCTCGTTTATCACGACAAAAGTGCTAATTCCCTAGGAAGAGTGGCTCCCTTATTGGTTGGAAAGCAGCGACACTTTGTCTTTGTGCTTTGATTTTAAGGACAACACCTCTTTGTTCTGCTAATCGACATGAGTACAATCCTTCAGAAGAGATGCCACCTGGCTAGCCGGGGAGCACAAATGCTTGAACCAAAGACTTGATTTTCCAATGGTGGCACTCTTTTGATCCACTAATCGGAAAAACACTGGCCCTTCCAGGAAGCATGGCCACTTGGTCCCGGAAAGCATAAAACTTAATGACTGAGGACTTAGTTTATGGGAAAACACTCTAAGGCCATTCAGTGGGCCTCCTGTTAGGGGTATTTTTCCTGCATGAAACTTTATTCCCTGGCCAATCAGACAACGTATTATGGCTCCCCGGGGGACTTTGAGCTCACGTAATGACGAGACCCCCACATCCCGCAAGTTAATTTCAGGCTGACAGATCAAGTTGAAGGAGCCGAGCAACAACACTGCTGAGAGGTCAAGCTCATGGATCAAGCTGGAGGAGCCAGGTAGACTGATCCTGTTGGTTAGGCTGATGGATCACACTGATTGATCAAATAAGGAAAATAGATCCCATTGAGAGGTTAGGCTTATGAGTCATGTTGGAGAAACCAGACCGCTAGATGTTGCTAGATTACACTAGGTGAATGTTCGTACTGTATTATTAGTCTGGGAACTAACCCAAGGGTATGAATATGTTGTGTTACGTAAGCAAGTCATTAATATATAACAAGAGCATTTTATTGAATCACAAGGTCAAAAGGTAGCTGAGAGATTCAACGTTGAGGCCAGATAATAGGGCCGATATAGAGAGAGCTAAGAGGCCAGCTTTGATATTATTTTAGAGCCGATAATATGGTTGTTGTACAAATGTTCAAGGGTGCGCAGGATTACCTAATAGCAGAACTTCTTGAGCCGTTCGATGTGCCAAGAGTTGGACATAATTCGAACATCGTGATTGAGCAATTGGTACGAAGCGAGGCCGGTTCGTTTAGAGATGATGTATGGGCTGTCCTGTAACAACCTTAGAGCTGGGCTAGTTCCAAGACTGTCACACGCCACACACTTACTACCTAAGATATGCAAGGCTACTAACGAAACCGAACGACAAAAAATGAATGCCTATATTAAATTATGAAATAGATAATGTCTACAAAGCCCTAAAACATAATTCAATCCATAAACAGAAATGCCCGAAGGCTAAGAGAGCCATTATTGGCACTTTTGGGTTCCGCTGATGATGACTCAGTCTAAGCATAAATGGAGTTCATGAAGAAATGTTGAACCTTATGTGTTGCTGATGATAGAGTCCTTCCATGTGCATGGAGTTCCTCGAGCAGAATGACAAAACTTGCTGCAGTAAGCACAAAAGATGGTGAAAGAATCGGTCTAACCAAGAGAGTCCGTTCAATGCCAAGAGAGTCCGTCCAACCAAGAGAGTCCGTCTGGCGATTTACAAATGAACATGATTAGTCGTTGTAACCATCTTCGAAATTCATGTTCAAAGAACGTGTCTAAACTCCCATAACGTCTATATGTCAACGTTCAACTCCCTAGGGTCTTAATATTTTAAGCCGCAACCTTAAGACAAGTCAGGTATGAAATTTAAGGACCAGTCTTCTGAATTTTTAGAAACGAACTCCCTTAACGGCTCTAGAGGATATGCTATATAACGAGATGGAGTTATCAGTTACAATGTGTGCTTTTCCGCCCCAATACTTCCTATACTAGGGGAAGTCACCAAAAACAAGAGACATGTCTCTTATTACAAGCTCAAATCATATATCTAGCTATTTAGAGCTTTTACACTTATTTCTCCATATGTTGTATTGATTTATTCGTTGAGAAGTGAGTGTTAGAGTTAAGGAGAGTTTTTTTGCCTAACCCCAAGTGTGAGATACTTTCTTGTAACCCTAAAAAGTTTATCAATAAAGTTTCTCATTCTTGTATTGGTATTTTTGTTGACGGACACCGTGAATTCACCGAAAGAGTTAACGTGTTTCAATCATTTACATCTTGGAACACTTTGAAGATGGCCCATCAATTGACTACTTGCACTTCCTGAGGTAGTCTGTATGGGTCTAACAACCCATAAAGACAATGTCAGCACCATCAATCCCATAAGATTGATTTTGTCCATAACATTACGATCAAGAGAGTCTGCCTAGGTTGTAGATAACCTCAAAGATGATAGAGTGCTCTTATGTTTTTGTGGTGAACTCCAACCTTCACACAAGACTCAAATGTTTTGCGCAAAGCCAAAGTTCTATATCCAGATCCACTTTATCAAGCCCCTGGCCCTCAAGAAGGGTTATAGATGACCAAGTCAAACACTATTGATGAAGGAGCATCAATGATCTACATGAAATTGACTCTGATGGGGGTGCACACGGTAAAGAATTACCAAATTCAGGGGGAACATGCAATCCTTCTACCAATGCATGGATTAAGGAGGAATAACAATGGGTTTTGCCATCATTAGCAAAAAAGGGAAATTATTGGAACTTTTGGGTTTTGTCGATGATGACTCAATCTACTTGCAAATGGAGTCCATGAAGAAATGTTGGAACCTTGTGTGTTGCTGATGATAGAGTCCTTCCATGTGCACGGAGTCCCTTGAGCATAATGACAAAACCTGCTGCAACAAGCACAGAAGATGGTGAAAGAGTTTGTCTAACCAAGAGAGTCTGTCTGATGCCAAAAGAGTCCGTCCAACCAAGAGAGTCCGTCTGATGCCAAAAGAGTCTGTCCCACCAAGAGAGTCCATCTGGTGATTTACATCTGAACACGATTAGTCGTTGTAACTATCTCTGAAATTCATGGTCAAAGAACGTGTTCAAACTCCCATAACATCTATATGTCAACGTTCAACTCCCTAGGGCCTTAATATTTGGAGCCACTACCTTAAGACAAGTCTTGTCCAAAATTTAATGACCAGACTCTTGAATTTTCAAAAACAGACTCCGTCAATGGCTCCAAAGGATGTGCTATATAAAGAGCTGGAATTATCAGTTGCAATGTGTGCTTTTTCGCCCCAATACTTCCTATACTAGGGAAAAGTCACCGAAAATAAGAGACATGTCTCCTATTACAAGCTCCAATTCATATATCTAGCTATGTAGAGCTTTTACACTTATTTCTCCATATGAGGTATTGATCTATTCGTTGAGAAGTGAGTGTTGGAGTTATGGAGAGTTTTTCTGCCCAACCCCAAGTGTGAGATACTTTCTTGTAACCCTAAAAAGTTTATCAATAAAGTTTCTCATTCTTGTATTGGTATTTTTGTTGACGGACTTCGTCCACTCACTAAAAGAGTCAATGTGTTTCAACGACTTACATCTTGGAACACTTTGAAGATGACCCATCAATTGACTGCTTCCGCTTCCCGAGCTAGTCTGTATGGGTCTAACAACCCATAAAGACTACGTTAGCACCATTTATCCCATAAGATTGACCTGTCCATCACATTGTGATTGAGAAAGTCTATCTGAGTCTAACAACCCAAACAGACTCCACAGCCCCACCGATCCTACAGTCATAAAGCGTCTAGCGTTAAATACATAATTCTTTCAAAACAAAGTAAACTAAGTATCTAAAACAACCATCGTTGATCAATATGCAATATATATTTAAATATATATGTGTGAGGAACGGGGTGAGCAACCACAACTCAGTAGATAGCAAACTTCTTCAACAAAGCATGCTCAAAACATGGGAAAATAGAATACGAATCACAAACAAATTCAGAACGAAACCAAGTTTCCATAAGAAAACTTGTGGCAGAAGCTAGCAAGCTCAAACAAAACAAAAGTGTTATTCAAACACTCAAAGCAAAGATTATCATAATCACAAAACGGGTGGGACACTAGTACCAATCTAACACAAACAGAAGGGATGAAAGCCCTTGGATAAGAGGATCCCATGACAGAAATAGTTGAGACCACTAGTTGGACCCGTCGGTCACTAATCAAACCGGAAAACCCAAGGAACAAAAAACAGAAGAACGTCCTGCGCAACATGCTATGGGATAGCCAAACCCGGCCATCCATGACTCAAAAGCTATGTAACTAGGTCACAAAACGAAATACTTAAACTTACTAAAAAGAAATGCATAAGCATGCATAAACGGAAGCCGAAACGGAGCTCAAACATATAATTTAGATAAAATCAGTAGCTTGTCCAGACATGTGTCCAGAGTTACACGTGTCCGGACACTTGCCGTGGGAAAAGTCAAAGAAGTTCAAACGTACGTATGGGCTTTAAGTCCGGACTAAAGTTTGAAAAAATGTACGTGGTAAAGTCCAAACACATGCCGAGAGTTAAAACAAAAGCATAACAGGGTGTGTCTGGACTTGTGTTCGGGCTTGCAACACCGGACACATGCCAAGACTTGAAACCCAGAACTAGTCCTCGCACCCCGTTCAGACATGCAAGTCAACACGAAGTCCGAACACGTTCAATATAGTGAAAAACTGAAGGTATTTGGAGCCCTGTTTGGACATGCAAGTCCGGACGGAAGTCCAGACACGGAAAAACCAGAGATGGAATTCGTAGAAACAACTCACAAATCAATGCTAGAATTCACACAATCAACTAGAGAAAATACTAGAGAAACCATGGGGGATTGAGAGTTTAACAGTAGCAAAAACAACAAGGAAAGCAATCCAGAAAACGCATCAAAATTCATTCATAATCAATCCAATTTCTAAACTCTCCATGGTTAAAAACCCTCCATCAACTCCATTCACCACCTACCTCAATGGAAGTGTAGAAATTCACAGACTAAAGTCGAAGAGCAAACCCGCACACCAAATCGGACCAAAGCACACATTGAACGACATTTGCAGACCAACCCAAAATTAGAAACCAAAACTTTAAATCGAGAGCAAAACCACAATAAAACTCGCAAAGCAAACCTGAATGCAGACGAAGAAGCAGCACAACAGAAGAGCCTCATAATTTGATCAACAATGCAGCAAACTGATCACCAATGGAGGTGGGAACAATTGAGAATGAAGAAGGGGAAGGAAGATGCACTGAAGAAAAGTGTTAAGAGATTAAGGATGGGAAAAAGAGCGGACAAAGGAAACTTTATCTTCTAAATCAATACCTTAATTCTGATTTGCCTAAATGACCTCCTTGCCCTATCCCACTTCTTCAATCCACAACAAAGCCTACATGACATAAAACTCACTTAAAATAAGATACCGATATAAAACCAACTTAGGGAAAACCCCGGGTTATAACACGTCCTATTTAGGTTGTAGTTTGAAGGGGTTATCAACTGTTCGTAGGACCAAGTCTCCCTGTGAGAATGTCCATGGTTTCACCTTTTTGTTGTAATACTAGGCTACCTATTGCTTGTCGTGTTGTAGCCATATTAGGGTGATAATTGGGGAATTATCTATATTTGTGCGCTTTAATTGTCTATTAATTTAGGACATATTGTTATAAGTTTCCCCACTTATGTGCTATTTTATTTAAAATATGAACCACTTCCCTTAAGCGTGGTTTTGATTTTAGCAAGTTAACATGCTCAGAGAAAGGTCTAAGAGTGTGTATCAAGAGGCTAAGGACCAAAACCGGACTAAACAGGAACAAAAGAACAACTCTTTTAATGTATTTTAGGGCAGGTACGGACATGTGTCTGAACATACATGTCCGGACCATCCCTGAAATGCCTAAATTTTGGTGTAGTACAGGTCTATTTCCCGAGAAACTTCCCTGGATCAATGCAAATAGCTGCACGAACAAAATTTTGAAGAAAGGAACAGACTACACATCACATTAGGGCCACATACATTGAGCACCAATGATAGATGAGACAAAAGTATACACCTGCACACTTTTGACTTATATCAAATACGGTTGCACGTTGAGGTGAGGTTTTAAGCCATTAATCACGTGGAATTTATGTTTTGATTGGGGGATTATTACACTGAATAAAGGGAGCTAGTTGTTTTATCTTACACATTGGAGACCTAAAACAACAACCGTTCTAGAATATCCGGGGGACGGATGAAAGAATGAAGGGGACAGTCATTTTTGAAGAGAAATAGAGAATATAAGCATCCGAGAATGGAGAACAGTAGATTATAAGCATCCGAGAGTGGAGAACAGCAGGAGCTGGTTCCTTTCCTTTATTGTTGTTTCTTCCCTATCAATGTCTGTGTAATTAAATGAACCTTGGTTTGCTATGGAACCCTAGCTTGTGAATTCATGTTTCTATGTAATTTTATTTGATTCGATCAAGAGTTTAGTACAATTCCTTGTTTAATTTATCAATCTCTTGTGATTTGTACAATTGCTAGAGTTATTTAGTTAGTTTCCTCATAGGTGAGAAGTGCAACATTCAATAGACTACATGAATAGTACTGGTTAATCTAGATATGGTAATTCGTCTTCACATTAATCAACTATCAAACCGGATGGGATGTTAACACTATTAGTAATTAGAAAATTTGTAACATAGTTAGGATTTGGTAATTGCTAGTAAGAATCCATTTTCTGGGAGCGCTAGAGTGGATTATTTTTTATCTGGGGTTGCAGTTTAGAATTAGAAAATCACATAGGAAAAAGGACTAAGAATTATGGGGAATTAGTAAACCATGATTCCCTTTTTATTTCATACAAAAGATCACATTTTATTGTTTTCATTTATTTTATTTTTTCTGTAATTAAAACCATAATTATATTGTTATAGATTTTCTTAGTTAATTAGTTAGACATAGATACAAATTTAAACTAGAATCGCCTTATTTAGTTTGATAACCTAGATAATACTTAGGAAAACTTGCTACTCTAGGCCGATACACTTTCCATGTACATTTCTACCCGTATAGAGAGCGATATCGCATGTCTCGTCCTTGAGGTCGAGCTCGGCTTGGATGCGGTCACCATTTCTTTGTTCATCAAAGTTTTTATCCATCCACTAGGGACCATGACTTCGGTCGGGAAGACGACTTCGGTGCTGCATACTAGCATGAAGGGAGTTTCCTCGGTTGCATTTTGCTCAGTGGTGTGATAGGACAAGAGTACTTGGGGTAGGAGGTCGGCCCAGATGCCCTTGATTCCAAAGAGTCATTTCTTTAGGACCCGCATGAGCTGACCATTCACATTTTTGACCTAGCCTTTTGCATGCGGGTGCGTGACGAACACGAACCCGAGGTCAATGGAGTGAGTTTCACATAATTCGTTGAAGGACTTATAGTTGAAATGTAGGCCATTGTCAATGACAATCATCCGGGGTATGCCGAAGCGGCATACTATGTTCTTCCACACTAAGTCCTCTATAAGATTTGTAGTGATGGAGAGGCCGGAGAGCAGCGGTCTCAATTTGTTTGGTGAAGTAGTTGATTGTAACTATCACAAACTCGAATCCTCTAGGGGGCAGTTTGTAATAGCCCGATTATGTCGATTCCTCATTGTGTGAATGAGCACTGGCTGAGGATGGGTTGTAACTATGCAAGAGGGACATTGATTCTTTTGGTACGGACTTGGCACATGGTGCATGCTTGCATGTGGAGTTCGCAATCGCAGATGAGGGTTGGCTAGACGTAACCATGCAGGTTCTTTTCATGGCTGGGGCCCAGTGTCCAAGGTGGTTTCCGCAGACTCTCAAGTGGATCTCCTTGATTAAGTAGGTGCCTACTTTGAGGCGGACGCACCGGATGGCCGATTCAGAAAAGCTCTTCTAGGAGAGTTCATCCTGTAGCAAGAATAAATTCTTAGCTTGATATCTGACCTTTTTAGCCTTAATTTTTGTCTTTGAGAAGTTTATCATCGATGAGGTAGTCCATGATCGGGTCTTCCAGCTGCCATTTTTATTGGTTCCTTCGACACTTAGGATATCTAGTGTGAATATGCTGCTCACAGTGTCCTTGATTTCACCGAGGACTTGGACGGTTACACCTCCGCATGAGCTGGCTAGTTTAGAAAGGGAGTCGGCCTCTAGGTTGTCGTCTAGGGGTACGTGGTTTATCTAGAATGAGTGGAGTGATTCTTTGAGCGTTATGGATCGGGCTAGATATTTCGGATCTTCTCGTCCCTTGCTTTGAAGCAGCTGGATTGTTGTTCAGTGACTAGCCAGAGTCACTGAATACCCGGACGTGGCTGGCACTAGGGGTGAGACATAGTTCCAGCCCGGTTATGAGTGATTTATACTCGGCCTCATCGTTAGTGGCTACAAACCCGAGCCAGATTACGTACATGGTAGTGTGTCTATTGGGTGACTTGATTAGAATGCCAGCGCCACATGTGATTTTTTTTGCTGAAGCCGTCAATATACAATGTGTGCATGTTGCAGTAAAAATATGTTGTGACAATATCTCTACCATATAGGCAGTGTATCTATCATTTTGCGGGATAGTGAATGAGTGGGGATTGTCAATCTCAGGGACCTCGTTCAATTAATTGAGAATTTGTTAATTAAGTGGGAAACCTAAACTAAACTAAGAAAATATGAAATGTCACTTTTTAATGTTTAATTAATCTAGTTGAATGACTAACTCAATACACAAACATAAAATAATAAAACAATAAAAATAAACTAAATAAAGAAATAAAGATTGAAATTTTAAATCTAAGGAAGCACCTCGGATTGTTCTGCCAACCTTCACTTTCTAAATCTATTAATAAACTCTTCGCTAACTCTGCAATAAACTCAGAAACTATAAATAATTCATCAATGGAAAAGTTCAAATGAATCTAAATCAGTTGCTAGAACTAGCAAGAGGCTAATGCTCTAATCCGGACACAAATCAATTGCATAAAGAATAATTTCTATTGGAGACAAATTAACCTACTAGTGGGATCATGCTTCTAGTCGGTAGTCCAGTTTAACTTCCTATGTCTTGTTATCTATCTAAGCTCACACGTGTTGATTATAAAACTACAAAGATAACTTTAATAATTGATCAGAGAATTAAAGCGTATGAAGAACATGAATTAAACTACTGCATTAATAATCAGAGAAAAGATTACAAACTAAATCTAAAGATCTGGTTTGCTACCCCAATCTGAGGAGCTTGACTAACCACTCATACATGACTCTAGCTAAAAACAGGAAAAATAGAGAAAGACATTTAAGCAAAATAAGAGAAAGGGAAGAGAAAACTCTAGTTAGCAAGTTTAATTTTGGATCCCCGCCCCGCTTCCATCTTCACGCCGATCCTCTGTCCAAAGGCCGGTGTGTTCGCTGGATAGATAGTGGCATGGTAATCCATAATGATACAGTGGTATGGTGTGTGGTGTTTGATGGATTGGTGATGATGGTGTGAATTGGCGAAAAGAATTGATCGAGAGGCGCAGAGCCCCTGTGTTGGGCATCAGTCTTGATTCAACCTAATTCCCATCTTAAATAGTGGTCACGACGAATGAAAATATTTATCTTTTTTCTCTCGATGAGATGCAGCGTCGCTGCTCCTCTGTTAGTCATGTCCGGATATGCGTCTAGACTTGTAGGTCCAGCCATCTCTGTTGGCATCACGAGAGACTCTTCTTCCTGAGGCGTCCGGGTCTATGTCCGACCCTAAAGGTCCGTACATCTCTGTAGTGTCCGGGAATACTTGTCCGGACGGAAGTCCAGACGGAATTATGATTCGCCTATACTGGAAATCTTAGTATGCATCTGGACTTACATGTTTGAACACATGTCCGGACATAAGCCCTGGATCTCTCAGTACTCGTCCGGCCTTGCAGGTCCGGATGTAAGGTTGGACACAACCTTCTACGGGGCTTAGATTCTTTGTTTGGAATCCGTTTTGCTCCCTGTTGTTGCGTTGGAATCCTCATGAGAAAATCTATACATTTCTTAGACTTTTTTCCTTCATTTGACACATAAAATGCATCCGTGCACAACAAAACATTAATCTAAGGAAAAACATATGATAAGTGAGAAATATGGCATGAATTTATGAGAATATAGAATGAATTATAACCCTATAAGTAGATATATTTTGCACTTATCAACTTCCTTACACTTAGCTTTTGCTTGTCCTTATGCAAATAAAGAATAAAACTATCTCTAAGGTCGTAGTATTGAACCTTAGGGTCAAACAGATGTAGACAGAAAGCAAGTAAAGTGACAATCAAAAGAATAATTATGCTCCTAGCTATAGGTTTTTGTAATCAGTGAAAAAGAGTAATCTTAAAAGCATGAAGAAGTTAGATTACATAAACTAAAAATAGTATAGCTTGGGATCTTCCACTATTTCTTTCTTCTAAACTTTGGATAACAAGGGGTGTGAAAACGCCTTATTCTGTGATACCTTTCAACACCACGTACTCATGATCAGAAAGAAAAACTAAACTACAATTAACATTTTTGCGTGCAAAACCTTTCTTCTTCAAGAAATATATACTAAACAAACGAATTATTGTCAATTGCAAAATTATTCCGTAACCAAGACTTTTTCTTTCTATCCTTGTAGCTACATTGGGCCAACTATCTCATATCCTGAGACCTTAGGTAGATATGTGTTAATGCACCCCTATGACCTAATAACCGAATAAAAGAGGCCTGCTTTGCTATGGAATTTTTTTTATCAGTGGAATACCTTGCCTTAACCTTTCATTCCTAACTTTCACATCATTTCCAAAATTCCAAACTAAGCTAATTAAGTTTCCACAATCAACTAATCCACCAAATTTAACTAAAAACTAATTAATTTAAATAAAACTATATATACAAACAACCTTAAGTTGAAAGATTCTTGAGGTGGTCACCAGGCTCGATTTCAACAATCTCAGCAAAAATAAAATTTTCACTCAAGAATTTGATATTTATAAGCACTCAGAGAAGTGATTCACTCAAATCAAGAAGATAACACAAAACAACTATGGCATTTAGGTGCAGCTGGCATATTTAGAAAGATATTCTACTTCCTCACACATTAGAGGAGCAATGTCCTCATTATTCACAAATTAAACCAAGAAAAGAGCTTTGCTAGACTCATGAAGGATTTCATTCAAGACTTATAAATTATCATTAGCATCGAATCATTATAGGCTGAACACAAATAATAAATAAAGAGAAACTAAAACTCCCTTGATATTGAAGATTGAGGAAGTTTCCCTCCTCACACTTAAACTCAAATAGTGAGGGTCGCATCGTTCCTCACACTTGTGCCCAAGCAAGTGTCCATCCTTGGAGAATATAAAATACCACCAAAAAATTCACATGTACAAACTTAAGAAAACTACCACATAACGCTAGAAGTGTTGCATTAAAAGCATGGGCACCACTACCACTTCTAAGTGAAAGAAAAACAAGATAACCTAGAAAAGAAATTAATTAGTGAGTAAAACTACCTAAAACCAAAGTGATGCTGAAAAATAGAAGAAAAAGAAAAAAGTAACTCAAATTCTGAGTCTATCTGAACATGTGACCGGACCTGTATATCTGGACGTCTTGTCTAATCTGGTCATACTCTGTCCGGGCTAGCATATCCAAACATAAGTCCAGACACTGCTACTGCACCGTGTATTTCCTCTCTCATTGTGCCCTGACATCAAAGTTCGGACGTAAGTCCAGACATAATCCCCTGTTCTAATGTTATTGCTCTCGTACCCTGTCCAGACGTCCATGTCCGGACACATGTCCGAACAAGGTATAAAATTCTGGTTCCTATTCTGTTTCTCAGTAAAACAAAGGTAAAGATTTGAAAACAAAAATCAACTAGAAGACAAAAATAAAACATAAAATTAACCACTGGGTTGCCTTTCAGTAAGCTGCCCGTCTTTATAATCGTTTGTTAGACTCCCGCTTCATTATCCTGGATCAAAAATAAAAGTAGACAGTGGCGTTGTCGAGAAAATGAAGTGGGTAGCAAGCATTATCCAGCCTCCTGAATCAAAACAAAACGTTACCTCGACAAATAAAATAGGAAAATAAATAATCCACGCAACCTCTTGTTTGAGGAGGTACTACCAGTGACGTAGTTATATTAATAGGAGACCAGGTGCGAATGGCTCTTCTTCGTCCAATTCAAGTATGCAAACATCGTCTTCCTGTTGATGAGGCTCCTAGAGGTAAGGTTGAAGTTGTTGATGGTTCGGTGGTGTTGTTATCCCCTCAAAGTCGAGGATGTAAATATCCTCTTTAGGTTGGTGTGGCTCAATAGAAAAATCATGCCGGTAGATAATTGCGGCAGAACCTTCAATTTCTTCATTCTTTACCAAATTGACCATAATTAATGCTTCTACCGGCTAGTAGATGAGTGCAGGCAAAAGATCTTCAAATATTAGCTGCTTCGTATGAGTTAGGGTTGAAGATGAAGGGGAATCACAACTCCTAAACAATCGCTCCAACTCTTTGCCAGATAACAAATTCCTGATAAGTTGCTTCATCTCTTCATTAGACACCCTAGTGTCAAAAGTATATGACTCAAATCGATCTATACTTCTTCGATTTTTCACTAGAATATCTTCTGACGGCTCAGCCTCACTCATGAGGAATTCATCTAGCCTCTGTGTGAATTGTTTAATCTGATTGAAATAATAATACCCCATCTGATTTTCTTTGTGCGGAATAGTCAGCTCAACCACCCACCAGTAAGGTTCTCGATTAGATTGCTGAGGTGGTTGATAATCTTCAACCAATCTTTGATAAGAAGATATCTCTCCTGCACACACTTCAATTTCAGTTCTGCCAAGAACCTTCTTACCTCATTCTTGCCGCTCTCCATCGTCAGAAATTAGCCTACAAAAACAAAAATAAAAAGCAAAAGTAAAATAGAGTGTTACACAACCATAAGAGGTATGTGACCTCTACTAGGATCCTAGATGGCTTCCGAAGGCTTAATTATGCCTAAATAATATGTAGAAACAATTCCCGAAGAAAACAGATCCATAAAATGGATTAAAAACTCAAACAAACCTTAAAACACGTTTTTCGAGGAAACCGGGAAAAGGTGACTTTAAGCGGGTTTAATAGACTCGTAAAAATTATAGTCAATCAAATGGCTATAATTAGACATTAGCGAAGGCCTAGAGCCATTAAAAGTAATTAAACGAGAAAATTCCGGAAAACGAGTTCCGGTTAGTGAATAGTGTTAAAACGGGAACTTTTGGGGTGTAAATTGTAAATAGACCAAACATCCCCTCCATTGTGTAAATAAAAGCTGGCACCCTCCTCTTATGTGTGTATCACATTTTCTTCATCCTTCTCCCCCTCTCTTATGCACTAGACTCCTCCTTCCTCCTTCAGCCTCTAATGGTGATTTCATTTCCCTCCTTCTAGCTCTCTCTTCCTTGTCATTTTTGAAGGCTCAAATCACCTCCAAATACTACAAAAATTACACCAATAGATTCCTCTCTTCTTGGAGAATATTCCTCTCCTTTCAAGAAGCAAAAATCTCCATCTTCATCACCATGGCTGTAGCCCCATTCAAAGCTTGGAGAAGAGCATTTTGAACTCCATCACCTCCTAGTTGTTCTACGGTAAGAAAGGAGCTTAAAGCCCCTCTTTTTCTAGCTCTTCCTTTGCAAAATAAAAACCCAACGTTGAACCCCTCTTTGTTCCATGTTCAAGCCGATTTTTAAGCTTCAAAAGGGTGCTGGAAGCCTTGTGGTTTTGCTGCTCAAACACCCTCTAGATAATTGGAAAGGTAATACTCCTTTAAAGATTTGACCCACTCTTGTAATCTAGGGTTAGTTTTAGAATCTTAAGTATTGCCTTGTAATGCTCATTGTATCTCATTGGGCATGGTCTAAAGATTAGCAAAGTGAAACCTCATTGACCGGTTTGAAAGTCAAGAACAAAGAGAAGAAAGAGTAAGAAGAAGAAGGGAGAAAGAAAGAAAGAAAGAAAGAAAGAAAAAGAAACTAGTAGCACCAAGGTAATGAATCTACCCTTGTACAGATTTTAATGGTTGTGTATGAGTAATTACATTGCTTTAGGATGGCATAATGCTACTGTAATGGTAAGAAAGGAATGAGGTTATATTAATGTGTTATTATTGATGTTAAGGGCCTTAGAGCCGAGATGGTTAAGTGCTGGAATAAGTATGAATGTGATGGAGTATATGTGTGCGGTTAATGCTTAAAATGAGCAGGGCTGTTGAATTGATTTGGTGAGCCAAATAATGTTTTGGGAAGGTCTAAAATTATAGGGAACCTCTGTCGAAATTTGGGTAGAAACTAGATGGCTTAAGAGTGTTTTATGAGGAGAAAGAACCTAGGATAATTAGGTGTGATTTGGAGGTTGATTGAGTAATTAATCACCTTGGAGACTAGATTTGAGTGAATTTTATATATGGGTAAGACTTGGGATGGAAATAATGCAATGAAAGAACCATTGGGTTAGTGAAGAGGGGAAGAGAAAAATCTGTAGCAAAGAGGTTTAGGAGAATTAATAGTGGGGAAATGGTGTAAGGGAGCCAAGAAATGGGTGATGAGTTTAATGAATGAATTGAGGAGGTTTGGAGTGTCAAATTAGTGTAAAAACATACTAGATTACATGTGGAAAGATTAGGAAAGGATTGGTTATGAAATATGGGTTGAATAAAGGTTGAAAAACTGCAAATTGGTGTATAACAGGGCTGGTCCAGGTTTTTAAACCGGTACGTATACCCAGACCACCCCAAAAACATGCTAGAAAACTAATCCAGAGCTTGGTCTGGGTTTATAACCTCGGACACAAACCTGGACCAGGCTAAAAAGTGTCTAGAACGTTTATTCAAGGTTTGGTCCGGGTTTGTAACCCTGGACACAAACCCGGACCACCCCAAAATTTTCCCAGAAAGTGTTTTTAAGCAATTCTAAGGTGAGGAGTTGAATGGTAATGATATTATAAGATTGTTAAGACTTAATTAATGACATATAAAGGTCATTAGGAGTGTAAACAATCTTGAGAAGTAATGAGAAGTAAGTAACTTATGTGAATGAATTTGAATTGTAAGGAATTAGTAATTGTAAATCGGGAAACACTAAAGATGAAATGGGTTAGGGTAATTATAGACAATTAACCACCCGATTCCATGTATGTATAGGATTTGAAATGTTGAACTCTGGAGGAGAGTCGGAAACCCGAGAACTATGGTGAACAGTATGATTTTCTCATGCCCTGTATGCTACCGTGGTTACTCTAATTTGTGTGTTTGTGTGTTATGTGTTATCACCTAAACAAGATAAAATGCACGAATCGGATTTATTGCACTTTCTTGTGCTTGTAATGTATTGTTCCTTGTTGGACTGTATCTTGAACTTGAAGTTTGTATAATTCATGAAATGTGACAGTGGATGAAGTACTTGGATGTTGAATGTGCAAGGGTGCTACCCTTGGCTTATTGAATGTGCACTTCTCACTATCTTGAGAATATTATGCCTTGGTTGAATTGTGGCTGAATTAGAAAGTTATGATTGAAGGTGAAGTGTTAATTGATTGGTTGTGAAAACCTGGATTGATTTGATGATTATGGGCCTTTCACTAACTCCCTAACAATCTAACACTCTAACTTTGAGAATTGAGTAATTTGGAGTATTTGAGAAGCCCGATATAGTTTCGGCCACGCGTGAGGATGAGGTAACAAGAGAGATTGTTAACCGATTCCTGGCCTTAATCTTTTCCACGGTCCAAATCTCTTAAATGGGTAGCAACCTGGATAAGTGTGCCAACCTAAAGCCCAGTGGTGGGATATCGTAGTCCCTGCCCGGAGGTCACACCAACTTGACTTGAGTATTAAAGTAAGAAAAGTAATTGGCCAAGTAAGATCATGACTGGTGTAAGTCAAACGATCTCGAGTAAAAGAGTAAAGTACATCCGATTAACCCGGATGGGTAAGTAACTAACAAAGTATTATGGATGAACTTGAGAAGTGTATCTCAGTGCCTTGGTAAGTATGAATGGTTGATTGTGATTGTCTTCCATCGTATGTATTGGAATGTATGTATGTATGCACTATGGAGTAAATGTGTTGTTGTTCATTATAGCATGTATGCATGTATAAAATAAATGAACTCCATGTATTTGACAAAGTAGTCGACGTACCCCCATTAGCACGCGGGGTATGCGAATTTTATACCAGCTATTTGCTGAGCTCCTTGGGGCGTTGTTTTTATCTTTCAGGTGCCCAAGAAGGTTGATGGTCGTGATGTGACCGAGATGCTTTACATTTGATAGTTAGCAAATTGTGAATGGTGTACCGAGTTATATATAGGCTAGTAGCCCTTTTGAATTGACGGTGTACCATGTGGTACACCCCATTTGAATTTTGGAAGTATGTAGACAGATTTGAGTGAGATGTGGAATCTTTAGATGGTTGTATAGACTTATGAGAAATATTGTATTATGGATTGTACCTTAATAGACTCGGTATATTGGATTGTAAATGTTGAACGGTATTGATTGGAGAATTGTATATACTCAGTTTGGAATTAAAGTGTTGTTTATATTTGTTTAGTACTTGGGTATTCTAGTCCATCAGACTGATGTTGTAATGGAAGTAGGCCTTGTTAGTCACGTGGGTGGCTAACGACATTGTATCACCCGCCGTTGTGTAGGAATTATCCGCTGCGTATGTAAGGCTGTATGAGGTGATTAGACAGTAATGACAGGATTAGCGGTAGGTGTGCTTTTGCTGGGCAGGGCGTTTGGACGGTAGATGTACCAGTTCAGGTTTCCATGATCGGAAGCTTGGTTGAGCTCCCTGTGGAGCACGTGGCAGTCTTCCATGTGGTGGCCTGTATGGGCATGGAACTCGCAGTATCTTTTAACTTTTTTGTCGTCGGGGCACGAGGTGAGTCAAATGTTACCCATAAGGTCTTCCCTTTGAAGTGATTGCAAAGATTTCGATCATTGGTCGATTGAAATGCTTAAGTTCTATCGTATTGAGCCTTTTTTTAGGTTATTGGTCTTCGGCCGAGCAGTCCTAGTAAGTCCAGCCCTAGTATCCATAGTTGTGATTTTTGTAGTTGCTAGTGCCTTTGATGTGGTGTCCGCTGTCACGGTTCCAGCTCTGGTCCCTCGGCCTTGCTGCTTTTTTGGTGGGCTCGTCTTCATTGTCGAAGTAGCTGTGGGATGTTATGGTCATCTCTGGCTACGCGGATGACCTTTTCTCTTTTGATGAAGTTCTCAACCAGGGTGACAAGCTCATTGTATGTCTTGGGGGTCTCATGGTAAACTCCTTTACAAACTTGACCTTAGGTAGGTCGTGTCGACAGGCTAAGATGAAGACCGGGTCTTCGTGTTCGTCGATCTTTGTGACAGCATTACAAAAACGCTTAGTACACCCTTTGACATCTTCATGTAGGTGTTGGTGCATCCTATGAGGTTGGCAGATGCCTTCTTGATTTGTAGCTCTGTCGTAAAGTGGTCTAGGAAAAGTTGTCCGAGCTCTTCAAATCTGTGGATGGATTTATTCAATCGGTGTGTAAACCACATGAATTCTCGTCCCACTGAGGACGACGGGAAGAGAAGATAGCAAGCGTGATCATCGATGTGGGCCACGGTCATGGTGCACTTGAAGCAAGACAGGTGCTCGACGGGATCTCTTGAACCATCGTACATAGAGATGTTCTTGGAAAAGTTGGAAGGGATAGCGACCTGATTCATCTCGTAAAATAATGGGTCGTGGTCCTCCACCCTCTCCCTGTTGAAGCCTGTCACTGTTGGCTGTTGTGGGAAACAATGAGCTAGGTCAGCCATTTGCTATTGCAAGGCTAGAAATCTGTCTATGAAGACAGTTTGCTGGTTGGTGGTGTCATAAGTTGTTCCAAGTTCTCCTTTGATGTTCTTTCGTTTGAGGGCAAAGGTTGACTTGTCGAAGTGAGGTTCTTTTTGGTCGGGTGAGCATTCAATTATTCAGTTCTAACCAAAAATCAAACTAAGAATAAAGTTCAGTTTTCCGTTTTTGTTCAGCTATAACCGAATAACCATATTTCAGTGTAAGAACCCAAAATTACCAATTTTTTTCTAGGTTAGAACCCAAAAACGAACAGAAAATAGAAATTTCATTAATTTGGTTTTTGATTAGAAATGAGTTATAAAAAGAACTAAAGAACTAGTTTTTTAAGGTGAATTATAACCAAATTATAAAACACAAAGTATAACATACACAATAAATTCGGTTATTCGGGCAAACCGAATAACTCAACCTTGGAACCGAAAATCAAACCAAAATTTATTTCCGTTTTACCCGAATAACCAAATTTTTTTAAAAATAGTTAAAATTTCCAGTTAAAAAAAGTGGGTTATAACCTAATAACCAAAACCGAATGCTCACCCCTACTTTATAGTTCTCCGGCCATGAGGTGGTGCCATTTGAAGAGTGACTTCAGATGTGAGATAGGCTAGAGAAGGCTCTATAGTGATGGTGAGAATTTCCTATAGACGACACCAAATGTTAGATATGATAATCTAACCAGGTATGGTAATCTACAGGCTAGAGTGTAACTGTGAATTTAGGTAGAGATTACTTCATTATGTGATTGTGGTGATGGTTTAAGTGCAGTAACGAGTAGTGAAGAAGAATACACAAGCATTCACGTGGTTTGATCTTTATGGATCTAGTCCACGGGGAGGGGGTGACAGAGGTTTTTGGTAGAATTACGAGAGTACATGTGGAGGAGAAGAGAGTATGTGTTAAGAGTTCTTCTTTTCTTGCATGTGTGTGTGACATTAATTGCTATTTATATAGAGTATGATGAGGAAATTAGTGTGCTTTCCTGGCTTGCCGCCTGTTTGTTAGCCTGGTTTGATGACGCAGAGCTTTTCCATGGGATAGGTCTGACATCACTTGGGATGGGTATTTGTTAGGAACAAAACTTTCTTGCTCTGCTCGACCGCTCTTCCTTAATTACGAACAAGACACTGATAAGCCGCAGACTTATCATATTTATGAGTTAGAATAAGCGTTAAATAGCTAGTTTTTCTCGTATTTTACATATTAAGTCTATTATATAGGTTTTACCTTATGCTTGGTATGTTGTTCTGTCAGGAACAACATCTAATCAGAATATCCAAGTTCTACCGGGCATAATGTCGGATGGCCTGTGCACGACATCAGTATGGAGAGGAACGGAAGTGTAGCCAGATAGATCGTAGCCGGCACAAATGAGAAGTAGTCACGATTCATCAGCAGATGACAGTTATCTACCGTTGACAATTTAACTACTGTCGAACATCTCCTGTCCGGCACAAGTGACTTTTCACTTAGATTTGACGGTTTTGACCGTTACAGTTGAGCACGTGTTTTTATGAGATGTCGGATGACATTCACTTGGCATGACTCCTGGTACATGAAGAAAATGTTGTCTATAAATAGGCCGAGAGTCTGCACACTTAAAACATCATTCCATATATATTCACGTTACTGTACTCCACACAATTGATGCCATTTCAACCAAGGAATTGTTGCACAACCATCCAGAGGAAGAAAAGAAGATTTCTGAGGGTGAAGGCTATGTCAAATCTCTTCCTTCTCTTTGTATTTTCTTCTTCAATCTGCATGGATGATTGAGTAGTAATCCCTTCTGTTCTTGGTTGGGATGAAACTCTCTTTGTAAACAATGTGATCCCTTTAATACAATTTCAAGTTATCATTAAGAGTTTATTCTTCTTGCAAGTGAATCTAGTTGACTACTTGGTTCCTTTGTGCAAATTTTACTCAATGAAGAAAAATCTAAGAGTATAATAGATTAGACACTCTTAATGATCTTTCTACTTTCTTCTATGATTTAGGAGTAATATTAAGATTAAGAATTAACCCATTTTCTAGTATCCTGTTCATTTCGTGGCATGATATATGCTCAAATTGATGATGGTTATTGAGTTTCCTGATATCAGACCCGAATCTGGAAATAAAGTTAGCAAAATGAATATGTCGGGTGCATTGCCGGATGTATGGTGTCTAGCACATTCAAGGTCTTTCAATGTGTCATGCATTAATTATCCGGCAGGACAACCGGCGCATTCATTTGTTGGTTAAATTCGAATCTTGCAATTATATTTCGTGATCACATTGGTACTTAAGGTGATTGTAGTCCCGATTCTAGGACAAATAATTGTATATACTCCATTTAAATTAAGATTATTAGTTTGTTAATTAGTTTGAATTAGTGTCTACATTTTCCCCCTTATTTAGAATAAGCAATTACTAGGCTTAAGACTAATTTTCTACTAAGTCCCTAGGGTTCGATACCTTCGGTCGTAATTTACTTAAGCTATACTCCGACCGGAAATCTTTGCTACCCGTATAGAGTTGTAGGATTATTTTATTCTTTTTGTACATAGTTTTTCTTACAATTTTCTAGTTTAGCAAAATGGCACTTGTCGGGGACTTAGAATTAGTCCAAGTCCTAAAATTGGTAATCGCCTATTCTTTATTCATTGATTATTGCATAACTTATTACATATGTTGAATATGTCGTGCGCACTGCCGGGTTTCATCACCCGGCAAAATCGGAGGAAGTCTGTGCCGGGTATGATACGCCCGGCAATGCGTCCGGCACGCTCTACTATTATGTTTTTAAATTCCGTCAAATAACAAATCCATGTTGTTTGCCATTATTTTTATTCAAATGAACATGCCGTGTGTGATGTCGTGTGATTGATATCCGACACATTTGAAGGAAGTCCGAAACCGGGAACTACGCATCCGGTAATCCATCCGGCGTGTCTCAATTTATCATTCTTTTACATGGTTTCAATCCTCCTATAAGTATCTCACCTTTTGTTTACCTTTGTATTCAGGATGCCTAAAAATATATGGATGACTAAATAAAAAAGTGGGGAGCCCAGGTGAAATACCCCAAACCTTTATATGTTGTTTAAATATCAAATTATGGTATATTAGGGCTAAAAAGTGCCTTAGAAACATTAGTTAACAATTTAAACCATAGAAAACATAATAAAATACTATAAAGGTAATTAGGGCAAAAATATGCTCTAAGCTTGGGATAACCTTGGTTTAGACTCTAAGAGCCTACCAAGACCTTATTTACATGCTAATGAACATGTTAAATCAATTACCAAAGAAAACCAACCTTGAAAATAAGTTAAAACACAAAATGTGCTTTAAGGAGTCTTAAAGCACATTTTTGAAAAATTGTCTTAGAAATGGGTTTTGAGTGGATAGATGTTATACCCAAAATTTCAACCCCCCGGAAGAGAGTCTCTACTAATAGGCTAGTAGCGAGGGTTCCCAGTTCGATCGGCACATTTCAGAGTACTAGGGACAGCTTAGTCATCTCCAGGGGCATTTTCGTAATTTTTCAAGGCTCCTAAGCCCCCTATAGGCTTTCTCTCTCCTCAAATAAGGGTCAAATCAATTCAAAATGCTTTGAAATTTTAACCCATGATAGAGGATGACATCTGAAGCATAATGGCGTTGGAATTTTGATTTTTCGAATTTCCAATAATTTTCTAGCAATTTCTGATTGAATCTGACGAGAAATTGAATTTAAAAATATTCCAATGTCAAAAAATTCGATTCCACTTTAGAAAATTCGGAAATATCATCTTTACCCATGTAAAATTTCATAATCAAATTCCTTTTGGAAGCCCTTAAGCTAAAACGTCGGAAATCTCGGTTTTTACCGGATTTTCTATCTTTAAGGAAGCCTATATAAGGAACCTTATCCCATGATAAAATCAGAACCTCAAGAACCCTAGACTCTCAAAGAAGGCAGCCGTCTCTTGCTCTTCACGTTTTGAACCCCAGAGCCACGATCAAACACCGAAATCTCACCAAAACACATTTTTCAACTCCCACAACATCATCCATCATCAAACCCTCACCAAAACAGCACCAAAACGTGAAGAACATCAAGAACAACAAGGAGTCAGAAGCTGGGTTCGAAGTTCTTCTGGATCCACCATCAACGAGGCCTCCGAAGAATCCCGACGTGAAGAAACACCACGAATCTGAAGGTAAAACAGGTTATAACTCTACTTTTCTAACTCCCCACAACCTCATTAACTCTCTGTTAAATTTTGGGCTCAAACCAACCTTTTTCGGCTTCTGTATAGCTAATTACTTTTGCTTCTACCTTGTTACTTGTTTATCACGTTTCGTACATAATTCGACTTCAAACAACGATCTTTCAATTACTAACATATTGTACATCTTTCAGGCTACACGTGCATAAATTTTGAGCCGAAAACACCTTCGGGAACCACCATAAAACCCTCGTCTGTGGGTTGTCCGTGGCCACGGACACCCACGGACGGCGGCGGGATTTTAAAATTTTAAAAATTTAGGTTTTGCTAAACTATGTCCGGGCCTACGGACATCCTGTCCGTGGCCCCGGACTTTTCAAATTTTTGTTTTCTGTAGAATTCGACTTTTATTTTCACATAGGTTAACTAGGGTCCGTGATTACGGACATTAGGTCCGTGGCTACGGACGGAAACAAAATTTGACCTAATTTTGCCTCCAAAACCCTAGTTTAGGTAATTTCAACTTTCACTTTTATTTTCAGTCAAAAAAATGTTAAAAAACACAAAAAAAATAGAAGCTCGCGCACTTAGGTTAAAACGACTCGTAATAAGCCGTAATTAAACCAAGTAGAGGAAAAGCGACCTAGGAAGGGTAATGAAAGTAATTTGAACCCTAAATAAGTCTAATACCAAGCCCCCGAACCCGAACTCTACCTTTCCTAATTTACCCTAGGTTAAAATTAGGTGGCGACTCATAATAGGTTCCAGTGAGCTAGCTTAGGTTTTAATAATTATTGTTATATGACATAGTTATTAATCTTAGGTTATAAGTGGACCTAAAACCCTGTTAGATCCTAATCAGCTTTAGTCAACACAGGATAGGGTTTAAAATCGAGGCTCACAGACTGGCGACTCTGCTGGGGACAAACTCTTAATATTAACTTGTTTAATTTTAAGAAAGAGGGCTTAACTCGAAAAATGTTTATTTATGGCTTTATTACTTTGTTTGTTTACTTTTGTGCGCACTTTGATTTTCTGCACCTTTGCATCATATGAGAGCGAGGGTCCACCTAAACCGATTTCATCCCGGGACCCGTTTGAGGGTCCCCTGTCAGGGACTCACACCTTTTAGGTGATGTGAATAAGCGGGGGAAAAGAGGAGGATGTCGTCTAACCACATCCCCTTAATACCTGGGCCTTAGCCCCAAGCGTTTTCCTGGCAGTGTCCTTACCTAGCCCATTGTTTGGTCAGTCAAAGACCCGGCCGCAGACGCACACCTTCAGGTGATGTGAAAAAAGTGGGGAAGCCCAAAGAGAATAGCGTGCAAGCCTATTCCTTTGTGGCGACCTGGGCCCAAGCCCCAAGCACCTCTCCGGATCGATCCATACCCAAATTGATTAACCGTCAAGTGAGGACATGTTGAATTTGTGCGGCCTTGTTTGCTTGTATGATCGGCCCATTACCCAGCCTAGAGATTGATAGGAACTTCTCCTACATTAACCTAGCCCAACCGAATTGGCGGCTCTACTTGTTTGTGTCCCAGAGGTCCTGTTTGGTTTAATATGTGAGTCATTCGGGCTTCGGCCCAAAAGCTTAGACTTAGGTGATTTCTCTTCTGGCCCAATTTGAATTATCCAATTAGTTCTAGGCCCAAAAAAAAGAAATCACCTGAACTTGAAATAACCCACAAGTTCTGAAAATAAAATCTTTTTCTGCTTAGCAACCATCTTCTCTGGCCCAAAGAAGTTAGACGCCTTTGTGATTTAGGGACCATTCCAGCCCATGTGCTTTACTCCAGGCCCAAACACATTCCGGCCCAAGGGCTCATTCTAGTCTAGGTAGACTTCTTATTCGGGCCCTGGTCCAAAACCCTAGATCTAGGTGTTACCTCTCAGGCCCAATCAAAGCCATCTGTTTACATTTCAGTCCAAATTCCAGTTCATAGTCTGAGAGATACTCCAGCCCAAACACCTCATTCTCTGGGTATCCTGGCCCACTTGCTTTCAGCCTAAGTCTGTTTTGATCTATCTTGTGAAGCGTCATTCTCACCTTAGTATCTTTCAGCCCACTTCCTTTTGTTAGCTAATAATGGACACCTTGGACACAGGTAGACTCAAGTCCTAAGTGCGGTCCAATCGACATGGAAGCCCAACTCGCAATTTTGGAACAAAAGCACATGGCCACCATTGAAGCCATGGAGCAGAGGCATAGTGCTGCCATGGACGTCGTGGAATCTAACTACGTTGCTGTTATCGAAGAGTTGAAAGCAAAGGCTCTTTCCCTCGAGTCCGAACGTCAAGCTTGGGATGAGTTAGTGGACAGGCTTCTCAACACCCTTTATGACTGCATTGAAGTTGGCTCCATTAGGGTCCGAGGATCGGAGGAGAATGTCAAAGAAATTGCTACAGAACTTAAGAAAGTGATCAGACAACCAGGAGCAGCAACTTGCATCCAAAGCTGCACCCGTAAGAGAACCAGTCAACATGAGGAGGGCAGTGATCGACAGTCAAGAGGACCTGGTTGGAGTGTTGGGACAGTAGAACCATCCCGGCGGAGTTCTCGACAGAGAGAGTTTACAGACATCGGCCGAACACCAAGACAAGCACTTGAGGAGCTTCGAGGAAGATATCCGATGCAACCGCTCGCCCTGAGGCCAGGAACTACTCATTTGGGGAAGGATCTTAATCAATTTTGTCACTTCCATCAGCTGCCCGGTCACGACACTGACCACTGCAGGGCCCTACAACACAGAATCCAGGACCTGATCGACCAAGGGCTCCAATTATAAGAACGTGGTGGAGAGCGCAGAGCACGCGTGCCCAAGCATCATCAGAAATGTTGTTTTTTCTCATTAAATGCGTTTCTTTTCTTTGATTAGTCGTCTTTCAACTTTTGTAGTAGTTAGTTTCCCTGATCATTTTCGGTAGTTTTCCCGAGTTTGTAATTTCCAACTTTATTTTCGTTGAATAAAACATAGTTCCATTTTCATAATTTTTGTACAAAGCATCATTCATTAATTCGAAAAAACTTAAAAAAAGAGCACTCATGTCTTTCAAGGATCACGAAGTAATCATTTTCTGACTATGCAATGGAACGACTTGTCTCTTGTTTCTAAAAATTTGAACAGGCCTAACCAAACACCACAACTCACCCCATAATATCCAAACAACCCTCAATGAGGTTCAAGGCCCACATCTATCAAACTGTTGTCACAAACCCCAAATCAATACTGGGGGTCCGAGTTTAGAATCATTGTCTTCGAATCTTTCGGTTAAGCGTGTGAACTAGTCTCTGAGTGAAATTCACGAGAGTGTCTTGAGCGGAAAAACCATGAGTGAACGAGCGTGTCATTTTTACACGACTCCGGTGAGACCACATTCAAAGGTAAGGTAAACGGCATAACTCCGACCGAAGGAGATAATTTGTAAATTTACTCTTAGACCTGCAAAAAGTAACAAAGAGCGGATACACAACTATCAAGAATGACGAAGCACCTAGGTACAACACCACGTAGCCAAAAGCTTGTGAACCCTGACATTAAACCCTAGGCACCCCCGCTGAGCCTTTCATATATTCCTTTTCGATATTATGAACTCCACAAAATAACCCAGCCAACGATGAATGTCCGACCCGGTGACCAATGGACGCGAGGAGTCCGACTCTCAGATAATGTTCTCATCAGTCCAAAGAAGCAACACCGCTATCAGCATGACAAAGTGATCCGCAAATGGTCCCAGAGTGACACAGGATCCAAAAAGCTCACATCAAAACAGCTCTCGAAGCCCAAAACCGGGAAACATAAGAACCCCGAAGGCAAAATCAAGAAAGGATAAAGAAAAAAAGGCAAACCCGAAGTGCCTCGAAGAGATCCAAATGACAAAGAGAAGAGAAATGGTGTAAAGGACAACTTCAAAGGTCCAGGTCCAGAAGCTCGAAAACAACGTTAACACGAAGCAGCTAGACGACTTCAAGACAAGGAAGATGAATCCGAGAGAAGACTCAAGTTGCAGCTTTGGTCACCCATTTAAGCTCCATACCTCAAATATCCCTCCATGATCCCGTCGTCTTTCATCACACCCTATGGCCACGTTATAAGCCTCAAAGACTTCTGACTTGGTAGTTGTGTATCCAATCACGTGAAAGTAACAGATCAAATGCGTAAATCCATCAAATATCGAATTCAATGGTCCAGAAGTTGTGATTGTAGGTGAGGAACGAGTGCAAGCACCAAACACGCCGAGTGTAGGTTAGGAAGCACCATAAAAACATAAGCTGACCCTGTGAGGACGAGACTCGTTCGCACGTTTAAAAAAAATACTGGGGGCAATCGATCGGAACGATCGATTGCCATGAACTCTAGCTCATTGTCTTAAGGGAAAAATACTGGGGGCAATTGTTGGTTCCAACAATTGCTATGACAACACCAATTGGAACCCAGCTCAAACATCACCACCACACACACCACAGGCACACATAAGCCCTTACCACCACATCAAACACCTCAGGCCACATAAGCCCTTACCTTCACTTCATACACCACACAGGCCCAAATAAGCCCTTACCTCCACACCTCCACTACACAGGCCCACATAAGCCCTTACCTGCACATCAAACACCACGGGCCCACATAAGCCCTTACCTTCACATCATACACCATACCCCACCGGCGGCATGCTCATCTCGTAGGAGATAAATTACAAGTCCGAAGTCTATAGTTAGGAAATGATGATTTCACTTTCCTTTTCACTAAACGGAATTTTCTTCAAACACTGCCACGTTTGGCACCTCTTTCAACAATTTCTCGTCTTGAACAACTTTCCTTTAAACACTTCGGTTTCATAAACCTCATCATGGCCACATTTGGCATACTTTCTAGCAATGTCTTGCTTTGGACAATTTTTGACCCTAAACATTGCCATGTTTGGCACATTTTCCAATGATTTCTTGATTTGGACAAGTTTCCTACATACACTTTGATTGTATTTTGACATGCACATCATCATTGCCATGTTTGGCACTTTCATAATCAACTTTCATCATGATCATTTGCATAAAGTTTACCTTGCATCCATCCGTACGAAACTCCTCATAGACCAGAGATACAGATTCTCACCCCGAAGATACAGATTCTTCAGAGATACAGATTCTCGCCCCGAAGATACAGATTCTTCAGAGATACAGATTCTCACCCGATCAGAGATACAGATTCTCGCCCCGGAGATACAGATTCTTCAGAGTTACAGATTCTCACCCGATCAGAGATACAGATTCTCAGCCGAAGATACAGATTCTTCAGAGATACAGATTCTTACCCAATCAGACATACAGATTCTCAGCCGAAGGTACAGATTCTTCAGGGATACAGATTCTCAGCCGAAGATACAAATTCTTCAGAGATACAGATTCTCACCCGATCAGACATACATATTCTCAGCCGAAGGTACAGATTCTTCAGGGATACAGATTCTCAGCCAAAGATACAGACTCTTCAGAGATGCAGATTCTCAGCCAAAGATTCAGATTCACCAGAATAGATGAACTCAACCTCTGGCTCGTCATGAACCCGATTTCCTACCATTCCACTTAGGCACCCATAGGTCCTACTTTACATTCGTCAATCTAGGCACACATCACATCAATCTCATTACGTCACTTTTCATTTTCAGGTTCCCGACACCTTATAATGCTCGGCGTATTCCAGGTTCCCGGCACCTTATAATGCTCGGCGTATTCCATTCAACTTCAGGTTCCCGACACCTTATAATGCTCGGCGTATTCCAGGTTCCCGACACCTTATAATGCTCGGTGTATTCCATCCAACTTCAGGTTCCCGACACCTTATAATGCTCGCGTATTTCATTCGCTTTCAGGTTCCCGACACCTTAGAATGCTCGGCGTACTTCATTCCTTTAAAGGTAGTCAACGCCTTAGAATAGCTTGACATCATGTCATCCTCATAGGTAGTCAATGCCTTAGAATCGCTTGACATCCCTTCCACTTTACTCATAGGTAGTCAGCGCCTTAGAATAGCTCGACACAACTTGTCGGATTTCAATTGCACGTGGGGTCTTTTAAGATCCAAATTTTGGGGTATCACTCAAGCATCAACTAGCCTTTTCATTTCCATTACAAAGTCTAGTTGACGGGGGGCAATCTGTTATACCCAAAATTTCAACCCCCCAGAAGAGAGTCTCTACTAATAGGCTAGTAGCGAGGATTCCCAGTTCGATCGGCACATTTCAGAGTACTAGGGACAGCTTAGTCATCTCCAGGGGCATTTTCGTAATTTTTCAAGGCTCCTAAGCCCCCTATAGGCTTTCTCTCTCCTCAAATAAGGGTCAAATCAATTCAAAATGCTTTGAAATTTTAACCCATGATAGAGGATGACATCTGAAGCATAATGGCGTTGGAATTTTGATTTTTCGAATTTCCAATAATTTTCTAGCAATTTCTGATTGAATCTGACGAGAAATTGAATTTAAAAATATTCCAATGTCCAAAAAATTCGATTCCACTTTAGAAAATTCGGAAATATCATCCTTTACCCATGTGTAAAATTTCATAATCAAATTCCTTTTGGAAGCCCTTAAGCTAAAACGTCGGTAAATCTCGGTTTTTACCGGATTTTTCTATCTTTAAGGAAGCCTATATAAGGAACCTTATCCCATGATAAATCAGAACCTCAAGAACCCTAGACTCTCAAAGAAGGTAGCCGTCTCTTGCTCTTCACGTTTTGAACCCCAGAGCCACGATCAAACACCGAAATCTCACCAAAATCAACACCAAAACACATTTTTCAACTCCCACAACATCATCCATCATCAAACCCTCACCAAACAGCACCAAAACGTGAAGAACATCAAGAACAACAAGGAGTCAGAAGCTGGGTTCGAAGTTCTTCTGGATCCACCATCAACGAGGCCTCCGAAGAATCCCGACGTGAAGAAACACCACGAATCTGAAGGTAAAACAGGTTATAACTCTACTTTTCTAACTCCCACAACCTCATTAACTCTCTGTTAAATTTTGGGCTCAAACCAACCTTTTTCGGCTTCTGTATAGCTAATTACTTTTGCTTCTGCCTTGTTACTTGTTTATCACGTTTCGTACATAATTCGACTTCAAACACGATCTTTCAATTACTAACATATTGTACATCTTTCAGGCTACACGTGCATAAATTTTGAGCCGAAAACACCTTCGGGAACCACCATAAAACCCTCGTCTGTGGGTTGTCCGTGGCCACGGACACCCACGGACGGCGGCGGGATTTTAAAATTTTAAAAATTTAGGTTTTGCTAAACTATGTCCGGGCCTACGGACATCCTGTCCGTGGCCCCGGACTTTTCAAATTTTTGTTTTCTGTAAATTCGACTTTTTTTTCACATAGGTTAACTAGGGTCCGTGGTTACGGACATTAGGTCCGTGGCTACGGACGGAAACAAAATTTGACCTAATTTGCCTCCAAAACCCTAGTTTAGGTAATTTCAACTTTCACTTTTATTTTCAGTCAAAAAATGTTAAAAAACACAAAAAAAAAGCTCGCGCACTTAGGTTAAAACGACTCGTAATAAGCCGTAATTAAACCAAGTAGAGGAAAAGCGACCTAGGAAGGGTAATGAAAGTAATTTGAACCCTAAATAAGTCGAATACCAAGCCCCCGAACCCGAACTCTACCTTTCCTAATTTACCCTAGGTTAAAATTAGGTGGCGACTCATAATAGGTTCCAGTGAGCTAGCTTAGGTTTTAATAATTATTGTTATATGACATAGTTATTAATCTTAGGTTATAAGTGGACCTAAAACCCGTTAGATCCTAATCAGCTTTAGTCAACACAGGATAGGGTTTAAAATCGAGGCTCACAGACTGGCGACTCTGCTGGGGACAAACTCTTAATATTAACTTGTTTAATTTTAAGAAAGAGGGCTTAACTCGAAAAATGTTTATTTATGGCTTTATTACTTTGTTTGTTTACTTTTGTGCGCACTTTAATTTTCTGCACCTTTGCATCATATGAGAGCGAGGGTCCACCTAAACCGATTTCATCCCGGGACCCGTTTGAGGGTCCCCTGTCAGGGACTCACACCTTTTAGGTGATGTGAATAAGCGGGGGAAAAGAGGAGTGTCGTCTAACCACATCCCCTTAATACCTGGGCCTTAGCCCCAAGCGTTTTCCTGGCAGTGTCCTTACCTAGCCCATTGTTTGGTCAGTCAAAGACCCGGCCGCAGACGCACACCTTCAGGTGATGTGAAAAAAGTGGGGAAGCCCAAAGAGAATAGCGTGCAAGCCCTATTCCTTTGTGGCGACCTGGGCCCAAGCCCCAAGCACCTCTCCGGATCGATCCATACCCAAATTGATTTAACCGTCAAGTGAGGACATGTTGAATTTGTGTGGGCCTTGTTTGCTTGTATGATCGGCCCATTACCCAGCCTAGAGATTGATAGGAACTTCTCCTACATTAACCTAGCCCAACCGAATTGGCGGCTCTACTTGTTTGTGGCCCAGAGGTCCTGTTTGGTTTAATATGTGAGTCATTCGGGCTTCGGCCCAAAAGCTTAGACTTAGGTGATTTCTCTTCTGGCCCAATTTGAATTATCCAATTAGTTCTAGGCCCAAAAAAAAGAAATCCACCTGAACTTGAAATAACCCACAAGTTCTGAAAATAAAATCTTTTTCTGCTTAGCAACCATCTTCTCTGGCCCAAAGAAAGTTAGGCCCATTTGTGATTTAGGGACCATTCCAGCCCATGTGCTTTACTCCAGGCCCAAACACATTCCGGCCCAAGGGCTCATTCTAGTCTAGGTAGACTTCTTATTCGGGCCCTGGTCCAAAACCCTAGATCTAGGTGTTACCTCTCAGGCCCAATCAAAGCCATCTGTTTACATTTCAGTCCAAATTCCAGTTCATAGTCTGAGAGATACTCCAGCCCAAACACCTCATTCTCTGGGTATCCTGGCCCACTTGCTTTCAGCCTAAGTCTGTTTTGATCTATCTTGTGAAGCGTCATTCTCACCTTAGTATCTTTCAGCCCACTTCCTTTTGTTAGCTAATAATGGACACCTTGGACACAGGTAGACTCAAGTCCTAAGTGCGGTCCAATCGACATGGAAGCCCAGCTCGCAATTTTGGAACAAAAGCACATGGCCACCATTGAAGCCATGGAGCAGAGGCATAGTGCTGCCATGGACGCCGTGGAATCTAACTACGTTGCTGTTATCGAAGAGTTGAAAGCAAAGGCTCTTTCCCTCGAGTCCGAACGTCAAGCTCGGGATGAGTTAGTGGACAGGCTTCTCAACACCCTTTATGACTGCATTGAAGTTGGCTCCATTAGGGTCCGAGGATCGGAGGAGAATGTCAAAGAAATTGCTACAGAACTCAGGAAAGTGATCAGACAACCAGGAGCAGCAACTTGCATCCAAAGCTGCACCCGTAAGAGAACCAGGCAACATGAGGAGGGCAGTGATCGACAGTCAAGAGGACCTGGTTGGAGCGTTGGGACAGTAGAACCATCCCGACGGAGTTCTCGACAGAGAGAGTTTACAGACATCGGCCGAACACCAAGACAAGCACTTGAGGAGCTTCGAGGAAGATATCCGATGCAACCGCTCGCCCTGAGGCCAGGAACTACTCATTTGGGGAAGGATCTTAATCAATTTTGTCACTTCCATCAGCTGCCCGGTCACGACACTGACCACTGCAGGGCCCTACAACACAGAATCCAGGACCTGATCGACCAAGGGCTCCAATTATAAGAACGTGGTGGAGAGCGCAGAGCACGCGTGCCCAAGCATCATCAGAAATGTTGTTTTTTCTCATTAAATGCGTTTCTTTTCTTTGATTAGTCGTCTTTCAACTTTTGTAGTAGTTAGTTTCCCTGATCATTTTCGGTAGTTTTCCCGAGTTTGTAATTTCCAACTTTATTTTTCGTTGAATAAAACATAGTTCCATTTTCATAATTTTTGTACAAAGCATCATTCATTAATTCGAAAAAACTTAAAAAAAGAGCACTCATGTCTTTCAAGGATCACGAAGTAATCATTTTCTGACTATGCAATGGAACGACTTGTCTCTTGTTTCTAAAAATTTGAACAGGCCTAACCAAACACCACAACTCACCCCATAATATCCAAACAACCCTCAATGAGGTTCAAGGCCCACATCTATCAAACTGTTGTCACAAACCCCAAATCAATACTGGGGGCAATCCGAGTTTAGAATCATTGTCTTCGAATCTTTCGGTTAAGCGTGTGAACTAGTCTCTGAGTGAAATTCACGAGAGTGTCTTGAGCGGAAAAACCATGAGTGAACGAGCGTGTCATTTTTACACGACTCCGGTGAGACCACATTCAAAGGTAAGGTAAACGGCATAACTCCGACCGAAGGAGATAATTTGTAAATTTACTCTTAGACCTGCGAAAAGTAACAAAGAGCGGATACACAACTATCAAGAATGACGAAGCACCTAGGTACAACACCACGTAGCCAAAAGCTTGTGAACCCTGACATTAAACCCTAGGCACCCCCGCTGAGCCTTTCATATATTCCTTTTCGATATTATGAACTCCACAAAATAACCCAGCCAACGATGAATGTCCGACCCGGTGACCAAAGGACGCGAGGAGTCCGACTCTCAGATAACGTTCTCATCAGTCCAAAGAAGCAACGCCGCTATCAGCATGACAAAGTGATCCGCAAATGGTCCCAGAGTGACACAGGATCCAAAAAGCTCACATCAAAACAGCTCTCGAAGCCCAAAACCGGGAAACACAAGAACCCCGAAGGCAAAGTCAAGAAAGGATAAAGAAAAAAGGCAAACCCGAAGTGCCTCGAAGAGATCCAAATGACAAAGAGAAGAGAAATGGTGTAAAGGACAACTTCAAAGGTCCAGGTCCAGAAGCTCGAAAACAACGTTAACACGAAGCAGCTAGACGACTTCAAGACAAGGAAGATGAATCTGAGAGAAGACACAAGTTGCAGCTTTGGTCACCCATTTAAGCTCCACATACCTCAAATATCCCTCCGTGATCCCGTCGTCTTTCATCACACCCTACGGCCACGTTATAAGCTTTAAAGACTTCTGACTTGATAGTTGTGTGTCCAATCACGTGAAAGTAACAGATCGAATGCGTAAATTCATCAAATATCAAATTCAATGGTCTAGAAGTTACGTGTGAGTGAGAAACGAGTGTAACACCAAACACGTCGAGTGTAGGTTAGGAAGCACCAAAAAACATAAGCTTTGACCCTGTGAGGACGAGACTCGTTCGCACGTTTGATCAAAGAAAATACTGGGGGCAATCGATCGGAACGATCGATTGCCATGAACTCTAGCTCATATTGTCTTAAGGGAAAAATACTGGGGGCAATTGTTGGTTCCAACAATTGCTATGACAACACCAATTGGAACCCAAAGCTTAAACATCACCACCACAATCCCACCACAGGCACACATAAGCCCTTACCACCACATCAAACACCTCAGGCCCACATAAGCCCTTACCTTCACTTCATACACCACACAGGCCCAAATAAGCCCTTACCTCCACACCTCCACTACACAGGCCCACATAAGCCCTTACCTGCACATCAAACACCACGGGCCCACATAAGCCCTTACCTTCACATCATACACCATACCCCACCGGCGGCATGCTCATCTCGTAGGAGATAAATTACAAGTCCGAAGTCTATAGTTAGGAAATGATGATTTCACTTTCCTTTTCACTAAACGGAATTTTCTTCAAACACTGCCACGTTTGGCACCTCTTTCAACAATTTCTCGTCTTGAACAACTTTCCTTTAAACACTTCGGTTTCATAAACCTCATCATGGCCACATTTGGCATACTTTCTAGCAATGTCTTGCTTTGGACAATTTTTGACCCTAAACATTGCCATGTTTGGCACATTTTCCAATGATTTCTTGATTTGGACAAGTTTCCTACATACACTTTGATTGTATTTTGACATGCACATCATCATTGCCATGTTTGGCACTTTCATAATCAACTTTCATCATGATCATTTGCATAAAGTTTACCTTGCATCCGTCCGTACGAAACTCCTCATAGACCAGAGATACAGATTCTCACCCCGAAGATACAGATTCTTCAGAGATACAGATTCTCGCCCCGAAGATACAGATTCTTCAGAGATACAGATTCTCACCCGATCAGAGATACAGATTCTCGCCCGAGATACAGATTCTTCAGAGTACAGATTCTCACCCGATCAGAGATACAGATTCTCAGCCGAAGATACAGATTCTTCAGAGATACAGATTCTTACCCTCAGACATACAGATTCTCAGCCGAAGGTACAGATTCTTCAGGGATACAGATTCTCAGCCGAAGATACAGATTCTTCAGAGATACAGATTCTCACCCGATCAGACATACATATTCTCAGCCGAAGGTACAGATTCTTCAGGGATACAGATTCTCAGCCAAAGATACAGACTCTTCAGAGATGCAGATTCTCAGCCAATGATTCAGATTCACCAGAATAGATGAACTCAACCTCTGGCTCGTCATGAACCCGATTTCCTACCATTCCACTTAGGCACCCATAGGTCCTACTTTACATTCGTCAATCTAGGCACACATCACATCAATCTCATTACGTCACTTTTCATTTTCAGGTTCCCGACACCTTATAATGCTCGGCGTATTCCAGGTTCCCGACACCTTATAATGCTCGGCGTATTCCATTCAACTTCAGGTTCCCGACACCTTATAATGCTCGGCGTATTCCAGTTCCCGACACCATATAATGCTCGGTGTATTCCATCCAACTTCAGGTTCCCGACACCTTATAATGCTCGGCGTATTTCATTCGCTTTCAGGTTCCCGACACCTTAGAATGCTCGGCGTACTTCATTCCTTTAAAGGTAGTCAACGCCTTAGAATAGCTTGACATCATGTCATCCTCATAGGTAGTCAATGCCTTAGAATCGCTTGACATCCCTTCCACTTTACTCATAGGTAGTCAGCGCCTTAGAATAGCTCGACACAACTTGTCGGATTTCAATTGCACGTGGGGTCTTTTAAGATCCAAAATTTTGGGGTATCACTCAAGCATCAACTAGCCTTTTCATTTCCATTACAAAGTCTAGTTGACGGGGGGCAATCTGTTATACCCAAAATTTCAACCCCCCAGAAGAGAGTCTCTACTAATAGGCTAGTAGCGAGGGTTCCCAGTTCGATCGGCACATTTCAGAGTACTAGGGACAGCTTAGTCATCTCCAGGGGCATTTTCGTAATTTTTCAAGGCTCCTAAGCCCCCTATAGGCTTTCTCTCTCCTCCAAATAAGGGTCAAATCAATTCAAAATGCTTTGAAATTTTAACCCATGATAGAGGATGACATCTGAAGCATAATGGCGTTGGAATTTTGATTTTTCGAATTTCCAATAATTTTCTAGCAATTTCTGATTGAATCTGACGAGAAATTGAATTTAAAAATATTCCAATGTCCAAAAAATTCGATTCCACTTTAGAAAATTCGGAAATATCATCCTTTACCCATGTATAAAATTTCATAATCAAATTCCTTTTGGAAGCCCTTAAGCTAAAACGTCGGTAAATCTCGGTTTTTACCGGATTTTTCTATCTTTAAGGAAGCCTATATAAGGAACCTTATCCCATGATAAAATCAGAACCTCAAGAACCCTAGACTCTCAAAGAAGGCAGCCGTCTCTTGCTCTTCACGTTTTGAACCCCAGAGCCACGATCAAACACCGAAATCTCACCAAAATCAACACCAAAACACATTTTTCAACTCCCACAACATCATCCATCATCAAACCCTCACCAAAACAGCACCAAAACGTGAAGAACATCAAGAACAACAAGGAGTCAGAAGCTGGGTTCGAAGTTCTTCTGGATCCACCATCAACGAGGCCTCCGAAGAATCCCGACGTGAAGAAACACCACGAATCTGAAGGTAAAACAGGTTATAACTCTACTTTTCTAACTCCCCACAACCTCATTAACTCTCTGTTAAATTTTGGGCTCAAACCAACCTTTTTCGGCTTCTGTATAGCTAATTACTTTTGCTTCTGCCTTGTTACTTGTTTATCACGTTTCGTACATAATTCGACTTCAAACAGCGATCTTTCAATTACTAACATATTGTACATCTTTCAGGCTACACGTGCAAAAATTTTGAGCCGAAAACACCTTCGGGAACCACCATAAAACCCTCGTCCGTGGGTTGTCCGTGGCCACGGACACCCACGGACGGCGGCGGGATTTTAAAATTTTAAAAATTTAGGTTTTGCTAAACTATGTCCGGGCCTACGGACATCCTGTCCGTGGCCCCGGACTTTTCAAATTTTGTTTTCTGTAGAATTCGACTTTTATTTTCACATAGGTTAACTAGGGTCCGTGGTTACGGACATTAGGTCCGTGGCTACGGACGGAAACAAAATTTGACCTAATTTTGCCTCCAAAACCCTAGTTTAGGTAATTTCAACTTTCACTTTTATTTTCAGTCAAAAAATGTTAAAAACACAAAAAAACAGAAGCTCGCGCACTTAGGTTAAAACGACTCGTAATAAGCCGTAATTAAACCAAGTAGAGGAAAAGCGACCTAGGAAGGGTAATGAAAGTAATTTGAACCCTAAATAAGTCGAATACCAAGCCCCCGAACCCGAACTCTACCTTTCCTAATTTACCCTAGGTTAAAATTAGGTGGCGACTCATAATAGGTTCCAGTGAGCTAGCTTAGGTTTTAATAATTATTGTTATATGACATAGTTATTAATCTTAGGTTATAAGTGGACCTAAAACCCGTTAGATCCTAATCAGCTTTAGTCAACACAGGATAGGGTTTAAAATCGAGGCTCACAGACTGGCGACTCTGCTGGGGACAAACTCTTAATATTAACTTGTTTAATTTTAAGAAAGAGGGCTTAACTCGAAAAATGTTTATTTATGGCTTTATTACTTTGTTTGTTTACTTTTGTGCGCACTTTAATTTTCTGCACCTTTGCATCATATGAGAGCGAGGGTCCACCTAAACCGATTTCATCCCGGGACCCGTTTGAGGGTCCCCTGTCAGGGACTCACACCTTTTAGGTGATGTGAATAAGCGGGGGAAAAGAGGAGGATGTCGTCTAACCACATCCCCTTAATACCTGGGCCTTAGCCCCAAGCGTTTTCCTGGCAGTGTCCTTACCTAGCCCATTGTTTGGTCAGTCAAAGACCCGGCCGCAGACGCACACCTTCAGGTGATGTGAAAAAAGTGGGGAAGCCCAAAGAGAATAGCGTGCAAGCCCTATTCCTTTGTGGCGACCTGGGCCCAAGCCCCAAGCCTCTCCGGATCGATCCATACCCAAATTGATTTAACCGTCAAGTGAGGACATGTTGAATTTGTGTGGGCCTTGTTTGCTTGTATGATCGGCCCATTACCCAGCCTAGAGATTGATAGGAACTTCTCCTACATTAACCTAGCCCAACCGAATTGGCGGCTCTACTTGTTTGTGGCCCAGAGGTCCTGTTTGGTTTAATATGTGAGTCATTCGGGCTTCGGCCCAAAAGCTTAGACTTAGGTGATTTCTCTTCTGGCCCAATTTGAATTATCCAATTAGTTCTAGGCCCAAAAAAAAGAAATCCACCTGAACTTGAAATAACCCACAAGTTCTGAAAATAAAATCTTTTTCTGCTTAGCAACCATCTTCTCTGGCCCAAAGAAAGTTAGGCCCATTTGTGATTTAGGGACCATTCCAGCCCATGTGCTTTACTCCAGGCCCAAACACATTCCGGCCCAAGGGCTCATTCTAGTCTAGGTAGACTTCTTATTCGGGCCCTGGTCCAAAACCCTAGATCTAGGTGTTACCTCTCAGGCCCAATCAAAGCCATCTGTTTACATTTCAGTCCAAATTCCAGTTCATAGTCTGAGAGATACTCCAGCCCAAACACCTCATTCTCTGGGTATCCTGGCCCACTTGCTTTCAGCCTAAGTCTGTTTTGATCTATCTTGTGAAGCGTCATTCTCACCTTAGTATCTTTCAGCCCACTTCCTTTTGTTAGCTAATAATGGACACCTTGGACACAGGTAGACTCAAGTCCTAAGTGCGGTCCAATCGACATGGAAGCCCAGCTCGCAATTTTGGAACAAAAGCACATGGCCACCATTGAAGCCATGGAGCAGAGGCATAGTGCTGCCATGGACGCCGTGGAATCTAACTACGTTGCTGTTATCGAAGAGTTGAAAGCAAAGGCTCTTTCCCTCGAGTCCGAACGTCAAGCTCGGGATGAGTTAGTGGACAGGCTTCTCAACACCCTTTATGACTGCATTGAAGTTGGCTCCATTAGGGTCCGAGGATCGGAGGAGAATGTCAAAGAAATTGCTACAGAACTCAGGAAAGTGATCAGACAACCAGGAGCAGCAACTTGCATCCAAAGCTGCACCCGTAAGAGAACCAGGCAACATGAGGAGGGCAGTGATCGACAGTCAAGAGGACCTGGTTGGAGCGTTGGGACAGTAGAACCATCCCGACGGAGTTCTCGACAGAGAGAGTTTACAGACATCGGCCGAACACCAAGACAAGCACTTGAGGAGCTTCGAGGAAGATATCCGATGCAACCGCTCGCCCTGAGGCCAGGAACTACTCATTTGGGGAAGGATCTTAATCAATTTTGTCACTTCCATCAGCTGCCCGGTCACGACACTGACCACTGCAGGGCCCTACAACACAGAATCCAGGACCTGATCGACCAAGGGCTCCAATTATAAGAACGTGGTGGAGAGCGCAGAGCACGCGTGCCCAAGCATCATCAGAAATGTTGTTTTTTCTCATTAAATGCGTTTCTTTTCTTTGATTAGTCGTCTTTCAACTTTTGTAGTAGTTAGTTTCCCTGATCATTTTCGGTAGTTTTCCCGAGTTTGTAATTTCCAACTTTATTTTTCGTTGAATAAAACATAGTTCCATTTTCATAATTTTTGTACAAAGCATCATTCATTAATTCGAAAAAACTTAAAAAAAAGAGCACTCATGTCTTTCAAGGATCACGAAGTAATCATTTTCTGACTATGCAATGGAACGACTTGTGTCTTGTTTCTAAAAATTTGAACAGGCCTAACCAAACACCACAACTCACCCCATAATATCCAAACAACCCTCAATGAGGTTCAAGGCCCACATCTATCAAACTGTTGTCACAAACCCCAAATCAATACTGGGGGCAATCCGAGTTTAGAATCATTGTCTTCGAATCTTTCGGTTAAGCGTGTGAACTAGTCTCTGAGTGAAATTCATGAGAGTGACTTGAGCGAAAAAACCATGAGTGAACGAGCGTGTCATTTTTACACGACTCCGGTGAGACCACATTCAAAGGTAAGGTAAACGGCATAACTCCGACCGAAGGAGATAATTTGTAAATTTACTCTTAGACCTGCAAAAGTAACAAAGAGCGGATACACAACTATCAAGAATGACGAAGCACCTAGGTACAACACCACGTAGCCAAAAGCTTGTGAACCCTGACATTAAACCCTAGGCACCCCCGCTGAGCCTTTCATATATTCCTTTTCGATATTATGAACTCCACAAAATAACCCAGCCAACGATGAATGTCCGACCCGGTGACCAAAGGACGCGAGGAGTCCGACTCTCAGATAACGTTCTCATCAGTCCAAAGAAGCAACGCCGCTATCAGCATGACAAAGTGATCCGCAAATGGTCCCAGAGTGACACAGGATCCAAAAATCTCACATCAAAACAGCTCTCGAAGCCCAAAACCGGGAAACATAAGAACCCCGAAGGCAAAGTCAAGAAAGGATAAAGAAAAAAAGGCAAACCCGAAGTGCCTCGAAGAGATCCAAATGACAAAGAGAAGAGAAATGGTGTAAAGGACAACTTCAAAGGTCCAGGTCCAGAAGCTCGAAAACAACGTTAACACGAAGCAGCTAGACGACTTCAAGACAAGGAAGATGAATCTGAGAGAAGACACAAGTTGCAGCTTTGGTCACCCATTTAAGCTCCCATACCTCAAATATCCCTCCGTGATCCCGTCGTCTTTCATCACACCCTACGGCCACGTTATAAGCTTTAAAGACTTCTGACTTGATAGTTGTGTGTCCAATCACGTGAAAGTAACAGATCGAATGCGTAAATTCATCAAATATCAAATTCAATGGTCTAGAAGTTGACGTGGTGAGAAACGAGTGTAGCACCAAACACGTCGAGTGTAGGTTAGGAAGCACCAAAAAACATAAGCTTTGACCCTGTGAGGACGAGACTCGTTCGCACGTTTGATAAAAAAATACTGGGGGCAATCGATCGGAACGATCGATTGCCATGAACTCTAGCTCAGATTGTCTTAAGGGAAAAATACGGGGGGCAATTATTGGTTCCAACAATTGCTATGACAACACCAATTGGAACCCAGAGCTCAAACATCACCACCACCACCATCACACACCACAGGCACACATAAGCCCTTACCACCACATCAAACACCTCAGGGCCACATAAGCCCTTACCTTCACTTCATACACCACACAGGCCCAAATAAGCCCTTACCTCCACACCTCCACTACACAGGCCCACATAAGCCCTTACCTGCACATCAAACACCACGGGCCCACATAAGCCCTTACCTTCACATCATACACCATACCCCACCGGCGGCATGCTCATCTCGTAGGAGATAAATTACAAGTCCGAAGTCTATAGTTAGGAAATGATGATTTCACTTTCCTTTTCACTAAACGGAATTTTCTTCAAACACTGCCACGTTTGGCACCTCTTTCAACAATTTCTCGTCTTGAACAACTTTCCTTTAAACACTTCGGTTTCATAAACCTCATCATGGCCACATTTGGCATACTTTCTAGCAATGTCTTGCTTTGGACAATTTTTGACCCTAAACATTGCCATGTTTGGCACATTTTCCAATGATTTCTTGATTTGGACAAGTTTCCTACATACACTTTGATTGTATTTTGACATGCACATCATCATTGCCATGTTTGGCACTTTCATAATCAACTTTCATCATGATCATTTGCATAAAGTTTACCTTGCATCCATTCCGTACGAAACTCCTCATAGACCAGAGATACAGATTCTCACCCCGAAGATACAGATTCTTCAGAGATACAGATTCTCGCCCGAAGATACAGATTCTTCAGAGATACAGATTCTCACCCGATCAGAGATACAGATTCTCGCCCCGAGATACAGATTCTTCAGAGATACAGATTCTCACCCGATCAGAGATACAGATTCTCAGCCGAAGATACAGATTCTTCAGAGATACAGATTCTACCCAATCAGACATACAGATTCTCAGCCGAAGGTACAGATTCTTCAGGGATACAGATTCTCAGCCGAAGATACAGATTCTTCAGAGATACAGATTCTCACCCGATCAGACATACAGATTCTCAGCCGAAGGTACAGATTCTTCAGGGATACAGATTCTCAGCCAAAGATACAGACTCTTCAGAGATGCAGATTCTCAGCCAAAGATTCAGATTCACCAGAATAGATGAACTCAACCTCTGGCTCGTCATGAACCCGATTTCCTACCATTCCACTTAGGCACCCATAGGTCCTACTTTACATTCGTCAATCTAGGCACACATCACATCAATCTCATTACGTCACTTTTCATTTTCAGGTTCCCGACACTTATAATGCTCGGCGTATTCCAGGTTCCGACACCTTATAATGCTCGGCGTATTCCATTCAACTTCAGGTTCCCGACACCTTATAATGCTCGGCGTATTCCAGGTTCCCGACACCTTATAATGCTCGGTGTATTCCATCCAACTTCAGGTTCCCGACACCTTATAATGCTCGGCGTATTTCATTCGCTTTCAGGTTCCCGACACCTTAGAATGCTCGGCGTACTTCATTCCTTTAAAGGTAGTCAACGCCTTAGAATAGCTTGACATCATGTCATCCTCATAGGTAGTCAATGCCTTAGAATCGCTTGACATCCCTTCCACTTTACTCATAGGTAGTCAGCGCTTAGAATAGCTCGACACAACTTGTCGGATTTCAATTGCACGTGGGGTCTTTTAAGATCCAAAATTTTGGGGTATCACTCAAGCATCAACTAGCCTTTTCATTTCCATTACAAAGTCTAGTTGACGGGGGGCAATCTGTTATACCCAAAATTTCAACCCCCCAGAAGAGAGTCTCTACTAATAGGCTAGTAGCGAGGTTCCCAGTTCGATCGGCACATTTCAGAGTACTAGGGACAGCTTAGTCATCTCCAGGGGCATTTTCGTAATTTTTCAAGGCTCCTAAGCCCCCTATAGGCTTTCTCTCTCCTTCAAATAAGGGTCAAATCAATTCAAAATGCTTTGAAATTTTAACCCATGATAGAGGATGACATCTGAAGCATAATGGCGTTGGAATTTTGATTTTTCGAATTTCCAATAATTTTCTAGCAATTTCTGATTGAATCTGACGAGAAATTGAATTTAAAAATATTCCATGTCCAAAAAATTCGATTCCACTTTAGAAAATTCGGAAATATCATCCTTTACCCATGTATAAATTTCATAATCAAATTCCTTTTGGAAGCCTTAAGCTAAAACGTCGGTAAATCTCGGTTTTTACCGGATTTTTCTATCTTTAAGGAAGCCTATATAAGGAACCTTATCCCATGATAAAATCAGAACCTCAAGAACCCTAGACTCTCAAAGAAGGCAGCCGTCTCTTGCTCTTCACGTTTTGAACCCCAGAGCCACGATCAAACACCGAAATCTCACCAAAATCAACACCAAAACACATTTTTCAACTCCCACAACATCATCCATCATCAAACCCTCACCAAAACAGCACCAAAACGTGAAGAACATCAAGAACAACAAGGAGTCAGAAGCTGGGTTCGAAGTTCTTCTGGATCCACCATCAACGAGGCCTCCGAAGAATCCGACGTGAAGAAACACCACGAATCTGAAGGTAAAACAGGTTATACTATACTTTTCTAACTCCCCACAACCTCATTAACTCTCTGTTAAATTTTGGGCTCAAACCAACCTTTTCGGCTTCTGTATAGCTAATTACTTTTGCTTCTCCTTGTTACTTGTTTATCACGTTTCGTACATAATTCGACTTCAAACAGCGATCTTTCAATTACTAACATATTGTACATCTTTCAGGCTACACGTGCATAAATTTTGAGCCGAAAACACCTTCGGGAACCACCATAAAACCCTCGTCCGTGGGTTGTCCGTGGCCACGGACACCCACGGACGGCGGCGGGATTTTAAAATTTTAAAAATTTAGGTTTTGCTAAACTATGTCCGGGCCTACGGACATCCTGTCCGTGGCCCCGGACTTTTCAAAATTTTGTTTTCTATAGAATTCGACTTTTATTTTCACATAGGTTAACTAGGGTCCGTGGTTACTGTAACACCCCATCCAACAACAAACACACTTAATAATAAACTGCAGCGGAAAACAACCTTCAACACATCACTTAACTTCTTGGTGTTACACGCCGTTAACCACCCACGTGGCTAACAAGGCTAATACATATACATTGTACCGGTCTGATGGGCTAAATTCCCGAGCGACTACACATTACTACCCCTTTCCATTAACAACAACAACAACATACACCTTCCAACTATACCGAGTATTTATAAACTGATGCCGATAACAATTTCGGTCTTACTACACCTACTGTATATATACACTTAAATGATTACCCACGTACAATGTCTACCCCGTCCTACTCTCGAACGGCTTCCAGCTCTCTGTACCTGAAAATAGGAAAAGAAGAGAAAGGGTGGCCCCCAAGGGGCTCAGCACCTTTGCTGGTATGGTAATCCCGCAACCCACATGCTACCGGGCCACGCACAACTAATTGTCGTCTAGCATGCGATTGATTATATTTAAATCATGCATGCAACTGTAAACACACAACACATACAATTCGCCTCAAAGGGCTCAACAAACGGATAATACATCCTTACTTGATAAATCACTCATGGTATTCATTATCCCTAGAGTGTTCCTCTCTAATGGAGCTACTTCCTTAATAGACGACACTTACCCTTAATTCGGGTTATCCTTAAACGCCTCCTTTCTCAAACTGGGAATCATATCCATGATCCACATACTCCACATTTTACAACATATAACATACACTACATAACATCACACAACAACACTTTGCACGTTTCAACGTGCACAACATAACACCGCAATAGATATTGCATCACACAAACAAAATACATAACATAACGGGAATGGTTCTCTTAGGAACCGACCCAACATTGCTTATACACTGGTGAGCCTAGAGAATGTTGCCAGACTCATGATAAGCTCGTTATACAATAACAACAACACTCATTACCGTCCTACTAGTTGGACGAGTAACTTAAGTTAAGGCGGTTCGGGTTTGGAGGCCCGAACACACCACACAAACACATGTTCCCCCTAAACCGATCATAAGTCAGAATAGCTAAGCTTTGGAATAAGCTAATGGGAGATCTTAACCCGTGAGGGAAACGACCATAACAAAGAGAAGGGTAAGGCTAAGAAGGATACCCTCTCCCAAACAACGCGCGACCGGCCAACCGGATTCCTCACTACTGTTAGTACATACTTACTTCAGATATTAGTTAGAACCCCACTATGGAGTCTATCATAAACTACACACCATACAATATTGCAACTGGGTTAGACACACAAGGGAGATCCCTACATTCACATACACACTTCACACAATCAACTCACGCATAGCCGTGGTTAGAACGCCCCATGGTTCGGGTCGTTTAATCCGAATACCGAACTCTCATGTGATCCTAGACTCAGTTAACTAAGGTTAACACTGCCGAGTTAAATGGTATCGGAGTTGAACACGCCACATATATGAATTACTGTAAACTCATTACATGTTTTATCTTACAACGTGGCAAACATACAGAAAAACACATTGGCATACAAGCCGGTGTAATCCGGTAGGACACAGGTTGCAAGAAAACCATACCTGTCACCGGAGTCCACTTTACCACGTCCACTTATGTTCCTCGAGCAATTCTCGAACAACTGACAACATTACATGTATTTATTAACATTGGGGTAACATGTTTGTTTAAAGTTTAATGCTTATAACTTTCCCCGTTAACTTGGTTAAATAACTTTACATATTTAACATGTTTCACTCTTCCATTTTACTTCAACTTTTCACCCACCAAATTGTGACTATAACTCACCTAACATGTCCTACACAACCTTATAACTTCATTATCCATCAATCCCCATCATTAGACATCTTTTAATAGCCTAAAACAACAATTTTAGAGTGGTCCGGGACTTGGTCCTTACCTTAAGTCCCGGACAACACTTAATGAAGCTCTCGGGTGATTTTACAGACTGGTCCGGGACCTTGTACTGACCCCAAGTCCCGGACCAAAACATTGGTGAAACTCTCGGCCCTTTTTTGTGTATGGTCCGGGACATTATCCACTTCCTAGGTCCCGGACCACTGTAACAGAATCCCAAATATGACATTTTCAAGTCTTGTTTCACCTATTCTCTTCATCCATTGATTACCCAAACTTCATACATAAACTTAGGCATATTCTAATACCAAAATATACTTGATTCTCTTTACAACATTGTCTTTCTCTTTTTTTTTTTGCATAACTTTGGGCTGTCCGACCCACCGTCCGACCCACAGCTGGGTCGGACCTTCCAGAAACTTTTCCCGTCTGCTAAATACTCACGTCCGACCCATGTCCGACCCAACCATATGGGTCGGACCATTCCAGAGACCTAGAGCACACATGTCCGACCCATGTCCGACCCAACCATCTAGGTCGGACCATTCCAGAAACATCAACGGGTGACTTAACAGAGGCTGTCCGACCCACCCTGGGTCGGACCACTGGGTCGGACAACATCAGAAGTTGTCCAAAACTTGTCAAACTTTCTCCAAACTTTCCTCAAGCCTCCTAATGTGTTCTAACATCATTTGGCACCTTTAACCCTTCATATAACATCCATAAAACTCATTTTAAAACTCCTTAAACACTTACTCTCTTCTTACCAAAATTCCTAACACTTATATTGTTTTCTCCTTAAGATTTCTAAGTGGTATTTTACTTATAATGACCACTATACCAAGGTGTTTCCTCTACACCTTAACATCTCCTCTAAATCACCTTAATACATGTTTTCTTCCCAAGTAAAGCCTTTGTTCACCTTTCACACTTCCTAGTTCATCAAAACCATTTGAAACACTTAGAACTTCTTACACATTTTCCCAAATTTTGCCATAGCTTCTCTTGCATATACTCACATCCAAACACTTAGGTTTTTACCTTATTTCATTCAAAAACACCTAAAATCCATCACACACATTTTTATACACAAACTTCACACATTTAGCACTACATCACAATATAGTGCATAACTTAAATTGCTTGGCACTTAGGCCCTTAAATTGCATAAACCTTAAACACTGAATTTCCCACATAAGTAATGCCTTTGACCTGTAAATACACCCAACAATACATATGCCCTTAATAAACTCCTTGAGAGCATTTTTCTAGGTCATTCACCATTGGCTCCTTAGGTATTTTATTAAGCAAATCAAGCTCATTTTCCTAAGGCATTTAAACTACATTGAGATAGCTTGTTTACCTCTTTTTCCTCACACACTTCTTTCTTGTTTCCTTGTAAAACCGGTGGGGTGTTTGGTTGTTTGTCAACTTCTAAACAATGTACAAATAATAGAATGAGTATTCAAGCATTATGCTTCATCTCATTGGAAACCCTAGTTACACATATTGTTTTAACACATTAAGGTAATTGTTTTACCTTGGAATTGGAAGAGAACTTGAATAAGTATCAAGAGAGGACTCCTCTTAGCCCTTGGAAGATTCAAATGAAGCTAAAATAAGCAAGGTGAAAACACCATTGTGAGGTGAATTTTTGGACATCACATAAACATGGAGGAAACATGGATTTTCTTTGAGTTTCCTTACCTTGAAGCAAAGGAGAACAATAATATGTGAAAAGGTGAGCTCAAGCTCCTTCAATGGTGAATCCTCTTGGCACCAAAATGGAGCTTTTGGGATTTTGAAAGGATAGAATTGAAGAGCTAGATGAGAGGAAGAGAATGGTGGTGTTTGTTCTTGATTTGGATAAGTGAGCTAGATTTTACAAGAGATCAAAGGTGGACTTCCATGGTGGTATTGGTGTATTACCGAGAGAGAACAGCAAGAAGGGAGGAAGAAGAGATTGGATACGTGGGAAATGAAGGAGGAAATGAGAGAATGAGATAAGTTTTGCTTTTTTGGAAGATATTTGTACTTAAAGCAAATAGTACTTAAGTTTAGTCATTCTTTATTTCCTTAGCATGTTAACAAGGGTGGTGAGTCACCACACCTTAAAACCGGCCCCCAATAGTACCCAGGGGTACTTTAGACTTTATTTGTCAATTTAATTACTTATGATAACATATGTTACAAAATAGCTTATAAAATCACTATTCACAAAAACAAGGCACATACAAGTGAAATTTTTGATTTCCCATTGATATAGACTTCCAAATGTGATACTATATAGTACACATGTTAATTAAAGAGTAATGATGGACACCTAGCCATAAAACTCATTTACAAGACAATTTTTCAAAAAACGTGCTTCAAGACTCCTTAAAGCACATTTGTGTGTTTTAACTTGTTTCAAGCTTGGTTTCTTGGTAATTGATTTAATATGTTCATTAACATATTTATAAGGTATAGGTATGACCATTAGGTCTTATACAAATTTATCCCAAGCTTAGAGCACATTTTTGCTCTTATTGACTTTAAGGTATTTATTTGTGTTTTGTTTGGTTTCATTGTCTACCAAAGCTTCCTAAGGACTTAATTAGCCTTATAAAATCATAATTAAATGTTATTAAGTCTTGGTAGGCTCTTTGGGTCCTAACCAAGTTCACTCATAGCTTAGAGCATGTTTTTGCTCAAACTGTATCTTAGTGCTTTATTGTATTTACTGCGGTTTAAATTGTTCACTGATGTTTCTAAGGCACTTTTTAGCCTTTACATACCATAGTTTAAATGTTTAACAACATATCAAGGTTTGGGGTATTTCAGTTACGGACATTAGGTCCGTGGCTACGGACAGAAACAAAATTTGACCTAATTTTGCCTCCAAAACCCTAGTTTAGGTAATTTCAACTTTCACTTTTATTTTCAGTCAAAAAAATGTTAAAAAACACAAAAAAACAGAAGCTCGCGCACTTAGGTTAAAACGACTCGTAATAAGCCGTAATTAAACCAAGTAGAGGAAAAGCGACCTAGGAAGGGTAATGAAAGTAATTTGAACCCTAAATAAGTCGAATACCAAGCCCCGAACCTGAACTCTACCTTTCCTATTTTACCCTAGGTTAAATTAGGTGGCGACTCATAATAGGTTCCAGTGAGCTAGCTTAGGTTTTAATAATTATTGTTATATGACATAGTTATTAATCTTAGGTTATAAGTGGACCTAAAACCCGGTTAGATCCTAATCAGCTTTAGTCAACACAGGATAGGGTTTAAAATCGAGGCTCACAATAGATGTCCATCATTACTCTTTAATCAACATTTGTACTACTTAGTATCACATTAGGAAGTCTAAATCAATGGGACATCAAAAATTTCACAATTATGTGCACTAAATTGTGAATAGTGAGCAAATAGTGCTAGTTTAAGACATTAGTCAATATAAGTCAACTATATGGTCAACAAAGACCATAATATCCTAAGACTACTAAGGGGGCTGGTTTTTAAGTGTGACTCACCACACTTAGCTAGTTAAATAAAGAAGGAATTGATAAAGCAAAAAGAACTATTTACTTTAAGCTTAAATATCTTACAAATACCTCTCTCTTCATTCTCTTCTTCCCTTCTCATTTCCCACCGTCTCCAACCTTCTCCTCCCTTCTCATTCTCGGTTTTGCTACAGTTCACACAAATACTCCATTTTTGATTGCCTATATCTCCTAGCTCCACGCTCCAAAAATAATTCTAAGACCACCATTCTCTTAGTTTAGTCAAGCTCTACAATCTTGTCTTTTCAAATCTCCAAAACCTTCATTTCGGTGCCAAGAGAAATCACCATGGAAGGAGCTTGAGCTCATCTTTTCACACCTCATTGTTTCTTTGCTTCAAGGTAAGGAAAACCAAAGAAAAAACTTTATTTCCTCTTGTTTTTGTTAGTGACCGAAAATCACCTCTTCATGGTGTGTTCTTTGATCATTCTTAAGCTTCATTCCAATCTTCAAAGGGCTTGGTGGAGTCCTCTCTTGCTACTTAATCCAATTCCCATTCAGTTCTAAGGAAAACATTCATTTACGTGTTTTAAGACATTATATAACCTAAGGTTTATTAATGAGTATAAGCACGACGCTTAATGCTCATTGTCTTTACTTGTGTATGGATAGAAGGTTGACAAGTGATCAAGTTACTTGCTAATTTTCAATCCAAGGAAACAAGAAAGAAGTTTGGAGGGAAAAAAGGTAAACAAACTAACCTAATGTGCTTTAGGAAAATTGAGCTTTAAAATCTTATTAAACTACCTAAGGAGCCGATGGAAAATGAGCTAGAAAACTATCCTCAAAGAGGTTATTAAAGGCAAATGTGTTGTTGTATGTATTTGCAGGTCAAAGGCAAATATAATGTGGGAAATTCAGTGTTTAAGGTTTATGCAATTTAAGGGCCTAAGAGCCATGTTATTTAAGGGCCTAAGTGCCAAGCAATTTAAATATGCACTATATTGTGATGTAGTGTAGTTTAAGGCTTAGTTGTGTGTAAGGAACATTTTTGTGTGAATAAATGTTCTTGAGTGTTTAATGGTGAAAACCTTGTGTTTTTGGGTGTGAGGAAATACTAACAAAGCTATGTTAAAATATGGTTAATGTACAAGGAATTTTAAGTGTTTAAATGAGATTCAGTGAACTAGGAAGTGCTAAAAATGACTAAGTGTTCTTTTAGTGAAAGAAAATAATTTAAGGAGTTCTTGAGTGTTAAAATGACTTAGGCACTATCTTGGAGGATTTAGGAGCTAAATGAGTGTTTTGGGATGCGCCAAAGACATGGAGGAATTGTGTTTAGGACTTAGGCAAATATTGGTAAACAAGGAGAAAAATAGTGTCTTATAAGGAGGAGATATAAACTTGTGGAGAAACTTCAAGTAGTTGTATAAAGGAATTTTGGATGGTGAAAGATGCTTGGGAGATGATGTTGTTGGTAATGAGGAAACATCTTGGGATAGTTCCTATCATAGGTGTGAAACACCACTTAGAAGCCTAAGGAATAACATTATAGTGCAAAGGATTTTGTGAGAATTTGTGTAATGATTAAGGAAGTTCTTGGTGAGTGAATTAAGGAGTTTAATGGAGGTCTTAAGGTGTGGTTGAGGTGCCCAAATGAGGTTAGAGCATACTAGGATATGTAAGGTGAAGTTTGGAGTCAAATGTACATTTTTAAATAAAGGTCTGGAGCAGACCGACCTTGGGGACCGGACCTGCAAGGTCGGTCGAGCCCAGTTTACCCAGTCAGAAAACTTTCTGGAATGGACCAACCTTGGGGACCAAACTTGCAAGGTCGGTCGGGCTTGAATTGTGTGTACGAAATAAGTCTCTGGAATAGACCGACCTTGGGACCGGACTTAGCAAGGTCGGTCATGCCCAAATTTTGTTTACGAAATAGGCCTCTGGAATGGACCGACCTTGTGGACCGAACTTGCAAGGTCGGTCGGGGTAGAATTTTCTGACGCTAATATCTTCTGGAATGGACCGACCTTGGGACCGGACTTAGCAAGGTGGGACGTAGTGTAAATTTTCAACCCAGATGTTACTGGAATGGACCAACCTTAGGTAAGGTCGGTCGCCCCAAAACTTATAAAAAAAAACAAACAAAGTGTGGCTTAAGTAGTTAACCCTAGGGGGTATAATGAAGGTAATCAAGGGTAAGTTTAAGCATGAAAACGTGTCATATAATCATGTAAAATGCTTAGTAAACCTGGAGTTAAATAAGTTAATTAACCGACATTACTAAATGTGTATAGGAGTTGCCTACGGTGGAAACCCGTCAAAGCAGGGACCAAGGTATGATTTTCTTGCAGTCTGTTGCCTACCGGTTTACACCAGCATGTGTGTTGTTTGTTTTTCTGTATGTTTATGACCTTGTAAGACTTAAGTCATGAAATGAGTTTACAGTTGTTAAAATTATTGTGTTGGTAAGATATGTCTCACCCCCCTTGTGTGTGTCTAACAAGACCTAATACTTGCTTGTGAATTAATTTATTAAGTTTCAATAATGGGACTTCGAACAAGTACTAACTGGGGAGTGAGGAGTCCGGTTGTTCCGGCCACGCGTGTGTAGTATGGGGGTCGTTGTCATAGCAGGTTCGATCCTCTCCGTATGTTATGGTTGTTTTCCCTTTTGGTTACCAACCTCCCTTTAGCTTATCCAACGCTATTTTACTGACTCACGTTGGGCCATAGGGGCATACTATGTTCGGTGTGCTTGGATTACTATATCCGACACACATGTGGGCTAAGTTAACCGTTCATTAACAGGACAGTAACGAGTTATGTAACGAGCTTAGCATGAGTTTGGTAGCAATCTCTAGGCTCTTCGGGTGATCTGACTATCTCTTGGTTCGGTTCCAAAGGAGGACCGTACTTGTTATGTTATGTGTAAATGTTGTGATGCAATTCTTGTTACTAAGTTATGTAAATTGTATGTTAAAAATCAATGTCATGTTATTATGACAATTGGTTGCGTGTATCCCGGTAGTCGATGGGCTGCACGTTAGCCATACCAGCCATGAGTTGCTGAGCCCCTTGGGGCACCATATTGTTTTTCTATGTTGCAGGATGAGGATCGAGGAGGCGGAGTGGCTCTAGATCTTAGGCTTTTATGAAATGCTTGTGTTGGTTTTTGGATGTTTGAACCCGGGATGCGCCTGTGCTTCCGTGGTAGTATTGTTGGGTGACGGTTATACAGTTATGGATGTAAATATAAATACTCGGCTGTTGGTTGTAATTATGGTTTAGTACTTATGCTCGGGAGTCTGTGCGTCAGACCGATACGTTTTTGTATGTATTTTGCCTTTTTAGCCACGTGGGTGGCTAACGGCGTGTAACACCAAATTGTTTAGTTAATGTTGAGTTATTAAATTTTATCCACTGCAATTCGATTGTTGTTTAAGTTTCAGTAGGGGTGTTACAAAAAGTGGTATCAGAGCGAAGTATCGCTCTGATGACCGGAATACCGAGCTTAGGAGTATACTGAGTTAGGGAATTAGTCTTAGTCACCTTAGTAAGTAGTTAGGGAAAGGTTGACCACTAACTAAGTGTGGATTCACCTTATGTCAGAAAGGTGTTACAACTGTTGGAACCGATAAGTTTGTAAACCAAGTGCTAATGTATGCTCGTGTAAATTCAGATGTCAGGTAGACCACGTGGACGAGCGAGGCGCGGGGGGTGGAGGGTAGTAGGTAGTAGCGGTAGTAGGGGTAGTCCGGTAGTAGTGTGATACGGGAGACCAGGCGATGACAATACGACAGAGTAATGGCTGACCAAGTAGCAGCGCCGTAGCCTAGATGGTTCCAAGATAGTGGATGTGATTAGTCAGCATAGCAGCAGTAGCAGCAAGGAGGTCCGGACCAACAAGGGCCACAACCGCAACCACAGCCGCGCGAGACCAACTAGGTCAGGGCGTTGGCGGATCTGAGACCACAGTCCTTTTATGGGGAGACGACCCGGGTAAGCTGGAGGCGTACATCTCCGAGTTGGAGACCGCCTACGAGACCTTGAATGTACGTGCTGGAATCAAGGTCCGTCTTGCCGCTTACTATCTAAAGGGTCTGACAAAGAGTTGGTGGAAGCTGGTACGGGAGGGCAGAGTTGCTGACCCTACCTTCGAGTGGAGGGAGTACACGGCCCTGCTGCGAGCCAAGTACTACCCGATACATGTGCAAGAGGCAAAGCGCCTTGAGCTGGACAGTCTGAGGCAGGGGGATAAGATGTCGGTAGACGAGTACTACACCGCCTTCATCGGCCTTATCCACCTGCTACCAGACCTGGGTTACTCAGACCGGATTCTAGTAAACCGTTTTTACAACGGACTCAGCTACCGCCTACGCTACGGGATGGGGCCAACCGGATATACTACCTTGCAGGTAACAGAACTACAGAGTGATGTGAATAAGTACGTATAATGTGTGAATGTAATTGTGAGTTTAATTGGCGGGGCATAACTAACACCCTAAATAATAGGAGTGCTATCATGCCACTGCTATAGTAGAGATCACCGTCCGTCTGAGGGTCAGGTCACCCAAGGGTTCGGGGGAGGAAAGAAGAAGAAACCCTATCCCCAGTCCCAGAAGGGCCAGCAACAGGGTGGCAAAGGCCAAGCCCAGACCATCATTGCTGAGGAGCCACTGCAGCTCACGTATGCCTATGCGGCAAAGCCCCTACGTTCTCACACGCCCAAGGGTAACTACTAGTACCATGTACCAAAGTTCAGATGTGTGTTGTTATGTTGTGAAGTATGTATTGATGGTGTAATGTTATAGCAGCTAGTACGGGCTCTGGACCGGAGCGCCACTACTACTGCAAGTGGTGCAAAGGAGACCACCCCGGCAAAGACTGCAAGGGGAATGACGTGCAGTGTGCTACTGCCAGAAGATGGGGCACCGCGACTACAAGTGCTACCAGAACCCCAATGGCAGGAACTATAGGCCAAAGTGGCAAGGCAAGGGTAAGGCTATCGCGACCACTGAAGGTTCGAAGGCGAATTACCAGCCATCCTCAGCTCAGGGAAACACAAACTCCCAGAAAGGGAAGGGGTCGGGATCCGGCAAGGCCACCCTGAATGTGGTAGACCGGTCTGAGGCTGCAGGACCCTCTTCTAGACCAGGTACTACTTTAACTGTTGAGTAAAGTAATTGACTGCTTACCGCATTTCATGCATGAGTGTTAGCAAGTCTAAATGAACAACCAAATGAGTGAAAAGCTAAAGTATAATGTATAATATACCTAAGTTAAATAATTTTAAACGTTAGGAACCTTCAATATTTGCTATCCAATCCCACCCACACCAAACCCCGAAGAAACCACCATCAATAACACCGAATTCCCGATAGAACAATGTCAGGTTATCCATCCAGGTATGATATTATTAAACGGATACCTGACACCCGAAGCACAAATCCACATCATCCGACGATGCGACGAACTGGGAGCAGCACCTGGAGGTTTCTACACACCCGAATACCCGAGTGGATCAAGGATGAAATTGAAGATGATGTGCATGGGTAAGGACTGGAACCCTTACACCAAGACATATCAGGACGAACGAGTGGAAGACGGAGCAACAATACAAAGGATGCCTGAGGAGTTCCTTGCGGTCGTTAACCACGCCGTGGGAATTGCTCAGCAAGTTGAATCGGATCCAATTCCGAGTGTTAAAGCGGATTTGTGTATTATGAACTTCTACCAGAAAGGTGGACGGTTAGGTCTACACCAAGATAAGGACGAAACACCCGAGTCTCTGAGTAAGGGAGTACCCGTGGTGTCTTGGTCCATTGGTGATACCGCAGTGTTTGTGTATGGCGAGCAGAAACGTGCTGATCTCGCAAAGAAGTTGGTGTTGAAGTCAGGAGATGTGTTAATCATGGGTGGGCAGTCGAGGATGTTGTACCACGGTATCAAGAAGATCAAACTGAATATCGCACCTTCGACAGTAATCAATGCCACACACATGAAACCCGGACGTTTAAATTTGACATTTCGGCAGTTTTAAGCCTTGTGTAACCATGTAATGGATGAAGCCAGCTGTATGTTAAGGATGTTACGTATATGTTAGTTATGTTGACAGTGTAAACCAACCTATGGTGTAAAGAGTATGTTAATGAATAAAGAGACGTTGTTTTGGAGTATATCAACCGTGTTGCTACTTTGTACTTATGAGTTTGTGAACTGAATTAGGCTGTGCACTCGGAAAGGGAGGTATACTGGGAGTGTGTAATGAGGCTGAAGCCGGCAAAAGCGGCACCATCCTCACCGGTATATTTCCAGTCAATGGCGTGGACACCTCAATTTTGTTCGACTCTGGAGCCTCACATACGTTTGTTTCGCTTTCATTTGCGAAGAGGCTGAGGTTAGACGGTGAGGGGATGTCTGACTTTCTAGTCACTCTCCCGTCGAGAGAACGGATCAAGTGTACCCGCTATCACCGTGATGCTACTATACGAATCAGGGATGAAGAGTTTCCGATCGACATGATAGAGTTCGACGGAGTCGGATTTGATGTTATTGTGGGGATGAACTGGTTGGAGCGGTACAAGGGTCGAATCCTATGTGCCGAGCATCGACTGCTTCTTCGGAGTCTGACTGGGGTTACTATCTCATACCGCCAGAGGCCCAGGGAGCCTTCGACTCAGATTATCTCCGCTATGTGTATGTACCGGGAGTTACGAAGGGGAAGTGATGTATACCTCTGCTATGTCCAGGACATAGAGAGAGATCCAGAGTTTAGCCCAGATGTGCCGGTAGTGTCGGAGTTTCCTGATGTTTTTCCTAAGGAACTGTCGGGCATGCCACCAGCACGGGAAGTGGAATTTGAGATTGAATTGGTGCCGGGAACCGGACCAATAGCGAATGTGCCCTACCGTATGGCTCCAGCTGAAATGACAGAGCTCAAGGAGCAGCTGAGAGACCTACTCGACAAGGGATTTATTCGCCCGAGCGTTTCACCATGGGGAGCACCGGTCCTCTTCGTGAAGAAGAAGGATGGTAGTCTCTGCCTCTGCATCGACTACAGGGAGCTGAATGCAGTTACGGTGAAGAACCGTTATCCTTTACCACGCATCGACGACTTATTTGACCAGTTGAAAGGAGCATCAGTATTCTCCAAGATCGACTTACGATCCGGTTACCATCAGATCGCTATTCGAGAGGGTGACATTGAGAGGACCACATTCCAAACCAGATACGGTCACTATGAGTTTACGGTTATGCCGTTTAGATTATCCAATGCACCAGCCAAGTTTATGGATTTAATGAACCGCTTGTTCCGAGATCAGTTGGACAAGTCGGTAGTAGTCTTCATCGACGATATTCTTGTATATTCGAAATTGAAGAGTAAGCATGAAAGCCACCTGAAAAATGTGTTACAGACGTTGAGGCAGAATCAGTTGTATGCCAAATTCTCTAAGTGTGAATTTTGGTTGAACCAAGTTTCATTCCTTGGTCATGTTATTTCGAGGCTGGGATCGCTGTTGATCTGGCCAAGATTGATGCAGTGCGCACCTGGCCGAGGCCGAAGACAGTTACCGACATTCAGAGCTTCCTCGGTCTGGCAGGATATTACAGGAGGTTTGTGAAGGACTTCTCCAGTGTCTTAAAGCCGATGACTTCCTTGATGAAGAAGGATGCACCATTCGAGTGGACAATCGACTGTGAGAGTTCTTTCCAGAGTCTCAAGGATGCTCTTACCTCTGCACCAGTCCTAACAATACCAGATGGTACAGATGGTTTTGAGGTCTACTGCGACGCATCCGGAAGAGGTATGGGTTGTGTATTGATGCAACACGGGAAGGTCGTATCATACGCCTCCCGACAGCTGAAGAAGCACGAAGAGAACTACCCTAACCACGACTTAGAATTGGGTGCCATTATCTTCGCTCTGAAGATATGCGACATCATTTGTATGGGGTAAACGTGACGATTTATTCTGACCACAAGAGTTTGAAGTACTTGTTCACTCAGAAAGAGTTGAACATGAGGCAAAGAAGGTGGGTCGAGTTTCTAAACGATTATGACATCAACCTGCAGTACAAAGAGGGTAAGGCAAATGTGGTAGCTGACACTGAGTCGCCGAGCACACTCTCTCCATTCGTTAGTCTCTCATTCTAGCTTGGTTGAAGAGGTGTGGAGTGCTCAGATGGCGGACCAGTATATGTTAGATATCAAGCAGAAGCTTATTGATGGCACATTCGAGGGTCAGAAGTACGATTTCTGACTCCATGAAGATGACCTGATTAGGCTGAATGGCCGACTGTGTATTCCGAGGAGTAGCGCTGAGCTGAAAGAGCGCATACTGAGTGAATCCCACTGTTCTGCGACTTCGATTCACCCCGGAGCTTCAAAAATGTATAAGGACATGAAACGTTATTTCTGGTGGACTGGCATGAAAAAGGATGTAAATGATTATGTTGTAAGGTGTCTCACTTGTGAGAAGGTCAAGTTTGAGCACCGACGGTGTGGTGGTATGGTGCAGCCAATGCCAGTGCCAGAGTGGAAGTTCCATGATATTTCTATGGACTTCGTAGTAGGGCTTCCGCCTACAAGGGGAGGTCTAAATATGATTTGGGTTGTTGTTGACCGACTGACCAAGGTGACTCGATTCATACCGATGAAGGACACCTGGAAAGTGGCAAAGCTTGCAGAGCTCTTCGACCGAGAGATTGTACGACACCATGGGGTACCGAAGACTATCGTGTCTGATAGGGATACCAGGTTCCTCTCGAGGTACTGGAGAACTACACGGGAAGCGCTTGGTACCGAGCCGAAGCTAAGTACAGCGTTCCACCCACAGACAGATGGTCAGAGTGAGCGCATCATCCAGACGCTTGAGGATATGTTACGTGCATGTGCACTTGACTTTCAGACCAGCTGGATTGATAAGTTACATCTGATTGAGTTTAGCTACAACAACAGTTTCCATGCTTCGATCAAGATGTCTCCCTTCAGGCTTTGTACGGTAGACCATGCCGTACGCCATTATGCTGGGATGAGTCGAGTGAGACGGTCATTATAGGACCAGAGTATCTGGAACAAGTACAATCATAAGTACGTCAGATCCGAGATAACATGAGGGTAGCTCAGGATAGGCAGAAATCATACGCTGATGTGCGTAGAAGTGACCTGGAGTTCACCGTGGGTGATCAGGTATTCCTTAGAGTATCCCCCATGAAGAGAGTGTTTCGTTTTGGCCAGAAAGGCAAGTTGAGCCCGAAATATGTGGGGCCTTATGTTGTGACAGAGCAGATAGGCCCGGTGGCTTATAGGCTAGATTTACCTGCTGGGCTGGGCAAGGTACATGATGTATTTCATGTGTCCCAGTTGAAGAAATATATGTCTCATTTGTCTCATGTACTTCAGCCCGAAAGGCTAACGTTAGAGCCGACCATGCTATCAGTGGAGACTCCCGTACGGATTCTGGACACTAAGACTCGAGACACTCGCCACAAGTCTGTAAGACTGGTGAAGGTCCTCTGGTCTAACCAGGAAGTCGAGGAGGCCACTTGGGAGCTGGAAGATAAGATGAGGGCGAAGTACGCGTCGTTGTTTACTCCTTAGTATTTCTGTTGTTGTTATGTTATAGACCTTAGTGTCTAAGTGATGTTTTGTTTCCAGGACCTTGAGTCCAATGTCATGTAAAGAATGTTCGTTATTTAAGTATTGTTGTTATAAGTGATCCTTGTGTTCTAAGATTGAAATTGCGTAGTGTGAACTTTGGGGACAAAGTTATTTTAAGGGGGGTAGATTGAAATACCCCAAACCTTTATATGTTGTTTAAATATCAAATTATGGTATATTAGGGCTATAAAGTGCCTTAGAAACATTAGTGAACAATTTAAACCATAGAAAACATAATAAATACCATAAAGACGTAGATGGGATTGAACCGCTAGTTTCTTATTAGGTAAGGAATATTTTCATTCTAATATTCAATATGAGAGTTATCAGTATTTATCAAATCTGTTCCTATCAAATGAAGGCTAGTGGATCAAATGAGAAAGACATTGTGGAGAAAAAGATGGCTTTTCCCGGATGACCTGAAAGTGGTCATGAGCTGCATGGAACAATATGCTACTGCTGAAACATGGAAGAATTGAAATCTTAGATCAAAACACTATGTATGGGTGGTATGAACTGCCTAAACAAGAATTCTGAACATTAGGGCAAAAATGTGCTATAAGCTTAGGATAACCTTGGTTTAGACTCTAAGAGCCTACCAAGACCTTATTTACATGCTAATGAACATGTTAAATCAATTACCAAAGAAAACCAAGCTTGAAAATAAATTAAAACAAAAATGTGCTTTAAGGAGTCTTAAAGCACATTTTTGAAAAATTGTCTTAGAAATGGGTTTTGAGTGGCTAGATGTCCATAATTACTCTTTAATCAACATTTGTAGTACTTAGTATCACATTAGGAAGTCTAAATCAATGGGAAATCAAAAATTTCACAATTATGTGCACTAAATTGTGAATAGTGACCAAATAGTGCTAGTTTAAGACATTAGTCAATATAAGTCAACTATATGGTCAACAAAGACCATAATATCCTAAGAATACTAAGGGGGCCGGTTTTTAAGTGTGACTCACCACACTTAGCTAGTTAAATAAAGAAGGAAATTGATAAAGCAAAAAGAACTATTTACTTTAAGCTTAAATATCTTACAAACTTACCTCTCTCTTCATTCTCTTCTTCCCTTCTCATTTCCCACCGTCTCCAACCTTCTCCTCCCTTCTCATTCTCGGTTTTGCTACAGTTCACACAAATACTCCATTTTTGATTGCCTATATCTCCTAGCTCCACGCTCCAAAAATAATTCTAAGACCACCATTCTCTTAGTTTAGTCAAGCTCTACAATCTTGTCTTTTCAAATCTCCAAAACCTTCATTTCGGTGCCAAGAGAAATCACCATGGAAGGAGCTTGAGCTCATCTTTTCACACCTCATTGTTCTCCTTTGCTTCAAGGTAAGGAAAACCAAAGAAAAAACTTTATTTCCTCTTGTTTTTGTTAGTGACCGAAAATCACCTCTTCATGGTGTGTTCTTTTGATCATTCTTAGCTTCATTCCAATCTTCAAAGGGCTTGGTGGAGTCCTCTCTTGCTACTTAATCCAATTCCCATTCAATTCTAAGGTAAAACATTCATTTACGTGTTTTAAGACATTATATAACCTAAGGTTTATTAATGAGTATAAGCATAAAGCTTAATGCTCATCGTCTTTACTTGTGTATGGATAGAAGGTTGACAAGTGATCAAGTTCCTTGCTAATTTTCAATCCAAGGAAACAAGAAAGAAGTTTGGAGGGAAAAAAGGTAAACAAACAAACCTAATGTGCTTTAGGAAAATTGATCTTTAAATGCTTATTAAACTACCTAAGGAGCCAATGGAAAATGAGCTAGAAAACTATCCTCAAAGAGGTTATTAAAGGCATATGTGTTGTTGTATGTATTTGCAGGTCAAAGGCAAATATAATGTGGGAAATTCAGTGTTTAAGGTTTATGCAATTTAAGGTCCTAAGAGCCATGTTATTTAAGGGCCTAAGTGCCAAGCAATTTAAATTATGAACTATATTGTGATGTAGTGTAGTTTATGGCTTAGTTGTGTGTAAGGAACATTTTTGTGTGAATAAATGTTCTTGAGTGTTTAATGGTGAAAACCTTGTGTTTTTGGGTGTGAGGAAATACTAACAAAGCTATGTTAAAATATGGTTAATGTACAAGGAATTTTAAGTGTTTAAATGAGGTTCGGTGAACTAGGAAGTGCTAAAAATGACTAAGTGTTCTTTTAGTGAAAGAGAATAATTTAAGGAGTTCTTGAGTGTTAAAATGACTTAGGCACTATCTTGGAGGATTTAGGAGCTAAATGAGTGTTTTGGGATGCGCCAAAGACATGGAGGAATCGTGTTTAGGACTTAGGCAAATATTAGTAAACAAGGAGAAAAATAGTGTCTTATAAGGAGGAGATATAAACTTGTGGAGAAACTTCAAGTAGTTGTATAAAGGAATTTTGGATGGTGAAAGATGCTTGGGATATGATGTTGTTGGTAATGAGGAAACATCTTGGGATAGTTGCTATCATAGGTGTGAAACACCACTTAGAAGCCTAAGGGAAAACATTATAGTGTAAAGGATTTTGTGAGAATTTGTGTAATGATTAAGGAAGTTCTTGGTGAGTGATTTAAGGAGTTTAATGGAGGTCTTAAGGTGTGGTTGAGGTGCCCAAATGAGGTTAGAGCATACTAGGATATGTAAGGTGAAGTTTGGAGTCAAATGTACATTTTTAAATAAAGGTCTGGAGCAGACCGACCTTGGGGACCGGACCTGCAAGGTCGGTCGAGCCCAGTTTACCCAGCCAGAAAACTTTCTGGAATGGACTGACCTTGGGGACCGGACTTGCAAGGTCGGTCGGGCTTGAATTGTGTGTACGGAATAAGTCTCTGGAATAGACCGACCTTGGGACCGGACTTAGCAAGGTCGGTCATGCCAAATTTTATTTATGAAATAGGCCTCTGGAATGGACGGACCTTGTGGACCGAACTTGCAAGGTCGGTCGGGGTAGAATTTTCTGACGGTAATATGTTCTGGAATGGACCGACCTTGGGACCGGACTTAGCAAGGTCGGATGTAGTGTAAATGTTCAAACCCAGATGTTACTGGAATGGACCGACCTTGGGTAAGGTCGGTCGACCCAAAACTTATAAAAAAACAAACAAAGTGTGGCTTAAGTAGTTAACCCTAGGGGGTATAATAAAGGTAATCAGGGGTAAGTTTAAGCATGAAAACGTGTCATATAATCATGTAAAATGCTTAGTGAACCGGGAGTTAAATAAGTTAATTAACCGACATTACTAAATGTGTATAGGAGTTGCCTACGGTGGAAGCCAGTCGAAGCAGGGACCAAGGTATGGTTTTCTTGCAGTCTGTTGCCTACCGGTTTACACCGGCTTATGTGTTGTTTGTTTTTCTGTATGTTTATGACCTTGTAAGACTTAAGTCATGAAATGAGTTTACAGTTGTTAATATTATTGTGTTGGTAAGATATGTCTCACCTCCCTTGTGGTGTCTAACAAGACCTAATACTTGCTTGTGAATTAATTTATTAAGTTTCAATAATGGGACTTCTAACAAGTACAAACTGGGGAGTGAGGAGTCTGGTTGTTCCGGCCACGCGTGTGTAGTATGGGGGTCGTTGTCATAGCAGGTTCGATCCTCTCCGTATGTTATGGTTGTTTTCCCTTTTGGTTACCAACCTCCCTTTAGCTTATCCAAGGCTATTTTACTGACTCACGTCGGGCCATAGGGGCATACTATGTTCGGTGTGCTTGGATTACTATATCCGACACACCTGTGGGCTAAGTTAACCGTTCATCTAACAGGACGGTAACGAGTTATGTAACGAGCTTAGCACGAGTTTGGCAGCAATCTCTAGGCTCTTCGGGTGATCTGACTATCTCTTGGTTCGGTTCCAAAGGAGGACCGTGATAAGTGTCCAAATGAGCATGTTTTATAGGTGTATTTCATATATTATATTAGCACTTTTCTTGCTCATTTCTCCACTTTGGTTAGTTTTCCTCTAGTTATGTTTTATTGATTATCTCACAAATTTATTGGTTAAACATGAGGAAAACCAAGCTAGGAGCAAAGTACACGAAGAGACGAACGCGTAGGCGAAAACGGGGATCAAATCGGAGCTAAAACGAACATTTTAGAGGCAAAAGACCCTTGGTCCGGACCAGTGTCCGATCACCTGGTCCGGACCAACACACGCCAGCGCACCAGATAAGAAAATCGACATGGTCCGGACCAGCTGGTCCGGACCATGGTCCGGACATGTCGACTATGCCAGCATACAGAGCGCAGCGTGTGAAGAGATAAAATCCTTATCTCTTCACACGCAAATACCACCGCCGACCCCCCCTTACCCGATTCTCTATAATACACCGCCAAAATCAGCGCAGGCACCCCAAACGGAGGCACCCCAGAAAAAATACCAAAACTCTCCAAAAACAACATCTCATCCACATATTATCCACATAAATTCCATACAAACACCTCATTTCATAAAAACATTCCATTTCCATACCGTTGTTCTGTCCAACCTCTGCCGAATATTAGCAGTCAAGATAGTGGAGCTGATTAATTATCTTTCCTGTCTTTTTAATTATGTTGGGCTAAGAGGATTTACTCCGGGCGAAGGTTTAGCCGTAATTTGTTTAATTATGTAATCTATATTTCTACCGGTTAAATAAATACAGTTTGTTACGATTAAAGTTTTTCTCTCACCTTTTTAATAAATTTCATCGATTTATTAAAAAGCTTACTAAATCTGTTTTAATCTGATCGGTGACAAACAGATAGGTTAATTAAGCCGTAAAACTGTAGGAAACTTGTTTTCATCGGATAAGTTAGTACTGCAAGAATATTATTCCTTTTACAAAGCCGTTACTAGTGCTGCTTGAGTTTTCATCGGACCTTGCATTTTCTGGTAAACGAGTTCTTATGAGTTTTCATCGGACCTTAAGATAATAAGAGGAATTTTGCCAAACTATTATAATAAACCGGTAGAGATAGCATAATTAATCAGATTATATAAACCTGAACCCGGAGTTCCGTTTAATTTATCTTCAACTCAGTTAATCTTATCTGTTTTTTTTTACAAAAACAAGTCAATTAATTCCCCCTCTTGTGACAAGCTTAGGTACTATTTTATTTCGCTATAAGTCCCACGGTTTGACCCCGGCCGCTTCTGTCTTACTATACTACTGCGACCGGGTTTTATTTGCAGCCCGAGATATTTTGAGTATTAATTTCTTTCTTTTTTAATTACACCAGTTCCAACCACTCAATATACAGTCTGCAAAATGGCGCCGTTGCCGGGGACTTGATTTATTCTAGTCCCTAAGCCCCGGATAATTCACCTGTTATATTATAATAATTCTGTTACTATTAATTGGACATCTGACTTTGGACATCTGACTGGACATCTAACTTCTGACATCTAATTACTAACTTTTATTTATTGTCATTTATTTCTCAGTCATTTAATTTCCATTGTCCTTCAAATTTCCAGTATACTAACTACTAACTTAAAATTTCTGTCATTTAATTTTCTGTCATTTAATTTCCATTGTCTCTAACTACTAACTTAAATTTTGTCTTTAATTTCTGTCATTTAAATTTCTGTCTCTAACTACTAACTTAAATTTCTGTCAACTAATTCCTAACATTTTATTTATTTTAACACATCACGAGTTTCTTTTTTCTGTTTTGAGTGGTGAATGCCTTTTACCAGGTCACAGCCTCCCAGAAAATATTAATAATCACACGGTTGGTTACATTCCAGAGATCGAGAGAACCTTCTGCGCATCTAAGGCAGAACGAACTCAACAAAACATTACCACCACAGTGATAGAATCTGACCCGGAAGCTGACATGGCATTCACCAGCGACAGTTCGAAACATTAACAGGCCGTCTAATCAAGGACAACAGCCTGCCATCATCCTTCCTCACCTTAGCCCATCCGAATACGATGAGTGGCAGAAGCTGAAGCCATATCATCAAATCCGATGTGTAAAGGAGTTGGGCATGTTTGATGTTCCAGTCCTGACGAAGCTCTGTTACATGTTACAAAGTTCTTGCAGCATGCCAACAGTCTAACTGCGACCGACGCAGTACTCCAGTACGCAAGACTGTCATTATTCCCTCACAGCCTGACGGGAAGTGCGAGCAAATGGTATCATAGCCTGACACCAAGTACCATTGGTACTTGGGATGACATGGCCACCAAGTTCTACGACAAATTCTACCCCCGAGCCGAACGTTGGAGATGATTGCTGAAATCTATAATTTCAAGCAACCAGGGTCGGAGAATATTTGTGAAACTTGGGACCGTTTCAAAGGACTACTACTTACTTGTCCTCACCATGGTCTGACGAAAGAACAAGTATCACAATTGTTCTACAAAGGCTTGATCGGTCCATGCAGAACAATGGTACTGTCCTCGTTAGGGGCTGATATTCTGAAAAAGCCAGGAGCACAATTTCTGAATAGCATGGAGTCTCTCTGTGAAGAAATCAGAGACTGGGCCTCCGGTGGATCAAGGAGCGGTACTCCAGGTTTATACCATGTTGGGGAAAGTGATAACAAGTTTGACCAGCTGATGAAAAGCCATGAGCAACTCATGGAGAGCAATGCTCAGCAGGCAACAAAAGTTAGTACTCTGCAGAAAGTGGTTGAGCAGATGGCTATGAACTCCTACCCCCAGCAAGCTAAGTCGATGATTTCCCGATCATCTACAATCCCTCCAGGCTATGCTCCTCTTCCCAATCATCTCCAGCTATCTCTTGTACACAATGTGGTGGGCCTCATGACTATGAACAATGCCCCCAACTACAAGAATTAAAAGCAGCAGAGGAAGCAAACTATCTCACCAACAATTCAGGATACAGGCAACCTTGGCAACGTAACATGCAATCCAACCTTCGCTACTCAAACACCGACAATATCCAAAACCCACATACACTACAACCATCTCAAAATTACAGACCTCAGTCCAATTTTCAAGGAGGCCAAAGGCAATATCAGCAACAGCCTTATGGCAATGAAGCTTCTTCGAGTCGACCAACTCAAACTCCTTCGAATCCTGACTGAGTCTGAAATGTCTCAAATGCAAGAGATGTTTAAAGCAATGATGGGTAAGTCCCGAGACACGCAAGAGGAGGTCGCAGCCCTGCGCAAAGACCAAAAAGCCTTGCAATCTCAGATTCAACAGTTACTCACCCAACAAAGGCCACCTGGTCAATTCCCTTCACAGACTAACCCCAATCCAAGAGAGCAAGCAAATTCAATCCTTATAGACGATGGCACATTCCAATCAACAAACTTGAGTGCAATCTCCCTAAGGAGTGGAAGGGAACTTGCTACCAGAAAAGGAAAAGAAAAAGAAAATCAAGAAGAGGCCTACATCAATGATGAAGACACAACCAATCCAGCCTCACCTCCCTCAGAAATCCAAGTTCCTACTCCTGCTACTCCACCTCCATCTCGAGTAACCATCGACATTCCATCTTCCACTCCTAAAAACAGTGAACTCCCATTTCCCAACAGGATGAAAAAGAAACACCTAGATGAGCAGTTCTCCAAATTCTTGAGCATTTTCAAGAAACTGACCTCGACATACCTCTAATTGATGCTTTGCAAGAGATGCCTAACTACGCCAAATTTCTTAAGGATCTCTTGACAAAGAAGAAGAAGAAACCTGGAAAAGAAACAGTGCACCTCACGGAGGAATGCTCTGCTGCTCTTCTTCGAGCACTCCCTCCCAAACAAAC